>JAPKIE010000015.1:0-397103 GCA_026725045.1 Vanrija sp. TS_01 | reverse complement strand
CGCCCCCGCCCCCCCCCCCCCCCCCCCCCCGCCCGCCCCCCCCCCCCCGCGGCAGTGAGGAGTCGTGCCTGTAAAAGGCTTGTTGGACAGTGGCTGCAGGTGTTTGACGTGGTGGTGGTGGGTGGGGCGTATGATGTTGGCGTCGTGTCGAGCGTATGGTGATGGGTATGTGAAGAATCACAGGTGATAAAGCCCAGACAAGATGATATGTCGGTGGGAGAGATGGTGAAGAGAGTGATGTAGCGGTGGGTGGATCGAGTCTGGTCTTCGGTTGAGGCCGCAGTCGCTGGTAGGAAGGCGACTATGCACCGCGCGAGTGGTGCTGGTGGCTCACCTCACTGGACGCGAAGCGTACGTATCGGTCGAGACCTAAATGACTAAATGACTTGTTGCCAAGTCGAGCGACACACCAGACTCGTACTACGGGCAATGGTGCTGCTGCAGCTAGCTAGGGTACAGATGGAGCGGTTGGTCGGCCGTGAGGGATCAGGGGGTGAGGGTAGGTGGTGTCACGTCACACCCACTGTCTCTGTTTGGGCAAGGCAGGAGGCGGCACGGCGCGCTTCGACTGGGATGCTTCCTGGTCGTCGTGTTTCCGCTGGAACTGACAAACAGGGGGAATGTGGTGACGGTTTCTTGCAGTCGATCGGCAGGAAGACCAGTCGGGGTAGGGAGCGCTTCCCAAGGGCGAAGCGAGTCACTACTTACGAGCGGCGGCGTCGCGAGCAGTGCGCCAACAACGTGAATTGAAAGCCTATTGCCTTCAGAGGCACCGCTGGAACAAAACCAACAGGGTCACGAGGGAGGCAAGGATCGAGCCGCGACAAAAGTCGGTTCGTTCCAGTGACGCTTGGATTTGCGGCGACTGCAGGGAGCTAAGCAGCCTTGGTTTGACGCCACCTCGTCGGTGGTGGTGGCGTAGTGAGTCAAGGGGGGTGACAGCTGCCCGTGACGCCGTGCAGAGGGAGGCTGCGTCAAGGGATGTGTGGTGTGTCTCTGGCGTACAGGGGTCCTAGGGAGGGACAGAGAATGCTCGAATCGTGGGATGTGGTTGGGATATAAGCGAGTGAGGTGGGGTAGAACAAGTCGGGGTCTTGGGCGTTGTGTTGGCGGCGGTGGTGGTGGGGGTGGTGGTGGTGGCGACGCCGCTGACGCTCAAAGAGTGCGAGCTGAGAGGAGGATCAACACAAGTACGTGTTGGTTTTTATCGATCTTGTTTGAGCATGATCAGGAATATGCCAGCGTAGAGTGGCTCCAGCAGACGAGGCCGAACGAGCACCAGCAGCGCTGCAGCAGCAGTGCCGGCGTCCCGGCTGACGGCCCGAGGCTTTGGTTTGGGTGCTATCGTAGCAGAGGAAGCACAGGACAGGCACGCTGCCTGGTGCCGCTTACCGATTGCGGTTTGCGGTTTGCGTTTCTTGCGGGCTGCCCCTGTCCTGTCGTCGGTGCGGCGTTGGCGGCGGCGGCGGCGGCGGCGGCGACAGGCAGGCAGGCAGGCAGGCAGTATTGCCGTGAATCATGCGTGCGCGCGTGCGTGCGTGCGTGCGGCCGCGCGCGTGCATGGCATGGCTATTGGCTTGGCTACCAGGCGGGCGGGGGTTCTCGCGTTCTTCGTCGACTCATAGGTAAGGCGCGCGCGTGCCGCGTGCGTTGGCGGCGGTCGTCGTCGTCGTCATCGGCCTGCCGACACGACGCCTGCCTACCCAACGCTGCGCGCGCCCGCCTGCGGCAGGCTCGCCACCGCACTCATGTCGTTGCTGTCGACGACGTCAACGACTAGCCCGACCATTACCACGCGTGCAACCCCCGATGCCGCGATTGATCCGTCTCTCCGAACACCTCGCGCCGACCGATCTGTTCGCGGCCTTGGCACCGGGGAGAGGCCGCGCCGTACCTCTGCGGAGATACGATGCGCACGCACACTTGGCGTACTTGTGCATGCCAAGACCTCTGATCGCTGGCTCGATGACGATGGGCATCGCATCGCATGTTAGATTTTTTTTTCTTTGTTGTTGCTGCGCTCCTTGGATTCTCCGCTGAGCTCTATCGGCGCGCGAGATCTGGTGCCCGCCCCACCGTCTCCACGTCTCCACTGGTGTGGCGCGAAGCAGCACATACGCACGCCCGCACCATCCAGCACGCCCCGACGGACGGGCATGCTCGTACGCATGCATGCGCGCCATGCAGTCACAGACGGACACGGACACTCACACCTCAATCTCCCCCTGGTCTTGATCCCGGGATTCACCACAATCGGTATGAAGGAACTATCAATGGCCCGCGCGAGGGAGCCTAATACAGCGGTCAACGGCATCGCGCATGCAGGCAGCCCAACCAAGGGAAACTGATGACCACTACGCAATCTGCATGCACAGAGGTAGCACACGGCAGGTACGGCAGCCTGTGGATAGGCTGTACGGCACCATGCACCATGGCAACTATGTAAGAGCAAGTTGATCTGTCCGGGGCGGGGCCGCGCTGCCTGCCTGCCTGAATGGAACCTGGCTGACGTACACAGCCAAGGGACCACGAGGGGCAGGCAAGATCGACGTTGTGTTACTTTTTTTCGTTGCCCTCGTGAGAGACAGACACAGGAGCTGCGGGCCCGCGGGCTGATGCGTGGATCAGCCCGCTACGTGTCAATATTTTTTTTTTTGCTTGTTTGTGATCCTGAGTGATGGTTTACAAACTCACCGACAAACACCAGACCCTAGTGGTGCAAGCTCTTACTCATGGTAGCCCTGTGTGCCTCAGGGATTATGGTGCAAGCTCTGCTGGTGCTCCCGTTCCATGGGGCGTCTGCATACCCTGCTAGGCCGGCTAGTAGGGTTTACCCAACGGCGACGAACAAGCTGGAAAGGGCCTAAATCTGGCTGCTGGCGCTACTGGGCCGAGCGAGCGAGCGAGCAAGTGAGGCTACGTACCCCTCGCTCCCCAGGACCTGCAGTGCCAGGAACCTCCCTCCCCAGCCAGGACAGGAACCAGAATGAGAGACCTGGGTGCCGACAGACCATGACCCCTTGTGTTCTCGCTTGGTGTCGAGCTCTTGAGCCCTGACTCCAGCTGCCCGCTGGTTCCGAATGGACGGCTGCGGCGGCCGTGGAATATTCAAGTGCTAAACTGTTTGATGGCCTGTGGGTCGTCGTCTGCACTAACCAAGCATAGGTGACCGCCCATGACGGAGTAATGCCTCTGCTCGGTTCTACCAAGACAAGAACGCCTATCATCCAAAGGAATCATATTTTCTGCATGGGGCGATGCTATGTATGGCATTGGCGGCATGGAGTGGAGTTAGAGGGGCTGGTGCTGCGACTCCAGCATGTCAAGGATTGTTGGTACCCACTCGTCATGCGAACAGCAGCACGGGTCGGGTCGGTGGCCGCGCGAATCTGACTGAGCAGACGAGGCGAGTGGAGCGTCGTCTGCCAAAGCAAGTTAAGCAAGCGTGGGTGGGCACGAGGCATGCCATGAGTCATTTCATAATCACCCGAACTGGAACACCCCACACTGGGTGCAGACCCTGAGGCCACCCAGAGTGAGCTGGAGCCGTATCGGTCGAGCCAACCACCCAGCCAGCCGGCCGGCCGAACGAGCGAGCGAGCGCGCATGAGCGCGTGCATGCCGCGGCGTGGGGACGTGCGTGCGTGGGCGCGGAGGAGAAGCAGGCATTACACCACCACCGCCACCACCACCACCTCCAGCAAGCACCACCACTGCAGCCAAGCCCGCGGCACGCCTTCGCCTCGCAACCAACCAGCCGGACGAGTCCGGTTCCTCGCCGCCTCGCTCCGTGAGTTTCACGACCTACACTACCGCGGCCGCCCCACCAGCCAACAACGCGGCGACCACAAAGAGGGTGTTACTGTATTGGGACGGCGTCGGGCGCCGCCCAGCGGTGTGTGTATGCCGCGGCGCGTATGTGGAGTGTCGTTGAGTGCGGGTGTGCCGGAATGCAGCAGGCGGCGGCGCGACGAGCAAGCAGACCCTATAGGGCGAGCATGTTACAGGTATAACCTAACCCGGAGCGGCTGGTGCACGGCGGGCACGCGGGCACGCACGCGGTGTGCATGATGCATGCGGCGCCGACGAAACACTGCACCAAGCACAAGCAGCCAGCACACTCGCACAATTAGAGTTTGCACCCGCCCGATTCCTCGCAATTCCAAACGTGGCCAGTGTTCGGCAGAGCCGTCTTGCCCATCCATTACCAGACAGACGGGTCGGCATGGGCCCTGTCGCGACGAGGGGCAGGGACGATCGTCGTGACGCCGCCGCTGTCCGTCCGTCCGTCCGTCCGTCCGTCCGTCCGTTTCGTTTCGTTTCGTTTCGTTCGTTTCCCCGTTCCCTCGCCTCCCTCCTCCCTGGGTCGAACGGAACGGCGGTGACACGGTGACGGACGCTGGGGAATACTCGTGTCATTCTCGCCATTAGCCACTGCCGACTGCCTGCCCGTTGCCCACCACCACGACGGCACGCGGCACGGCACGGCAAGCCACCGCGCACGGCACGGTCCCATACTCTCACTGCCGCGGCGAAACCCCGGCCTTGGCGTCGGCCGGGCAGCCGGTGCTGCGACGTGCTGCTGCTACTGCTGCTGCTGCAACACCGACGCCGCCGACGCCGCAGCTGACGACGCCGTCGTCCGTCGCACAGACTGACTGACACACGGCACGCCACCGTTCCGTGCTTTGCCGCCCCAGCCGCGATACGTGTATCCGGCACCCGGAGCAGCACTACCATTGATTGCCCCCGGTTAATGCCCGCCCAAAGTGCCGCTGGCTCCCACGCCGCGCTCGTGTTCTTCTTCTGCGTCTGCTTCTTCTTCTTCTTCTTCTTCTTCTTCTTCTGCTGCTCCTCCTGCATCCTCGTCCTCGTCGCCGTCTGCACCCTGTCCTCTGCACCTCTACACCTTGGTTAACCCGATACCGGGCCGTGCAGAGCTTGATGGCACTAATTATACGGTACGCTACGGACCAGGGCCAGGGCTCGGGTCCGCAGACAATGCACATGTCTCGCTGCGCTGCGCTACGAGGCACCGGGCTGTGCTGCTGGAACTGACAGCCCGTAATGAACACGCGCTACCGAGCAAGCATGGTGCCGAGCTGTAGCTGACAATGAAGTAAATGAAGTGCCAAAGTCCCGCAGCATGCACCGCAGCAGCAGCAGCAGCACCCACATCGCAATCAGTACCTTCTTCTGCCCCCGTCTCCGGCGTACCTGTGCGCCATGACGACCGGCTAGTAGGTGACTGCCGGATCTCCGGAGAAACCGGACGCCGCGTGGCGGCAGTCACCTACCACCCAGTTCATTGACACCTCCCTCCCTACCTACCTCGAGCTCCGTCCGCGCCCGCCACCCGCCGCCGCCACCGCCCCCGCCCGAAGTCGCCACTGCGCCGCCGCCGCAGCTGCCGCCGCCACCACCGCCACCCGGGGCCTGGGAGATCTGAGGCACACACACCGCACCGTGTCGCTTGCGTCAGCGCGGTTGGTTCGGCGCCACCCCGGGGTTCCCCGCCGCTCCCACCACGTCCACCACAACCTTGCTACGTGGCGCCGCCGCAGCCGCATAGCATAGCATAGCATACCGACCCAAGGCCCCCGGCACCGGGCACTCGCCGTGTGCCTTCATCACTGCGGCGTTACGACACACCACGGCATCGAGCAGCACATGGGCGGTGCTGCATACGCCACGCCACGCGCGTGTGCCAGTAGGTGTTGACGCGCGCGTCGGCGACCACACTAGCGGCGGGCGCCTGGTCGCCCGAATCCAGTCCAGCCCAAGCACATATCCCCGGCATTTCAGTGACCCGTGTCGGCGGTGGAGCGTAGTGTCGTTCCTCTTACTGTGGTCGTGCGCCGCCGCACTCCTGCACCGGGCCGCGCCGTGCCACAACTAGCTCAGCCCAGCCCAGCCCAGCGACCGACCCGCTCGCGCTTGTCTGATCGACACCGCCGCTACTGGCGCTACCGCGCCAGACGGAATGCACGCAAACACACGCACGCACACACCGGCGTCTCGTCGCTCGCTCGCCGGCAACAAGCCGCATTCCGGCGTGCCGCGCGTGCGCGATCGCTCGCTCGTTCGCTCGTGTCGCAGTCTTGGCCACGGCTTGGTCTCGTCCCACTCGTTGCTTAGCTCGGCGCGCAGTGTCGCCGCTAGCACCAGGCCGCGCCGCGCCGGGCAGCGCCGCACCAGCCGGAATCTTTGCCGGTCCAAGAGCCGCGCGACCACCTGCTCATCCCCGCGCTCGCCGCCCTACACCTCTCCCATCCCACTCATCCCCACGCCCATCCCATCGACCGCCGCCACGATCCATCTGGAATCGCAGGAATGTTGCGTCTCGCACCCTCTTCCAAGCTCATCAACAATCTCATTAACTGACCCTTCGCCCTGCAAACCCGAGGCACCGCACGTTCCTCCCCCGATCTCGTACCCACACCACACTAACCCGGCTCCGTGATGCATGCATGCGAAACTGTCATCTTGCCGTAACAAAAGGGGAAGAGAGAGGGGGGGAGACTGAGAGAGAAATAAATTATGCCCAAACAACGGGACCGGCGCGTCGTCGTATCCACTAATCATGGTTGGTCGTATGCTGGTTTGCTTTGGTTTGGTTTGGCGCGATCATGTAGCTCGCGGTAGTGTACGGGCCTGGATTGGCCTCGCTCGGCACGTCGTCGGCTTTGGCCGGACTGACCACACGCTCACAATCGCATCTCGCGAAGGATCGTCTTGGCCAACTGCTGGTACTGCCAGCCATCGCCTCCAACTCGCCTGAACTGGATCCCGTGCAGAGGGAGCCATGGCACCTGGATCATTAGCACTCGGCGCCAACCACTAACCCGCATCCACGTACCTTGACAACAAACACTTCAAACCTTACAGTGAGCGCGCTACCAGCGCCAAACTGTGCACCCCAAGCGTCGCCATCGTCGAGATCGACGCGCCGCGGGAGCGACGTGCTGTCCACTCCAACGGTGCCAGAGGATCCACCGCGATCGTGAAGCGCCGGCGATGAGCTGTCCCCACGCGAGGTGACAGTCGAGGCGACCGCCTCGGGCTTGCGTAGCGCGAGCTTGTTCTTGGACTGCGAGTTCTCAATTGACTGGGAGCCGGGAGGCACATGGAGCGACGAGCGTGCCTCGTCGCCGTGAACGACACTAGTCAGGTCAATCGAGGGGGCATGAATACACTCAAAGCCACCCCGAATTGGTCGGTACTTGATGCCCACCCGCTCCAAGACACCGGAAATGTCGCGAAGTAGTGTGCGGGCCGATTTGGTAGACGTGGTGGACACTGAGAACAGTCCGCGCAGGTAGACGCTCTTGACGTCGATCATGGCCACATCCGCAGCTTCAACCTCGTCGACTTCGGCCGAGCCCACCGGCCGGATACCGCCGCTCTTGTCCTGGATGACGCCAAGAGTAGCCGACCAGTCGGGAGGAGTAACAGGTTGGGCAGGTGTGTTGGTGCGCTGGCTGGTATGCCGTGAGAGCGAGGTGCGGCCCATTGTGTTGGAAAGCGAGCCCATCGATGTCCGGCGCTCATGCTTGTTGTCCTGTGACGACCGCCGCTTGCTGTCGGCATTGTCAGTCGTAAGCTGGACCGTGGTGGCCGGGGGCTGAGATGCCGGAGTCGGGGACAGTGCGGCGGCCGGCGCTCTGCGGTGTACTGCAGCGGGTACGTCGGCAATGTTAGATCTGGCGCCGTCCGCCGAAGGGTGCTGCATTGGAGCAGTAGACGCAAGCTCCCCTCCAGGGAGCCTGCCATGCGGCTGCAGCATAGCATTGTCGCGAGGAGAGCCCGGGATGCCTTGCTCAAAGCCAGAGCCATGAGCCGATGGTGGGGCCGCAAGACTAGGGAGGTTGATGTTGTAGTTGCTCGTGGTGGGAGCGGCCTCGTCCAGACTGGCCTGAGACGAGGCAAAGTGCGTCTCGCCGTAGACCTTTGCACGCTCCTTCTTCTCTCGTGCGAGGAAGTAGATGGAAATAAGCGGGTCGAAGCCGCTACTGGGGTCAATGGGCTCCTTTGCGGGGACCACGGCCTCTTCTGGCTTCTTCTCCTCCTTGAAGAGCTTCTTCTTCAGGTCAAACCCGCTGAAGCGTTTCTTCTTTGGCGACTCGCTATCAAGGCCACCCGAGCCACCGGCAGCAAACGAAGGCGATGAACCATTGGCACCCTGGGTGGGGTTGGCACGACGCGTCTCGCGCCTCGCCTCCCAGGCCGCGACGCAGCGGAGGTAGGGCTCGCTGAGCAGAATCTTTTGGAGGTTGTCGTAAATTTCGTCGGGGGTGCCAAATGTGAAGCCCTGCATCCGCTTGACAACGTCGCGATCGACATCCTCGGCGCGCAGAGGCTCGCGCTGGATAAGGTGCGAGTCGGGCCTGCCGTCGTAACCTTTTGTCATCCAGGGGTGGTTGAGGACCTCTGCGAGAGTTGCACGCTCTGCCGGGTTGGTGTTGAGCATGCGCTGGAGGAGAGCCTTGCAATCGTTGCTCAGCCAGGAGGGGTACTCTGCCAAACCACGCTTGATCTTTGCGTGAAGGGCGGGCATGGACTGGTCGTCAAAGGGAACCTTGCCGCAGACGAGAACGTAGAGAACGATACCAAATGACCAAATGTCGACCTCGGGGCCAGTGTAGAGTCTGGCATTAAGGAGTTCGGGGGCGGCAAAGTAGAGACTGCCACAGAAGGTAGAGAGATGAGAGCGTGGTGAGTAGAGGTTTGAGAGACCAAAGTCGATGATTTTAATGTTGCCGTTGCTGGAGATGAGGATGTTTTCAATCTTGAGATCACGATGGACAATGTTGTTGTGGTGACAGTAGTCGAGTGCCGAGCCGATCTGGCGGGCAAACTTTCTCGCGGCGCGCTCGCGCAGGCGACCGTGGGCAATGATGTAGTCGAGCATCTGGCCACCGTCGATGTACTCAAACACCATGTAATAGTGGTTGTGGTGGGGGAGGAAGTCGCGCATGCCACAGATGTAGGGGTGGTGCAGGAGCAGTGAGATGGAGGCTTCTCGGACTGTTCGGATCTCCTTGGACTCGTCCTTGCTCTTGCTCGAGTGCGACGACGACTTTGGATCGTCGCGATGACGGGGCACAATCTTGACGGCGCACTGGGGCTGTCAGCGCGAGATCCCATTGTCTCGCCCAACTTACTCTCTCCTGGGTGTGAACGTTGACGCCTAGCTTGACCTTGCCCATCGAGCCCTGTCCTAGTGTCTTTTGCAGAATCCAGTCACCGACCTGGCGGTACTGGCGCATACGCTTGGGAGGAGCGGCAGCGCCCGAGGCAGCGGCATCGCGACCCTCGCGACCCTCGCGACCGCCCGTGCCAGCAGATGGCGCCGCGTGAGATGCGCTTGGTGGGGCCAGCGCCGCCGATTGAGACGATGTTCGAGTCGACGAGCCCTGTGGTCGAGGAGAGGCCGAAGCCTGAGCGGCCGCAGAGCGTTGCTGCTGCTGCTGCTGCTGGGATGGCTGAGCCTGGGGCAGTGGCAGAGCTGGCGACGGCTGGCTCTGGGACACGCTGCGCCCCACGTACGCACTTGCCTCCTCCGAGATGGTTGGCTCGTGCGGATGCGCTGATGGATGAGCGGAAAAGGCTTGTGCTGACGCAGACTCAGGTACGATAGGGACACCGAGCTCTCCAGTTGGGGTTGTTGGTGTCGTCCCGTCCAGAGGGTTGGACATTGAGCGGTGGGGTTCGGGCAGTCCACGGTGCGGTGATCTCGAAGGGGTGCGACTGGATAAGCAGGCAGTGGGTTAGCGCGCGCGCAATGAAGAGAAGGAGAAGAGGATGTGAGCGAGCGGTAGGACAAGCAAGGTCAAGGCCTGCCGAAGCCTCGCCTCGCCTCCCACTGTCCAAGCTTTGCTGCATCTCAACGCTGTGTTGCACAGGCCTTGCAATGTCGCCGAGAAGGAAGACGAGGGGGGAACACCAATACGCACCTTTTTGTGCCATCTGCGTGGACGACCCATTCCCATTCTACGCCAGTGTTGACGACACCGCCATAGCTCGGCGTGTGGACGCCGTTGGTGGCCGCCATTGAGTCGTTACTGGCAGAGTGGTGTAGATGAGGGGGGAGAGGGGAGTATGCCGTGGTGACCGAGCGGCCGATACGCTCCATACGCCGACGAGTGGGACAGTAGGTTGGAGGAGCGGATCGGTCGGCACGAGTCGACTACACGCGGGTTTCCGTGAGTTTGATTCGCTTCTCTCCGGGCGATGGTTGGGAAAACGGTCGGAGCGGTCGTGGTCGATGGTTGCGAGCAAGGCTACGGGCCTGGGGTGATGCTACGGGTGGTAGAGGAAGTGGATGCAGTGATCAACGCCGGAATGGACGGGCGGGAGATCAACGTGGAAGCGGGATGAGACGTCGTTGGCGGGGCCAACGGCGGCGGTGCGGTGCGGCGCCGTGTCCGATTGGGGGGCGGCGCGGCGGCGGGTGTCGCTGCGTGTGTGCGTGGTGTGCAGTAGTGGGTGTGGGTGGGTGTAATGTTGCAACGTGTTGTGATGGGGGTAGGCAATGCTGATTTGTGCGAGTTGATGAGATGGAGGTGTGGTGTGGATGAGTAGTGACGGTGTGTCGGTGTATGGTGGTGGTGGTGGTGGTGGTGTGTGATGGTAGTGCAGTGTGTGCGCGTGTGCAGTGTGTGCGCGTGTGCAGTGTGTGCGCGGCGGGACCAGCCTGGTAGTAGTAATAGTTATTGGTGGTCGTCGTCGTTGGCCGCCGTGTGGTGGCTATACTGGGGCCGCAGCTGCTACTGCTGCCGCCGCCTGCTGCTGCGTGATGACGCTGGTGCCGCTCGTGCTGCTGCCGCCGCCCACCCACTCCGCCAGGTGCTCAGTTTGGGACCGCTGCCACCACCACCACCGCCGCCGCTTACAAGAGAGCAGCAGCAGCCAGCAGCTACGTGCAGCTACGTGCAGTTACGTGCGCCGCCCCGCCACCGCCGCCGCCGCCATCGGGTGCCGCGTTGGTCCTGGGCGTGTGGGGAGTGGGCTGTGGGCGCCGGGCCTGTGATTCCAGTGTGCTCGTGTCTGCGGCGGCTGTCCCGGGACGGGACTGGCTGGGTGCAGCTAGCTGCTGGCGGCACGCGCCGGCGACGCACAAGTGGTAAGGGTGGGCACGGAAAAGGGAAAGCCGCCAGCCAGCCAGCCAGGGAAGGAAGGAAGCGAGGAAAAAAAAAATCGGCGGAGCGCGGCACGGGGCAGCGCGCGCGCGACGGGCCACCAAGGCCAGAGGTAAGAGGCGGCGGGCGGCGCATTACAACCAAAAGGGTATTCAGCAGCATCAGCAGTCTAATTACTCGCCGCACCTGTATTCTGTATTGGGCAGCAGCGTGCATGCGCGTACCGCGGCCCGACAAACAACACAGGGCGCACACAGCGGAATGCAAGGTGCTCAGCGTGGCGGCAGGGTTGGCGTTGGCTTTCCTTTTAGCGGCGGAGCGTAGTAGTATGGGCCTCGTCAAGCCGCAGCATCAACAGCAACAGCAGCAGCAGCAGCAGCAGCAGCAGCAGCAGCAACAGCGACACGAGCGTCATACCGGGCGCCATCACATCATTGCAAGGGAATGGCGCGCCTTGTGTCCATCTAGCCCTCCGGGGAGCGCAGAGCGCGCGCGCGCGCGCGTCACCATCCATCATCTATCTGCTGCCTCCCAGAACACGACAGACAACGACGTCACAGCCGCGGCAAACATCAGTTTCGGTCTTACGACAGGGGCCAAGTCGGGTCCGCAGGACCCTTGCAGACGACGTGAAAGGCGAGGGAGGCGACAGGGCACGCTGATCGTCGCCCCTGTAGGGAGGGAGGCGGGGGAGAGGTAGGGGGTAGGCGGTCAAACATGTCCAGCAAGGGTGGGAGAGTCGCGAGCATACAATATGTAGCGAGCTGGGTGGGCAGTCGGAGTATCGCGAGCAACGCTCCAGGATGCATCGCTCGCGTCGCACTAGCATCAACATGCATCAGTGACAAGTGCGGGGTGGGCCAGGCCGCGCTCGGCTCGACCTGCAGGGCGGCGGGCGCGTCGTGTGGGGCGTAGCTGGCAGGGTAGCTTGTCTTCCTCGCGTCGCTTCTTCGCGGCAAGTCACATTGCTTGGCACGCAGGATAGCCACAGACAGTAGCAGCACGGCAGAGTCATTACCAGCAAACGACACTGCTATCGCGGGCGGCAGTTGCGATGGCTGACTGGGCACGGACGCGCAGTGCCAGTGAGCAGGCGGCATCGACACGGGTACAGGCAGCCACGCCCGCCCAATCGTGGCGTGGCGGCCGGCACGGCCTGGCGTGAGTGCGCACAGTAACAGCACCTGCGTCACGCCGCCCGCGGAGCATGCATCGGCGCGTGCAGTCCTGCATGTCAGGTGCGTGACACCTGAGTGGCATCGCAGAGTCGAGCACCAACGCAGGCTGGTCTACTACGCCCTTGCACGGCGCCACATCGAGCACAGCAGCACGAAGCGGCCTGCCTACCTACGCTGCATCATCTCCTTGTAACCACCGACCTAGGTTACGACGGCTGCCACACCCACAGCCACGTCCTCGTCCACACTACACCCACCACGGGTCAGGCCCCCAGGCCCCGCCCCGTAGCTTGTGCCGTGCTGCCAGACCCCGCAACTCTCTTGGAATCGGACGCGGCGGCGTCTGCAGCACCCAGTGACCAGTGATCAGTGACCCAAACCCCGTCCCCCCACCCCGACCCCCACCCTACCCCTCCCCTGCAGTGCAATATTCATGCCAGTATATGAGAATAGCATCCCGTGCTGGTGCCGCCCACGTCCTACTACAGCGCAACGTCCTCGAGCCCGTCGACGAGCTTGTCGACCGCTGCCTGCGCCTTGGGTGTGCTCGGCGTCGTGGGCTTGGCCCCGTTGGCCTCGGCGTCGGCGGCGGCCGGAAGCGTCGTCGTGATAGTCGGGGGACTTCTCGTGAGCGTCGTGCCCGTGACCGGCTCGGCGATGCCAGCGGGCACGAGCAGCCCGTCGTGCGAGTCGGCTGAGAGGAGCGAGTTGTCCCGTGTGCGTCCGCCCGACGAGTCCTCACGCTGCGGCGTGGTCGACGAGCGCCGCCGGGCCGCGCTGCCGCGGATAATCTCGCGCTCGACCTCGCCGCCGGCTGGCGAACGCGACCGTGGCGAGTCGACAACACGGGGCGGCTCGCGGATTAGGCTCGAGGCAGCCGCGGCGACAGAACCAGGCGGAGGCGTGCTCAGGCTGTCGCGCGATGGCGGGCCGCCCGCGGTCGAACTCGAGCTCGCCGAGTGCACGCCCGAGGCGCCCTGCGTCCGGTCAAGGCTCTGGTTGCGGGACAGGGGCGACGGCGTGCGCGACATGCCCAGCAGCTGGGGCGATAACGCGCCGCCGGTGCGGCGGTGCTCAATGCCCAGTTGCGAGAGACGGTCCTCCTCCGCCTGCCGCTCGTGGTCGACGGCGCGCATGCGCGGCGTGCCAAAGGACTCCTGGCGGCCTCCTTCCAGGTCAATGTCGACCATCTCAGCGTCGAGCGAGGGAGACACGTTGTGCGTCCTGCGCTGCGCGGACCCGGCACTCGTGTCGAGGTTCATGATCCATCCTCCACGGAGGCCTGTAGACTCGGCACGCGCGACGGCCTGGGCGGCCTGCACATCGGCGCGCGTTGGCAGGTCGAGTGCGACCGGTGCCGGCGGGGGCACACGTCTCGACTGTCTCTTCTGGCCCGGGAGCGATCTTGCTGGTGGTGACAGCAGGTCGTTGTCGGGCTTGAGTGGGTGGTCGGCCGTCGTGTTCTGCGGGGTGATCTGGCGCGCCACGGAAGGTGAGGGCGCGTTGAGCTGGTTGGGAACAAAAATAGCGGGCACGGGCGCCTCGGGCGACGACGGCGGCAGCAGCGACTCGTGGTCCCCTGGGCTTGGTGGGCCCTTTGGCGATGTCACATCTGGTCGGGTCAGCACGGCTGGCGTATTGCTGCCGCTGGCGGACCGACACTCACCTGGGATCACAATGTTGGCGGCCTGCGCACGCGAGCGAGCCTCAATTGCAGCATCCGACTCCTCCTTGTCCTTGCCCTTTGCCGAGCCCGGCGCGCCGGTGCCAGTCAGACGACGGGCCTCGTCCAAGCCACGCTCAATCTCCTTGACGTCCATGCCGAGGCCGAGGGCCTCCCACTGGCGCGTGCTCTTGTCCCACCAGGCCTCGAGCACGCTCCAGCCTCTGTACTCTCCCGCGAGCGTGAGCGTGCGGCCGAGGTCGCCGTACGTCTGGCCGCCGTTGTAGCTGCCGTATCCGAGCTCCTCCTCGTCGTCCGAGTTGAGCGACTTGTCCGCCTCCCAGTTTTCGCCGGCCTCGACCTCGTCGACAAACGAGGCCAGCCACTTGCCCCATCCGCCCTCGCCCTCGCCGCGCCAGACGACACACTTGCGGTCAAAGTCGCGGCCAAAGATGATGACCTGGCCCCAGTGGCCGGCGGGTCCGGGGTCGAGGTCGACGCCGACATAGTTGCCGGTGCGGTCCGAGAGCAGCGGGAGCCAGCCGCGGCACGCGTACACGCTCTTGACCCACTGCGGGGGGATGGACGCCATGGTGGCCAGCACGACGGGGTTGGCGCCGGTGCGCGGGTCGGCCTCGACCTGGCGCCAGAACTGCCACTCGCGCACGACCTCGTCCAGCGGCAGCAGGTAGAGGCCGTAGAAGATGCCTCCGCCGCCTCCCTCAAGGTCCTGGCCGTCGGCGACAAGGAACGAGTCGCGCACCGCCGGCGGGAGGGGGCATCCGAGCTCGTGCTCAAACTCTGAGACAATGGCGGCCTCGGACGGGAGGTTGAGCGAGTCGACGAGCTCGGGGAACGAGTCGCCCAGCGCGTTCCGCAGCCGGTGGAACGTGTGCGATAAGGGCGGGTACGATGTGGACGTGGGTGCGAACCCCTCGCCCGCTGTTGGGGGGTACGACGACGACGCGTAGGCCGAGTTGCGGCGGCTTGGGCCGGGCGAGAGGTCGTGGGGCTGGGGGGTGCGGTGTGAGCATTGCTTGCTTGCACCGACGCAGCCGGCGCGCCGCAGCGCGCCGCAGCACCCGCACTCACCTCGAGATTTGCATTGCCATACCGCGCGCTCGAGGGCATGGCAAAGGCGTCCTGCGTCATGGCGATGGAGCGGCGCGCGTTGTGCCCGCGCGACGAGGACGCGCTCGCGGCGCCGCTGCCGCCGAACAGGCTCGTGATGGACTGGAGAAAGGGCATGGCTGGGTGTGAGCTGGGGAGCAACAACACTAGACGTACAGTACGAGGATGGGGCGGGTGGTCGGTGGGGGGGGGGGATGGGTGGGTGTCGCGAGCGCCTCCCTCCAGCGGTTGAGGGAGGCCGGGGCGTCGGGGGCTGTGCGCTGCGGGCTGTGTGCTGGTGGTTGTGCGATGGCCGCGGGGTGTGTGTGCGTGTGGATGTGTGGGATTGGGCGAGAGAGAGAGAGTGTGTGTGTGTGTGTGCGGCTGTCGCTTGTCGATGCAAGAGATTGAGTTGATGCTACGATAGAGAGTCTTGCTGCGACAACGTTGTGTCTGGCCTACCTGACCGTGTCGTGGAGGCGAGGCGACAAGTCTGTGCAAGAGTGTAGGGCAGCGGCGGCGGCGGCGGCGGCGGCGGAGGCGGCAGCGGCCAGCACGCTGGCTGGTGCTGCTGCTGCTGCTGCTGCTGCTGCCAGTCCCTTGGCGCGTTTGGCTGGCATCCCTCGCTCTTTGCCCCCTCTGCCTCCGCCTGCTGGCTGCCCAGCTGCCCCTGGCAAATGTCTCGTGGCGGTATCAGATCGCGTGCCGCGTCCTCGAGGCAACAAGCCCAAGCCGCCGCAGCCGACACAGGCACCCTTTCGCCCTCTGGGCCCATCTGCCAACTCCAAACTACAGACAACCACCGCGACCTCACTCCTGATCCTCGCCGCACCTCGTCCTGACTCTTGCCGCCTTCGCCGCATGCACTGACGACGCCGCCGCCGCAGCAGCAGCAGCCGCAACAACGCCTCTGCCCGCATAAACATACGTAGACATACACGCGGATCACAGCCAGCACCTTGCTGCTGCTGCTGCTAACAGACTCTACTACTACTACAACTACTACTACTACTGTGTCATACCGCTCCCTCACTCCTTGCCGTCCTTGATGCGCTTCGTCCTCAGCTGGTACGTCGTCTCGAGGTGCTTCTCCACAACATGCGCCATCGCCTCACGATCCGACAAGTTGCCAATCGGGTAGTCCTCCACCTCAAGGTTTGGCTTCCGCTTCCTGTTGATCATTCTGCAAACTGTCAGTAAGCCGTCTCTCGGCCATACTCACCTGCACACCTTGCAATACACCACGTCGTCGCCTCCGCGCTTAATAAAGTGATGAAGATGACTCTTGATCCACTTCACCTGCTCATCACGTGGAAGTTTTGCTTTGGTGGGAGTGGGCGTGTTACTCGCGTCACTATGCAACCGTAACCGCTGCCGGCTGTGCTCCGGGTTTTCGGCGGGCGACGCAGGGCGCTTCGATCCTCGCTCTTCGCGCTCGGCAGTTGCAGAACCTTGGCCACCAGAGAGCGCCGCAACCCGTGTGCCTCCAAGTGGCGTCGACACATGGGGTTCCGTCACAGCTGCTTGCGCCTTCGAAGCTTGTTCCCGTAAGTTGGCCAAAGCCTTGCTATGCTCGGCCTTCAGCTCGGCCAACTCTTGGCTGTGCTTGGCCGCCTGGTCAGCCAAGGCGCGTTCCACAGTCGAGGAAGGGCTATTGTTCTTGAGATGCTTGACAATCGCACGAACAGAGTTGCGGTGCCCTTCGCCGCGCAGGTCGAACGTGTCATCGGGGTTGTCCTCGCTCAGCTCGAGGCCCAACTCGTCACCAATGGCCTGAATGAAGGTGTTCATGGTGTCCCACGCCTGCCTCGCGTGAACATTCTTCATTTTCTCGCTCTCAAGCTCGCGCTTCAGTTGGGCCTTGCTGGTTGATGGTGTCTCGGAAGACGGTTCGCCACCGGCCTTGCTTGGCGTTGACGGTGGCACCGCTTTCGACTGCAGCTCGACCTCAAGGACTTTGATGCGTTCTGCTTGAGCTGCCACCGCCGACTGCAGCTTGGCCTCGTGCGCCTTTATGCGCTCTGCTTGCTCAGCCCCCCGAGCGACGAGCGTCCGATTCTCTGTCTTGAGTCTCGTTGATTCGGCTTTATGTCTGGTAGTCTCGGCCTTGGCTTGTTCTTCTCGCTTTGAAATCTCGGCCATCTGGGCCTGAACTCGGGCGATCGCCTGTTGCTTCTCGTTGTGCAGCTCGGTCATCTTCAGTGTACTCTTTTGCAGCTGATCTTTGAGTTCGTTATGTTCGGTTTCGGCCGTCTTCTCAGCCTCGAGCTTGGCAGCTTGAATGGCCCCTTCAAGCACTTGGCAGTTTTGAGCACGAACGTCGGCAAGCTCTTGCGTTGTCGAATCGAGCAATGCCTTGGCTGCCTTGTAGTTTTCAGCATTCGTCGTGGCAATGGTGTTCAAGCGCGCAAATTCTGCTTTAAGCAACTCGAAGTCTGCGTTACGCTGAGCGGTCGCCTGTTGGAGTTGTTGGTTGCTGCTCCGTAGAATTTGATTCTCGTTGGCCAAGTTGTCATGCTTGCGCTGCCAACATTGCGCCACTCCCTGGGCGTTGCTCAGACTCATAGCCATGCTGTCCACAGTATGATCAAACTCCTTGGCAGCTGTCGACCTGAGAAAGTTAGATTGGCACGCGCAACCAGCCCTGGAAACTCACAATGTCGACTTTAAAGACGCTTTCACCGCAGCAAAGCTCTTCTTCTTCAGATCGTTCCACGTCTGTAGAGGTACAAAGGGCACTTGAACTGGCGATTGGGGGAGATTGGGGCTCGGGAGGGAAGGCGACGGCACCGCTCTGGGGGGCACTGAGGCAGACGGGATCGCGTTCTGCTGCGGCCTGACAGATGGTCGGTTAGGGGCCTGACTCGCCGTAGTAGTGGGCTGTCCTCCGACGGGTACCTGCTGGGTCTGCTGAGCGTTGAACTGGAAGTTATTCCCAGGTTGGGCTTGTGCCGGTGAAAACGTTCTGGGTTGCTGGGGCTGCTGAGCGTTGATCTGAAAGGTACTCCCAGTCGCGGCTTGTGCTGGTGAAAACATTTGAGGTTGCTGGGGCTGAAAAGCGCTGAACGGAAAGCTACTCCCAGCCTGGGCTTGTGCTAGCGTCATCATTCTGGGTTGTTGTGGAGCGTAGGCATGGAACCCCGGATGAGCTTGGGGCGTTGCAGTCTGCCCATGAGCCGTTGGCGTCGCTTGCTGAGCAAGGGGTGGTGGTCGCGCCTGGTACTGTTGCGAGGGAATGGAGGAGACTGGCCCGTGTAATGTCGTTGCAGTGGGCTGGACTACTGTGACTGGGATAGGCTGTGGTTGTGTAGGCAATGCAGGTGACTGGACTTGCGGCTCCATTGTCGCCACTGGTGGAGGAGACGGAACAGATGTGAGATCGACTACCTCGGTCGCCTTCCCCCGGATCGTGATCACCTGAGGCACAGAAGGCTTGGGAGCAGGAGGTGCACCTGCTGCCTGTGTCTTAGTCGAGGTGTTTGGTTGCTGATCAGCGGGAACGAGCGGCTGCGTGGGTGCTTGTGTTGATCCAGTATCGGCCGCCGGTGGAGGTGCGCTCAAAGGACTGCTCGCTCGTGCAGGCGCAGCGTCAGCGCCTTCTACCCCAGTGGAATGTGTCTGAGATGGGGTAGGGGATGCTTGAGATGCTCTCCCCCCGGCGTGCTTGGCCCTCTGCATAAACTCGCCGAGTGTGAACCTTTTAGGGGTACCGTTCGCGTCTGGGGTTGACGATCGCGCAGCAGTAGTGGTCTCCGTCGCGTTATCAGCTGGTGGTGCTACCGCGGGCGATCTCAGCCTTGATGGTGTTGCTTTTGGCGCAGTCGCGAGAGGTGGAACAGCACTGGGCCCGGCTGTCACTGTGTCGCCAGCCGTCACGGGATCAGCAGGAGGAGGAGCCGAGGCGGGGGCGGCCGTCGAGCTCTGGGTGACCGGTGCAGGAGCGCGTACTGAGCTCTGTTCTGCCTCTGCTGCTGCTGCTACTGGTGTCGCAGATTTGGGCACAGGCGCTGGTGGTGGTGGAACATCGGGGGAAGGCACGACGGCCGCTGTTGCCGGAGGGACCGTTGGCGCAGGGGACAAGGTCGCCCATGTCGGTGCGAGGTGCGCGGCTGCTCTTGGCACCTCTGAAGCCTGGGTACTCGCAGATCCTGGTACTGTCGTGCTTCCTCCTGGGCTGGAAGCGCCTGGAAGCGGCGCAGGGGCCGCGGGATTATTGCCTGGCTGTATGGCGGTGGTTTGTGCGGACATGCCGCGGGTGTGACGCTGTAAGGCCCGAGCGATGAGCGTGACGAGGGCGACGGGGTGGGGTTGCTGATCAAATCGCCGCGGAGGAAGACAAATCGAGCTCGCTGGAGGAGGAGGGAAGGAGGAAGGTGCGGAGTGTGGGAGTTGAGGAAGGGCTGTTCAGCTTTTGACGTGTGAGTTCACTGGGTCGAGCTCACCCTGTGCGTCACTCTCGGAGCAGGTCGTATATCTAGTCGTATCAGAGAATAAGAGAGTCTTTCGGGGGTATCGCCGTGGAGGTGTAGTGTTACGAGTTGTCGACCGACTGCTGAAGAGACACAGAGAGGGACTATGAGTGGCAAGACGACAACAATCAATCAATAGACCTCGCCAATGACGGCATCGGCCAGACTAGATAATCGGGGTGATATTACGTAACCTCATCACCCATGTCTGTCTCACTCGCACCAAGTGGCAGCCCCTGCTTCCAGCAACATGCAGGGCTAGGATACAGCTAAGATGCATGCTGCAGATATGACAGTTACCCATGCCATAACAGCTGCTCAGTTGTGAAGCACGGGAGGACCCGGTTGACGCAGGTGCTGAGCCGGATGGTAGCCTGATCCTCACTGTTGTGGCCATCCTCCATGGCCTTGATGGCAGACGTCAGCGAGGTAGGCTTCGTACACTCTGTCTGGTCCTCGACGAGCACGGTCCTTGCCATCATGCTCGGGATGCGCGGGCCGTCGCTTCCCGAGGCCATCTCCCTCACATCAAACCCAAAAGACATGCATGATAACCCAGCTCCTACAGCGCACCCACCCATGCTCTGCCCACAGCAGCCATGTACCCCGCCTTGCTCGGGCCCACAGACTCCACATCAATGAAACCGCCTCGCCTGCGGACTTCGTCCACCGTATCGTCCATCACGGCCAGAAGCGCTGCAACGCCTGCGCGCACAGGCGCTGGGATCTGCGCGATGCTTGATGCTGTCTCTGACCGCGTCACATCGACCCCCTCGAGAAGCTTGAGCACAACTGTGGGCGGGATCACGTTGCCGCCAATGGGGAACAGGGCACCGACAAGCTCTTGCGTGCAACGGAAGCTCGAGAGGGGCACGAACATGCGCCCGAGACGCCTGTCCCGGGCAACCCCAGCGGCAGCACGCACCCGAGCGAGAGCGATGCCAGTCTTGCGCGCGTTTTGAATGGTGTGAGCTCGTAGGAGCTCGATGACAGGGGAGGCCGGCGTGAGAGGCGGCGAGTCCTTGATCGCGTCAGGGTGAACAGAAGCAGACCACGCGAATGAGGCCACGGGGTTGGTGCAGTGAGCCGCATTGACGGGGTTGGTGAGCACCGACCATGACAGGTAGCACACGGCAGAAGTAAGGCTGCCGTACACTGCACTCGCATATGCTTCGAAATGCTTGGGCGTCAGGATTGGAAGATGTGCCTCAATGTCAAACCCTGGGTCCTGCATCTTGTCCACGATTGTGCGCCCGTCGTCGGCCGTAAAGCACGCTTCGACATGCAGGCCTTTGGCGTACTCGACAAAGGGGTGGACCGGAACAAGGCGGGGAACAACACCAGCGAAGAGATGGAATGCCGCGTGGTCCTCGGCACGGATATGCGGAATAGTTGCGAGGGTAAACACCATCTCGAAGGGCGAGGTGTCCTCCTCGTACGTCTGCACGAGGTGCAGCTTGATGGCGGAAAGCGTTCGGCGTTGGGCAGGGGACGGCACCGTAGTCGATGACGAACCGTCCATCTTCGACGCCTGGGGGTCGGTCACGAGGCGGCGCGTCACTCTGCACCAGCCGGCAATGGCCACGAGCGGGATGTGCATCTCTCGCGGGAACGCAAGGATCCACGCGCGGGCGTCAGCGTCGAGGGATCGTTCCACCTCGGCCAGGTTGTGCAGCAGTCGCGCGTCGACTGCCGGCGGGCGACACGCGACGCTGAGCAGGAGCTTGCCGTGGCCTCTGATGCTCTCCGGAGGGCATGGCGGAAGACGTGGGCTGAGGATCAAGAGGGTATGCAGGTGGGCGAGGAGGGTCGAGAGGAGAACAATAGCATACGCCGGGAGCGCAGCCTGCACCAGATGCCTTGTTCGTTAGCAACTCATCGTGAAGACGACACGCACCCTATGGCCTGGGGCACGGCGCTCCATGAAAGTGCGTACCATGGACCCTCAGCAGGATGAACCAGACTGGTGGCACGTCAGCGAACTCCACTGGAGTCGTACCCACCTGTCGAGTGCCAGCTGCCACAGCGTTCCAGCCACAAGCGTCCACGTATCTGTCCAAGTGAGAGATGCACCGGCAAACGTGAGGGCAGTGATGGCCGGTGCAATCCAGACGAGGGTACACGCCGCCAGGTGACTGGCCCCCTGGTCGTCGGGCTGCGGCGCGCGCCACATGCAGACGAGCGCGCCGCCGAGCGCCGCCACCCATAATGCTGCCGCCCGCGGGCGCCGCTCGAGCGTCGTGACGGCTGCAGCGTGCTCCTTCAGCGGCGGGGTGCGCGCGGCCGTGCGCACCGGGGCAAACGCGAACGGGAGTAGGCGGAGGTGCAACACGGCGCGGTGGAGGAGGAGCAGGGCGGCGGCGGAGAGCGCCGCGCCGGGCAGCACACCCGCGGCGGCAGCGAGTGTTTCGCGGCCTGAGAGCTGGCGGTCAGTGTGTGTGTCCTTCGGGCCGGGAGCGTACGAGTGATGAAGACGGCCCGAGCCTGCCCAGTGCCGCGGTGCATGTGAGCACTGTCCCGCCGAGAAAGGCGGACACGTCGCGTCGTCCGAGGAGCGGCCGGCAGAGGAGCAGGAGCGCAAGGGCGGGCACCAGCGTGACTGCCAACCTGGTGGGCATGGTGAGTGAGCTAGCTGGCTGGCAACACGGCGGCACAGAGCAATGCGTACCGTGTAAAAGCCGGCATGATATCGACGGGTGGTGCCCGCTTGGGCTGTGCGAGTGCCGTGTTGAAGAGTGTGTCGAGTGGACGACAATCGGGCGACAGGCGACGCGTAGACAACAGGAGAGAGCACGACCCGTTTGCCTGGGCCGGCCCGACCGTTTGCGCCGGCGCGTCCAGCCAAATCGCGAATTCCTCGATGACGTCGGATTTTACAATGGCATCAGTTGCAGGCAGCAGCACAACAGGCACGCACTCCCGCACTCCAGATACGCACCCTCGTGCTCGTCTCTGTTGCTGCTGTCAACGCCGTCGCCGTCGCCGCCGGGTGCGTGGCCTCGTCGCAACCTCTCTACTACCGCGGCTACTGCCACGAGCATACACATGCTGCACAATCGGACCGCCAATCATTGCCTCATGCCACAACCCAGACGGGTCTGTTCCACACTCCACCCACACAGCCCATCACCACCCCCCGCCGCCCACCAACCCTCAAGCAATATGTTTTACATTGGTACAGATGAATGTACACCCTCGAGTGCGACGACAAAAGACTAGACACTATTTTGATGGTTTAGATGCTGCGTTTGTTGGAAAATGCCCAGAGACGGTTGGTTAATCTCTGCTTGTAGACTGGTCTTCTACTACTACTATGCCTAGTGACGGGCCATGCTGGGAGTCCTGATCAGGGTGAGGAACTCTTCACGCGTCTTCTGCTGCGTCCTGAAGCAACCGAGCATGGTCGAGGTGACGGTCGTCGCGCCCGGCTTCTGGACGCCTCGCATCGACATGCACATGTGGCTGCGGCGGCATTAGTGACGACGATCAATCTCAACAGGGGTAACAAACTCACGTCGCCTCCATTACGACTGCCACACCGCGAGGTCTAATCGCCTCCATGATGGCCAGCGCGACCTGCTTCGTAAGTCGCTCCTGAACCTGGAGGCGACGCGAAAAGGTCTCGGCAATGCGTGCGAGTTTTGACAGACCAAGCACAAGCTTGTTTGGGATGTAGCCGATCGAAATCTTGCCGGTGAACGGGACGAGGTGGTGCTCGCACAGGGAGAAGACGTCAATGTCGCGCACAATGACCATCTCCTCGTGGTCCTCGGCAAACACGGCGTCGTTGATCACCTCGGTCAACCGCTCCTCGTAGCCCTTGGTCATCCACATGAGCGCCTTGGCGTAGCGCTCAGGAGTGCGCTGCAGGCCTTCACGGTCGGGGTCCTCGCCGATACACTCGAGCACCGTGCGGATGGCGGCGGCCAGCACCTCGACGTTGGCTGCCTTCTCTGCTGGCGTCGCGTTGAGGCGGATGAGCGAGCCCTTGGCTGAGGGGGGTCAGCAAGCCTGCCGCTGCCCACTGCCCACAGCCCACTTTCACGTACCAGGGAAGCCGAGACCCTCGGCGTCGGCGATACCAGCAGCTGGCGCGGCAGGGGCGGGCGCGGTGACGGGCTCCTTGAGCGCGTTGCGCACCTCGTCGTTGAGTTTCGCGTCCTCCGCTGCCTCATCGGCCTCGAGGTCCGCGTCGTCGGTTGCCTGGGCGGCGATCGCAGGGGACCTGAGATGCGCGCCGGTCCCGGTTGGCGTTGACGCGCCGCTGGCCGGGCGGAAGCCGTAGCCCTCGCGCGGGGTTCGCGGGTAGATGACGCGCGGGGCCTCCTTGGACGACGATGCGGCGGCAGGAGCAGGAGCGGCAGTTGCAGATGGGGGCGGGGCCGCGGCCGACGTGCCGATGTCGAGGCCGCGCATCTTGGCATACGCGTCGTCGAGGACCGATGTCGCGGGCGGGCTGCGTGCGTTGGCCGACTGGCGCCCGCGCTCCCATGAGCCGACAGACGACTCTGAGAGTGCAGAGAGGTTGGCCATGTTGGGCACCTGCACGGGCTTGCCGCCAGTGTTCGCAGACTGGCCAGACATTGAGGGGTGTAGTGATGTGTTTGTGTGTGTGTGAGTGGTGTTTGCCGCAGCCGTCGAGTCGGTCATCCATCTCTCGCATCGCACCACCTGCGTGCCCACCACCCACCCACCCTGGACTGCCTCGTGCCGAACAAGACGTCGCCGAATTCTGATTACTTGGTCGTTACGAAAGCCCCGCGTCATTTACAAGCAAGTCACGTGCTTGCAACCCATGGCCGCGGAACCAAATCGACGCTCTGCCACCCCCAAACGCCGCAAAACCCCGTCAAGGGCGAAAATTGGGCCCTTCCTTGCGTTGTAGCGTTTTGGCTGGCAGGCGACACTGTGGCCGGCTGGCGGGTGGGAGGGGGTGGCTTTCGATGTCTATGGCACGTCGTCGAGCTTGCTCTATCCATCAAGTCCAACCAACTAGACAAAATGGTGAGCATAGCGTGGACACCGACAACGGACAACGGGTACTGGGCGGCATCGGACTGTATCGATGGGAGCGCTCAGCTCGGCACATTTCGACGACGACGGCGTTGAAAGGTCGACAGAAGTTTAAGAAACGGTCAGACGGCCACGGCTGCGAAGCTTTGCGACAGTGTTGTCCGGCTTGGATGGACGTCGATGGCGAAGCGCAGCGGTCGTTGGAACGGGGCGGAGAGTGCTGTCGATGGGCGTGGACGTAGTGCGCTGGATCGACCACAGTGTGTGTCTCGTCGCGCGACTGTTCGACAATTCTCGACGCGATCCAAACCTCGAACTGCAGCCATGTCCAACGACCATCCCCCTCCCCAATCCTTTCGACTCTCTTCTCCTGTGCCGACCCCTCCCACCTCGCTAGACCCATGCCGTCGAGAACCCAGCGTCGCGTCGTTGTTCTGCACCTCAGCCCAAGGGCAGAAACTAACCCCATGCCCAGACCAAGCGCACCAAGAAGGTCGGAGTCACTGGAAAGTACGGTACCCGTTACGGTGCTTCGCTCCGTAAGACGTGAGTCTAGATGCTTGGCTCTCCTTGACGACACCACTGACCTTTTCCAGCGTCAAGAAGATGGAAATCACCCAGCACTCGCGCTACGCTTGCCCCTCGTGCGGCAAGGTGAGATTCTCGGCGCCCACCCCACGACAGACTTACTGACTTACCTCCCCAGAACGCCGTCAAGCGCACCGCTGTTGGTATCTGGAAGTGCAAGGGCTGCTCCAAGCAGTACGCCGGCGGTGCCTACACCCTCGGCACACCCGCTGCCGCCACTGTCCGCTCCACCATCCGTCGTCTCCGTGAGGTCGTTGACGCTTAAGCGTGACATACAGCATGTACGGTTGGACTGGATAGGATGTATAGCATTACCAGATGTTTGGGAGGAGGGGTCGTGAGGTATGGGGCAGCGGGTGTGGGTGCGATGGGAGGAGGGTAAAGCGCGACGGCTGGTGTCGTGAGCTCGTGAGCATGACAGCATGGGCCCGTCGTTTCTCGTATGGTGGTGATTCTGTGCATCCTCGCGCCGTCGCCTCTGCCTCCATGCTGCCGCTGTCGAGCGCTGCTTGCCTTGCCCGTGGACGTTGCTCGCAGCCCGTACAGAGGGCTTGTGCACAGCATCCTCTGTTCAGTTCTTTGAAAGAGGCCGCCTACAAATTAGGCCTTCCATACACGTGGTTTATAGGCGCGCTGCTCCCATCTCTGCCTAGTTTCTATGCATGGTTGTTTGTGTCTGCGCTGTTTATGCGGCTTTAATACCAAGTGCTGTTGCCGCGCATCGGCGCCTCCGCGGCACGCGCGGGCACCAGACAGGCAGGACAGGCAGCCAGCAGCCGGCAGCTGGCCACCCGCTGCCGCCTCCCCTTTCGTCGATCTCTCCTTCCCATTCCCTTCTCTCATCTCTCGCCCAGGACACCCTCCCCATACCCAGGCGGGTCGACGCTACCCCTCGTCGTCCACAATACCACCCACACAATGCCCAGAGCCGGGGGCTCGTCGGCGGCGCTCGGCGCAGCAGCGACGGCGGCGGCAAGGGTAAGTCCGGAAACCCAGACGCACCACGACCACCACAACCTGACACCGAGCCAATAGCCACCAGATTTGCCCCACCAGCGGCACTCTGACGCGCCGTCGGACCCCCGCGCCGCGCAGCAGTCGATGCCCGCAGCGCCTATAGTCGACCTCGCGTCCTTTGTCGCCACGTACACGGCGGCCCAGAGCTCTGCGTCTGCGACCCGCGGATCGGCATTGCCAACTCCGGTGGCGGCGGAGGCTGCTTCAGATCACGCCAGCGCCAGAACACCCCCCGGTGCTCGCCGCGCATCGACGTCGATGCCCGCGCAGAACGGACACGCGGCGGCTCCGCGCGGCAGCTCGAGCAGTTCGAGCGCGCAGCGCCGTTCCCACGAAAGTGGCACATCTGGTCAGACGGAAGAAAACAACAACCACGCCGCTTTGTCGGCTGTCGAGGCCGGGGGGGACCGGCATTCGACACCTAGCGCGACACACGAAAGCGAGGATGGCGAGACAAAGCTCGTAAGGGGTCGCCCTGTGCTGCCGCGCGAGGAGATGCTTGCGCGGCGCCGAGCCCGAAACAAGCAGTCTGGTGGGTTTGCACCACGCAGTCGCGGGCTAACAGCCTCAGCTCAGAACTCGAGGCAGAAACGCAAGGAGGAGTACGACTATCTGCAGGCCAACCTCGACCGCAAGGACACGGAAATTGAGCAGCTGCAGAGACTCTGCGCGCATCTCGAGCAATAGTGAGTTCGGCGACGATGTACGATGTACGCGTCTGACTATGCAGCGTGAGGAAGCTCCAGACCGCGTTATCCGACGCCGGGCTCCAGGTCCCCAAAGAGCCTCACTTTGGACGCACGCCGCTGCCCGCGCCGCCAACCCCGCCTGCCCCTGGCCCGCAAAAGCTAGCGAAGCAGCAGGCTGCGCAGCTGGTGGCGGACACTGTGGCCGCCGCGTCGGCGATTCCTGGTGTCAGGCAGATCCGGCCACTAGCCTCCGGCAGCTCACGGCCCACGGCCTCAGCAGCTCCGTCCCCTGCTGCAATCCGGCCCCTCACATCCCCCTCTCGTCCTGTTGTAGCCCCTCGCCAGCCACCTATTGGGTACCGGCCCGAGCCGCTGCATCTTGCCAGCACCGGCGGTCAGGACGCTGCTGACCGCGATTCGTCAGAAAGGTGGGGTGCTGCTACTGCCGACGCCGCCGCTGAGCCCCGCCGTGTCGCGTCGACTCCGAAGCATCCTCCGTTCCCACCACACTTGGGGGAGATTGCGGACAGATGGGCGGCGTCCGGGTCTACTGTTCTCTCCCAAGATCCCCTGGACAACAGCGACCCACCACCACCACATGCACATTCAACATCCAAGAGGAGGAGCCGTTACAATCCGCAAGTACGCCTCGTTTCAACGCTCCCAATCACATACAGGGACTTGAATCTCGCACCCACGCTGATGGCACAGCCCCACAAGCAACCGGGCCCGTCGTCTTCCAATGACCCCTTGAGCTCGAGGCGAGGTGATCGCGACCTCGTCCCAAATGTGCAGGGTGGATACCGCGCAGAGTCCCAGCGACCTCGCCCAACCTCTCTCCAGGCAATCATGCGGCCTACCAGCCCTGCTCCGCTGCCGTCGATGCTCGACGACGCTCCACCGCGTTCGCCTGCGCAAAGCAGCCACGCATCCCACGTGCGTGGCGGCCTCGCTGGCACCGCAGAGCAGTCGCATCTGCAGGGTGGCGGGCCGGGCAACATGAGAAGACTGTGGCAGGCCAGCTCAACACAGGGGCAACCGGGACCGCACACGTACGCCTACCAGCAGCAGTCAGAGTCGTCTCGGTCTCGGGCTGGCTTCAACGCCAACGTCCCAGCCGCACCTGCAGGCCCCACAGAGGCACGCTTCGTCCCATTCGTGTTCAACCGCACCCGTGGCTCGGACAGCGAACGGGAGCCGGAGCGACCAATGTCCGACGACGAGTCTGGGTACGACGAGTACGACGAGTACGATGGCTACGATCGTAACGGTCAATATGGTCCTGAGGGCCGCAGGCCTGCTGGGCCACGGGCGCCCTATGTGCACGGCGGCGGCGTACACGAGACGGCCTTTCCGCCCAACAAGCTCCAGCCAGAGCCGTTCCCCGACGCGGAGCCCTCGTCATTCCTGTCCGCCACACATCTGTATCCTGGTGGCGTCTTTTCTGCCGGAGACGACCTCGATGCGCTGTCCATTTCTGCGCTCTTCAACATCGAGGACTGGGGTGCAGACGACAACGATGACGAGTTCGTGCCGCCGTCTTCGCCGCCAAAGGAGGACGACAGCGACTTTGAGGAGGAGACGCCGGGTGCGCGGCCCAAGCGCCGGCGCTTGAACGACAAGCACACACGGGATAATGAAGACAACGACGACAACGACGACGACGATGATGATGACGACGACGACGAAGACGACGACGACGAAGACGACGACGACGATATGAACATTGCCGAAGACGAGGAGGAGGACCTGTTCCAGCCCATCGAGGACGTGCCGGTGCCGATGGAGCAGCTGTACCAGGACGCGATGGACGCGCTGGGCGTCAGCTCGCGCGCCGAGCTCGCGACTGTTGTCGCCAAGATTGTTGAGACGGCCAACAAGAGCGGCGGGCCGACAACGGAGCAGGTCGAGGGGCTGCGGCGCCTCGCGCTGCTGGCCGAGGCGCAGGGGTTCTACAACTCTGCCGGTGACAATAATCATTCACGGGATGACGATCGGTCCCAATCGTAGAAATCAATCAATACACGTGTATCATGCACTATGTTAATAGTCTGTCCAAGTGCTGAATAGTGCATCGATGCGTTGATACAAGCGTGCAGTACGCGACGGGTCCGCTCCAGCCTCTCTCTGTTGGCTGGGCAGCATGCGCTTCTCTGTCCGTCCTCCGTCCTCGGGCGCCACCATCCGCGCACCCTCTCGCTCCTTCTCATCTCTCCTCTCACTGGACCGCTGGCTGATCTACGCCGATACCCACTGTCCGCGCCGGGACTGGTACGCATGCGAATAGCCTCACGGCCCCGTCTCTCTCTCTCTCCCGCCCTCGTCACGCGTCATGGTGACGACGCTTTTACTGGGGAGGGATCATGCCGGCGGCGACCATCTCCTCGGGGGTCATGGTGCTCGACTCAATCATGACTCCGACGCCGAATCGCGACGAGTTCTTGGCGTGGTCAATCTCACCGCCGACAAGGAAGACAAAGGCGGGGGTGAAGCGCTGCTCGAGCAGCATGCCGACCTTGCCGGCCGAGTCGACCTGGGCGCGGAAGGTGGCGGCGCGGAACTCGTACTTGGCGCCGAACGACGCAAGGGCGTCGCGCTTAGCGGGGCCCATGAACGATGCGGGCTGGAACATGGTCTGGAGGTCGACGGCGACGTCAACCTTGTCGCTGAGCTTGTGGAAGTAGGTCGCCTGGATGTTGCCAGAGGGCTGGAGCTGGGCGGTGGCGGCCCACGAGGGGGTGAAGGGAGGCTGGGGAGCAGCGGCGCCGGGGGTGGAAGGGGGGAGGAGCGACAGGGCCTTGGTGGCGGCGTCGGGGGACGACGTGTACTTGAGGAGGTACGACGTGGCGGGGATGATCTCGGTGGGGGAGCTGCGCTGGATAATGGTCTCGAAGCCGAGGGCAAGGCGCGAGGACAGCGAGTGGATGAGCGAGACAAAGTAGAGGCCGTTGCCGTCGGCGATGGAAGGGTTGATCGTCTTAAGGTTGAGCGAGTAGTGGGGGCCGATGTGGTCGTGCTCGAACTGGCACATGGTCTGTCCGGGGCTGGATGAGAGCTGGGGGTGTGAGCGAAGAGGATCACGAGTGCAGGGAAGTCAAGGCGCGACGGCATCGCTGCCGCAGCCCATCCCACACCACTCACCTGCGCCTGGACCTTGGTAATGTCGCTGGGCGACCACGTCTGGTTGGCACGGACGTTGACGCCGCCGGTGGAAGGCTCCCACTGGCCCATGAGGAAGGTGCTGGCGTTGGCGAAGATGGTGTTTACGCTGTAGTTGCTCTTCTGGCCGAGCTGGAACGAGTGCGTGATCTGGAACGCCGGGTTGGGCGAGATGACCTTGGACAGGTCGGCGCGGGCTCCCTCGAAGAAGACGTTGGACATGAGGGTGGCTGGGGGGGGTGAGTGGCGGTCCTCCAGTGCGGGGCTCGGTCGGGTATGGCCTGGCACGCGGCGACGGGACTTGCGGAGCGAGCGGTAGCCGCCGGCGCCGCCGACTGCGCTGGAGCCGGCATTCGGCCGCGACACCATGGGCATGCACGGCGCGATGCCAGCCCCAGACCGATACCACACCCACCACACGGCCTACTCACTGCTAACATCGCGGGTGAGGCCCTCGACGGTGCCGGGCTGCACGAGGCCATAGTACTCCTTGAAGTTGTGGAAGCGGTCAAACGTCGCGGCGAGCGGCGCAGCGACCGGGTGGACGAGGTTGGTGAAGAAGTCGGTGAACGGCGACGACGGGTGGGCGTGGTCGTGGAGCGCCGAGACGCCAGGCTTTTCCGAGGAGGCCGCGTGCGGGGTGGACATGGTGGTGGTGTGTGGGATGGAATAGGTGATGGTAGCGTTGTGCTTTGAGTTGGCTTTCGCCTTTGCGCTCGAAAACGTCGAGAACGGCCGGCCGGCGCAGGCAGGGAGCATGGCGCGCAGTAAGCAAATCTGGTTCCGCGACGTCAGTCAGCGCCGCCAGCTGCCAGCCGCGTGGGTGCCCGGGGTTTTCGCCATCGCAGCGAGAGTGGCAGTCTGGGTGCGGAGCGAGGAGTATTTGGACTTTAGCTGCGCGCATCTCACAACAACAACAACAACAACAACAACGACAACACCATGAGTGCGCCGGCCGAGGCACTCACGCTCTCCGCGACGCTCTTCCACGCCGACGTCGACGCGTGGCTCCCGGCCAACTTTGGTGTGCGCCGCCCCGCCGAGGACAAGCAGAAGGACTGGGAGGCCGCGCTGCGGTCCTCGGCCGAGCGGAGCAGCAAGCTCGGCCTCGGGCACCCGGCGCTCGAGGACCCCGCGGCGCGCGCACGGGCCGCGACCGCGCGCGCGGGCACCGACGCGCTCGCAAAGCGGCTCAAGGGGCGGCGGGCGGACGACGGGCCGCTGATCCCTGGCGCTGGTGCCGGTAACAACGATGCCGACGACGACGACGACGACGAGTCGCGCACCAAGAGTGTGGGCAAGAAGCGGCGACTCGACCCGTTAGCGCCCAAGACGAAGAAGAAGAAGGGCGAGGTGGTCGAGCACCCGCTGTTACGCCTCGGCACGGCCGCGCTGCCGACGACAGCGGTCACGCCCGCTTCAGTGACTACCACGACGGCCGCCAGTACGGCGGCGGCGGTGAAGGCGAAGGCGGCGATGACAGTGACTACATCACCAGCGGTGCTGGCTGCCAAGGCCGCCCCGACCAGCCCCAAGGCGTCGCTCAAGCGCCCCCGCGAGGACAACGACGTCCCCAGCCACGACGACCGCGTCAGCGCCCTCAAGGCCGCGTCCGGTGCCGCTCCACCAACGGCTGCTGCCGAGCTCAGCAAGACGCAGTTGCGGCGTGCCAACCGCAAGAAGGCAAAGCGCAACAAGGCAAAGGCCGAGGAGTAGCACCATCGCAACGACCGCATCCCAGGACCCCTAACCTCTCTTTCCCCGTCATCATGTACCAACACGCACTCTCACACCCCCGCATCGACCCCCGATCACCATCTCTAGCACCTACCCCCCGCATAGCAAATAAGTACTGCATGAGCATTGCCTACGGATGCATGGTATCCCGCATTGTTGGAATCGTTAGAATGAGTGTTGGGTATTCTGGTCTGTGCTGGTGTTGGAAGGAATGATGGGTATAGAGTCGTCTACCTCAATCCGCCGTGTGACATGGGTAGACTGCCCGGTGTAAACTGTCGGCCGAGCATGGCCGCTCCAGTGCTGTCATCGTCGTCGAATTGCCGGTAGCGGTTGCTAACCTCCACGTCCTTGTTCTTGGACGAGAGGTAGCCGAGCAGGTCCCCGGCACCGGGCACGGGCGACACGCCCGTCGATGTTGTCGTGACCGCCAGCGTCGCCGTCGTGACCGTGCCAGGGCTGATGGGCAGGGCCGCAGAGCGGGGCTGGTCGCGCCAGCCCCGCCCAGAGTCATCTTCGTCGTCGTCCTCATCGTCCTCGAGCACCTCCTCATCGTCTGCTGGGTGGCTCAGTCCAGACCCCTTCGACGCTTGTGTCGGCGCCGATGTCGTCGCCGGTGTGCGGAAAGGGTACAGCTTTCGGGACAGAGAGCCAAACATGCTCGCGCCAAGCATGCTCGCGCCGATTAAGCTTCCACTTGTCGATCCTTCACCGCTGGGTGCAGCATTGGCGAGCGCACGAGCGGGGACAGGGCGAGATAGAACGGGCTGAGCCGGTGCCTGCGCCGCTGCATCCGCCATCGCCGCGTCTAGTAAGGCTGTCGAGCGGATCGACGAGTCGGATAAGCCTCGGGGTCGGAGTGTTCGCTCCAAAAGCGCAGGCCTAAAATCGTTGGGGTCAGCACCAGGTTCACTGCCGTCATTCGTGGGGTCCAGAACGGCGTCGACGATAGTGGACAGTCCGCCGCGCGGCTTGGGGTCGGTCACGGCGCGAACGGTCCGTCCACCTCCTCCCGCAAAGTACTGGCTGCTGGCATGACGGACACGGGTCGGTGGCAGTGGGCTGGTGGCACCGGGCTGAGCACCGGCGAAGATGCCCAAGAGGTCGCTTCGGCTCGCACGGGAGCGCTGAGTTCTCAACGTCCCGTGGGCGCTCGGCACCGAGGCCGTCGCACCATGTGCGCCTGCACTTCGTTTCGTTGGTGAACCACCAGGTGGCTGGGAGGCGGAGCGAGGGTGTCCGCCTAGAGTGGTGGAACCGGCGGTGGCGGTGCCCGTGGAAGTCGTAGCTCCTGACGTCGAGAACACATCACCATTGTTCGCCACAGCTACTCTCGTCTTCTTCGGTGTTGCAGGCGCAGCACGTCGGACTATGCCGGCCCCGCCAAACTCGACACTGACGTGGGTCGTTGTCGCAGATGTAGATGCCTGCTGCTTGGGAGCTGCTCGAACTGGCGCCGGCACAGCCAGTCGGTTGGGCCGTGTTGGCGAAGCAGGTGGTGCTGAGGCCTCAACAGCCTTGGTTGGCGCCGGTGCAGCAAACAACAGATTTGTGAGCGGAGCCGCCATCCAGCCAAGTCTGCTCGTTTGCGGAGATGGCTCAGCGTCCTCATCACGGAAGGCTTCGCGTTGGAGCTGTTTGGCGAGCTTGGGGTTGATGGTAACGTCGTTGACAACGCTTTGCAGCTCGAGGAGGTCGGTGAACACATCCTTGAGAAGCTTGAACAGCAGCGTCACCTCACGGCGGTTTACGCTGTTCAGGTCGAGCAGGTTGCGGAAGCGGTGTCGCATGTCGGTGACCTCGGACTGGAGAGAACTGATGGTCGAACGCGAGACGTGGCCGACATCTCCAGGCAGGTTCTGCTTCTTCAGTCGCCTGTTGAGCGTTGGTACGTCCACGCCACGCAGGCGAAGTAAGATCTTTGTGAGGTAGTCGATCAACTCGGCGAGCGAGCCGTCCTTGCCGCGGGGCACGGCAAATGAGACTTCGTGTACCGAGCCTGTCTCTGACTTGTCGGCAGCAGGTACGGCAGGCGTGTCCGTGCCAACAGCCGTATCCCGTCTTGCGTCAAACTCGGGTGAAGGATCCGTTTGGACACCAGTCGAACGACTGAGCAACAGCAATGTTCTGCGTCCAACGCGCCGGTGGTCAGGTAAGCGAGTTGGTAGATCGGTCATTGGGCCAGGCAGCTCTAATGGCTCGTCGTTCATACTGCGCGGCGACATCATCATGTTGTTTGATGGCAGTAGCACCGATGCCCGCTTTCGGCTGGCCTCAGAGGCACTGTCTCCAGGAGAGGTCGCTTCGTCGCCGCTTGTCGTCGTGATCGTCTCGAACGAGTTGCCTTCATCCTGATCGGCTCCCTCCTTGATAGATTCGCCGACGCCGAGAGCGCGCATGGTAAGTGATCTTCTGTCGCTGTGTTGTCTTGAGGGCCTGGGGCGGCCGGACTTGCTCTTCGGGACGCCATTGTACGTGTACGGGATGCTGCTGCTGAAAGAACCACGAAGGGTGCGCGGGCTTAGTCTGATGTCCGGGCTGATAGGACGGCCGTTGCTGTCGACGCGAGCAAGTGGCGAGCCATCAGACACAACTTCCCCGATGGGCCCAAAGCCGAGACCTCCGGGGACGGGGGACGTAACGCTCACGCCCTCGGTCGTCGAGGTCGACGTGAACGACGGGGCGAGCGAACTCTGTCTTCGGTGCTCCCAGGTGCTTCGGGGCACGGCAGCGCTAGCGACACGTGCGTGGGCATAGCGAGCGGCGTCAGGGGTCGTCCCCACAGTGGGGTTTGATCCAGTGCGTGCGTGCCCACCCCTCGCGAGTAATGGGCGTAACTCCATCGATAAGGGGCGCGAGCGGGGGCGGGGTATTCTGTCCTCGAGCTCTTCTTTCAAAGCTCGGTTCTCGTCCATCGTTGACGACAAGGTACGCGACAGCTCGGCGGCATCGTGCTTGAGTAGAGCATTCGTGGCGACCAGGTCCTCGAGAGTGCGCTGGTACTCTGGCCTCTCGGAGGGTGAATCGGCCTCGAACGTCTCTGAAAGCTCAGAGTGAAGTGTTTCAAGCCTCTCCTTGGCGTTGGCCAAGAGGTCCTGGGCGTCGCGCGCGCGGGCCGCTTTGATCTCTTCGACTTCGCGTCCAGCCGTGGTAAGCTTTGTCTCAAGGTCGGCTGGTGTTCGTGCGTGTCAGTGCGTTACTTCTTTGAAACAGTGGCAAGACATTTCGTGCTGGCGCAAACTTTGCCGCCACACGATGGGACTCACCGATGCGCTCCTCGGCGCGCTGACGCCACTTGAGCTCGTCGCGGAGGCGACGGGCGTCGGCTTGCTGCAGGCTCCTTGATTCCTCGTAGCGGCGCTCAGCATCCTCGAGGCGGTCTTGTAATGAAGCGCCGCTCATTAGAGCTGCCGTCTGGGCGCTCTTGGCAGAACGCATCTTTGCCAGCTCTGCGCGAACGTGGGTGAGCGACTGCTGCGTCAAATTCTGCGAGTGAAGTGCCTGTGTGAAGCGCTGCGGACATGTCAATCTCTGTAATTGCCGGCCGTGCTCACCTTTTCGAGAGCCTCGTTGGCTCGCGACAGGTCGGCATACTTTGATAAGTGTGTCGTGTTGGCTCGTTCCAAGTTGGCGACATGGCGAAGGCTGTCGGCAAGAGCCTTGCGTTTGAGCTCAAGCTAATGTATGCGTGAGAACCATTCGACAAGGCAAGAAGGCACCAACCTGCTGTTCTGCGCGATAGTACTTCTTCTCCAATGCCTCGTATCGGTGCAGCAAGGCGTTGCCTATTTCTGGGTCGTCAGCCGAAGCCCTCGCACCCAAGGCAGTACCCACCTCCACAGAGCCTGAGCTTGTCATCTAGGCGGGCACGGTCGGCGAGCGTTGGGCAGTCTGCTGCAGCACCGCAGCAGCATCGGAACGTAAGGTCTGGGTCCGACTCTGCTAGCCGCGCGTCGTTGACCTGGGCGAGCTGTCGCGCGATGCCATCGAGCGTTTCGGCCGTTCGCTCGAGTGTCATGCTGGCTGATGGCGACTCTGCCGACGCCGAGCGCGAGCGTGAGAGCGGTGGGGGAGAGGGCGAGGGCGACGAGGACAGCGGCGCCTCTGGCCTCTGGAGGTATTGTTGCCGCCCGAGCAGTGGTTGGGGCATGGTGGTGGGGCTGCCGCCCAGCGATGTGCGATCCGAGTGGGTGGGCGAGTGAGACGAGTCAGCCGGCGACGCAGTGGGGGACGAATGCGCTGGGCTGACGTCGTTCATCGCCCACACTGGCAACGAGCGAGCAAGACAGGCGACTGGTGTGTGTGTGTTGTTGTGATTGTTTGGAATGAGAGAGACAAGCACGGGGCGAAAAAGGTCAAGCGCGTCTGGATGTTGTGACGGCTAGGGGTGGTGTCGTCGTTTTCCTGGACGCCGCTGGCGGCGTCGGCGGCGTTGGGTAAGGAAGGAAGGGTTAAGGGAAGGCAAAGGCGGCGCCGGCGATGGCGAATGACGAAGGACATGCAACGGCGGTACGGCGGCGGGCGGCGACAGCCCAACGACGGCCTTGTTTACACCGCCGTTATAACCAGTGATGTGGGAGACGGCGACACAACACGCAGCAGGCAGCGACGAGACGACCAACAACACGTCGCGAGGCATTGTCCACATGGACCCGAGTGCGCGACAAGTGTGGCCGGCCGGCGCGTGACGCCGTCACGAAACGACGCCTGTTTGTACCAAAACAAAGGAATCTGGCTAGCCGACCCCTGTTCTTTACGCCCTCCGACGCCGCGACGCCACCACGAGCCAGCCGGTGAGCAATGGCAGCGGTTCTCGGCCAGAGTGCAAGCATCAGCAAGAGCAAAGCATCGTAGTCGCGACCGTAGACGCCAGAGGCTGCGCTTGTCCGTGCACTCGACTGGAGACAGACGGACGCTGCTGACCCCACTGCTGCCGGGTGTCATCGCCCCGTTGTTTTGATGTTCCTGTGTAAGGGTAAAAGAGACTGCAGCAAAAGTCTAATCCGGCGGCAGTGAGGTGCCAGTGCCAGTCCAACCAGCGCGGCTACGCACCACCTGCACCACCCACATCGTGCCTTCCCGCTCGACTTTCCTGACCCGCAACAGTTCCTCTGAGGGCAATATGTCACCCTCTGTTTGCTCTGCTCTTATACAACCCCATGATCCAAATTCTCGTCCGCCTTCTTAGTTCAGTGGCTAGAATTTTCCACTAGTATGGTCATGCTATGGAAAGGTCACCCGTTCGATTCGGGTAGAAGGCAGATACAACAGTATCTCTTTTGCTATTCCTTAGCACGATTTTTAGATCAACCTTCTAATGGTTCCCTATTTCTAATCAAGCCTATTACCGTGGGGGCTTACACAAGTTGGTAGTGCTCTTCGGCGGCCATCAGTCCGTTGTGCATGGCGGCACCCGCGAGGACCATTACAGTCGGCCCCCCTCCTCTCCCTGCACGGTCTGCCGAACAAGCCGCCGTGGTCTCCTGACAGGGCTGGTCGTGTGCACAGCCCCATGAATAGTCAGTCGTGGTGAGACACGTTAGTGTGCCATGGCATACCGCAACGCGTTGAATCCCTCAGGGTAGGCACAACCCGAACAATCACTGCACAAGTTGCATGCTGCTGCTCGTCTGAACGCCGGCATGTCGCGCGGCACTATGCCTTGGCCTTGGACAGGTCAGATCCCAAGGTGTAGCCCGAAACCTTGTCCCAGTCCACCTTCTGGCGCGTGACGGGCAGCGCGCGGCGGAGGCTTGAAATGGTCAGCTCATGCAGGGGACGTTAAGGGCATCACCACTCACAGTCGGAATGTCTTGTCATTCAGGTCGGTGTACACGCCGTTGAGCTCAAACTGGTACGCGGCCTCGATCTTGGAAATGGTCGTGACAATCTGCGACGCGATTGACTGGCCCGCCGCCGCCTCCTTGGGGGTCGGGAACGACGCCTTGTGCTCGGTAGCGAGCTGGACCTGGGCGGTTAGCACATGCCACAACGCACCACCACTCACGTTGCCCTGCTCGTAGTAGTGCACGTCGACGTTGATCGTGCCCTCGACGCTGCCCTCCGTGTCGACGACCCAGCGTGTCCGCCAGCGGCCGGTCCAGAAATTGGTGGGGTTGAAGCGGTTGCCGACAATCTCGAGCGTGTACGTGGGGTTCTCGACCCGCTCCTGCTTGCGGGCGGGCTTCGCTGGCTCAGCAGCAGCAGCCTGGGAAGCAGCTGCAGCGTCGGCAGCTTCCTCTGCAGCCTCCTCCTCCTCGGCCTGTTCCTCGGCATCTTCATCCTCAGCGACCGTGTCGAGGTCCTCCTTGAACTCCTCGACGGGCACCGCGCCGGTAGCGACTTCCTCGTTAAATGCCTTCTCGCCTGCCGCCTCCTCGGCATACACTGCCTGCTCTTCCTCCTTCTCGTCCTCAGCCTGCTCCTCCTTCTCGAGCTCTTCCTCGATATCCTCCTCAGCCTTGACCTCCGCGATCTCGTCGTCAAGTTCGGCCAGACCGCCAGGGGCGTCGACCTCGTCGTCAGCTGTCAGCTCCTCCTTGGGCTTCTCAGCCACTGGAGTCGCAGGCTCCTCTTCCAGCCCACCAGCAGGCTCTTCGGCCGGCTCGACGGGCGCAGGTACCTCCTCGACCACCTCCTCAGCTGCGACAGCCACCACCTCCGGCTCAGGCTCGGGCGGCAGCAGAGGGAACTGCGAGGTCGAAACGGACCAGAAGCCCCCTGGGAAGTGGTTGGCCGCGTATGCGCCAAGCGACTTGGAGAGCTCGGCGCGGAACGCCTCCTCTGCCTCGGGGAGCTTGTACGGCTGGAAGTCGGACGCAACCTGGCAGGTTAGGAGATCCCAGAGCATAACCTACCAAGTTGACGTGGTCGAACACGAATGACCGCTTGCCGTCATGGTCAATGTAGCGCTCCTCCTCTTCGCCCGGCACAATGTTCGAGTGACTCAGAAGCGACTGGGGGAGTTAGGTGGTTAACGCATGGCCACTCACGAAATGGGCAGCAGCGTCCCCCTCGGCGGCATGCTCCACAGCATGCAGCTGCTTGAGGTTGTAGTCACGCAGCGCAGGGCGGACGTGAGGCATCAGCGCCTCATCGTCTGAGATGATCGCGCGGATGTCTGGAGAGGGTTAGTGGGCTCAACGGGCAAGTGAGACGGCGCACCATTGATGATGTCGCTGCGGTGTTAGCGGTGCTAGCGTACGAGCCAACTCACTTGATCTCGCCGGGTGGGCTCTGCTCGATGAACTTCACGGCGAGCTTGATCCTGTCTTCGGTGGTGAGGTCTGACATGGTGTCGTGTTGGGGTGGAAAGGAAGGCCAAGGTTCAAGTCGAGCAGGATGACCGGCTGCAGTGCAGGCAGCTGGCGTGCATGCTGGACGATCGAGACCGCCATGACGCACGTCCACCGCCTTGGCTTGTGAGCCTGACACTCAGCGAGGGATCTCCGTGGGATGGAATAGGAGCCAATGCCAGCCTGACACCTCCGATCGACGGTTTTCGTCGCGCCGCCTACACAAATGTCTGCGTGTCACTGCACAAACAACTCTGCAACTCTTCCTTCCCCACCTTATACACTTGAACAGACAACATGGGCGGTGGTAACGTGAGTTTAATCGCCTGGGGTCGGGCGCGTGTGCGTGCTGTAGTGCGGACACTGGCCAGCACACCACCGCAGCACCCCGCCACCCAGCCGAGACTGCAGAGCACAGCTGACCCCCACAGGGTGCCAAGGCGGCTCACAAGCGTGAGATGAACGCGAAGAACGCCAAGAAGGGCCCCACGTCGCAGCTTGCTTCCAACGCTGTGAGTACACGCGTCCACGCGACCACGGGCAACACACTAACCTCCCAGGCCGCGCTCTCGATCCAGTGCGACGTCTGCAAGCAGGCCTTCCAGGGCACGTCGAAGCAGCCTCTGTGAGCTGGCCCCCCTGTCATTGCAGGCCACAGCTGACCCCCCCCCCCCCCCAGCCTCCAGCAGCACGTCGACTCGAAGCACGCGAAGAGCACGTTCGCCCAGTGCTTCCCCAAGTTCGTCGCTGCCTGATCTTGTTCCCGGACCAGCGCCGTCTAGCCCGGCTGTTATCATTAGCGTTGAGGGTCTGAATAGATGTTGTCTTATGTGGACGAGGAGAAGGCAGGGGCCCGGGGGGTGACTGCCGTGCGCGGCGTGGTGGGGTCACCAAGCAGAGTGAGAGCAAGCCGAGTGCAGCCTGGAGGACCTCTGTGACCGACGAAGCTGACCCGGGCTATGCCCTCTAAACCGCTCACTGATCACCACCGACACACGGTACTGATACGCGCTGTTGCTGCCGGTCGTAGACACTGTATCTGATCCATGCAATTGTGAGCTGCCTAGAAGTAATGAATCCTGCACATGACAGGCGGCCCTGCCTGTCCGAGGCAGCACGCGGCAGGAGCAAGAAAGGAGAAGGCGGCCTTCTATCACTCCATCTTGGTCTGCTTGCCTTCGGCACTCTGCCTCTCATCTCCCTCCCCCTCCTTGTTGTCCTCCTCGGCAAGCGTAGCCTCAGACGCGGCCTCCCCGTGGCCCTTGTCCGTCTTTCCCCGCTCCTCGTCGGGCCCCTTGCGCCGCACGCGAGTAATCGCGCGCCATAACAACGGCCAAAGTGACACAGTGATGCCGACAAGCGCGGTGCAGCCGACAAAGATGCCGGCGTAGGTGAACGTGCCGTGCGGCTGCGCCTGGATGAGCCGCCCGCTCAGTACCGGGCCGATGAGCATCGGAATGGCAATCGCGCTCCAGTTCATGCCCATGCGCGCGCCGATCTCGCTCACGGGCGAGATGGACGCAATGGACGCGGAGATGAGCGTGATGTACGCGCCAGACGTGTACCCGTACAGCAAGAGTCCAATGATCACGCCCCCGCTCCCAATCGGCGTCCCTGTCCAGAACGCAAATGCCGAGATGCTCATCGACACACCCGCGGCACCCCACGCGTTCCAGACACCGAAACGGTCGGCGAGTAAACCTCCAGTGACGCGCCCGAGAAACGCGCCGGTCTGCATGATGACGATGGAGTAGGCGTGCACCGTGTCGTTGGTGCGGTTGCCGGCCGCGTACACCGGCGCATTGAAGTACGGTGTGAAGATGCTGGCAGAGTGAGCGGGCGCCGTTGGCGGGTGCTTCGGCCAACTCACTTTAGAGATACGAATCCAACACCGGCGACCAGACACACGTACTGCATGTCGCGCCACGGCTTGGCGAGGTCCCGCCACGGAGGCGGCGTCTTGGGCGGCAGCCGGCTTTTCATCCACACGCATGCAGGAGCCATCATGACAAAGTTGAAGCCCGCCACGATGAGCATTGCATCTCGGAATTCTGGGATCAGTCTTGCTCGAAAGACGAGACTCACTCAGGCGGTCGGAAAGCTCCTTGATAAGGATGGGGTAGATGATGCCCCCGAGGCCGCCGCCAGCGACGATGATCCCCACTGCCGTCGAGCGGCGGGCAAGGAACCAGTGGCCTGCGATTCCTGTTGCTGGTGAATAGATAAACGTGCCACCGATGCCGAAGAGCATGTGCGACAGGAGGAACTGGTAGTAGGACTTGCAGACTTGGGGTGAGTGTGCTGTTCGCCCCAGCCGGACTCACACGCGATGGCGACGAGCGCGCCGGACGTGACGAGCACGCCGCCGATGGTAAGCGCCCGCGGACCGCGGATATCGAACACGCGTCCGAAGAAGACCGAGCCGCCGAACACCATCATGGTCTGCACCGACGCAATCCAGCTGGGGGCGTTAGCGGGGCCCGCCTCAGTCGCCAGAGTGGCACCGAGCGAAAATGTGCGACTGCCACACTCGCTTTGTGCCCGTGCCTGCTGCCTCCGGCGATCGGCGCCGGGCAGAGTCCGCGCCTGACGCAACGGCCGCGGCCGTCCAGCCCCCAACGCTCGGTGAGGGGGTGGACGCCTCGGTGCTGACTCATGCGAGCAGCAGCACGCCATGGATCTGATAACGGGATCCCGGATGCCGAGAAACCACACTCACGCGACAGTACTCTTGGAGGTCCCGACCAGCTGGTGCGCGAGGTAGTATGCCTGCAGCTGGCCCATGCCGGTGACTGGGGGTCAGAGTGGCCAGCGGGAACACGCACCAAGTCCGAAAATGCAGAAGAGGGAGAGGAAGGACCCCGCGACAACGAGCCACGCTTCGAGTCCGCCGTCTGGTGGCGGCCCGAGCGGCGCTGGCGCTGGTGCTGCTGGCGTGGGCCTATTTCTCGCTGAGGCATCGTTTGTATTCTCTCGCGCAAGCTCGTCCTCGAGCTCGCGTTCGATGTCGCCGTCCCGGCTCGAGCGGAGGCGCGGAGTGATGGTCCGTACCAGCGCGAGCTCGGCAGCCGGGTCGTGGTGCGGCTCAGCGAGAAAGTTGGGGGCGTGCGGCCTCGGGTCGGAGGGTGCAGCGGGGACCTCGGCTGGAGATGCGCTCATCATGTGTGTGGGCAGTACATACGATTGATACCCACCATCTCGCAACATAAGTACCTGCTCGCGTCGCGTGCGACAACACCAACACGGCCGGCCACCGGGGCCGGTGATAACTGCCGTCCGTGCCTGAGCCGAGCGAGGACAAGTAACCCACCCGCGATGCCTGTCCGGCCGGCCGGCCGAGGACACGCGGAGTCGACACCAAAGATAACTCTTCGTGAGCGGCTGACTCCCGCTGCCCGGTCGATCGTGCTTGTCAGCGTGGACTGGCCGAGGAGGGGCGTCGAGTGGCGTTGGGGCGAGGGCCTGACGAGCCGGCGCGACGGGTGCCACTCACCCACCCGCCCACTGTGCTCGCCCGCCGCGAGTCAGACAACGATACGAAAGTAGACGATAGGATGGGCTACTTGGGATGCCGATCAACGAGATACGGACTCCCGGACGCGTACCGGTGTCCCGCAGGCTGTCTACCTGGCTCCGGGTGGCGGCCGTCGGAGCTTCCTCGAGTCGAGAGGACACCGATACGTGCGTCGCTTCCGGCTCCCCGCGTGCCGCTCGGACATGCGCTGGGAAGCCGCATCCCGAGGTTAAAGTGCGGAGATTGGTGCGAATGCTCGGTTGGTCTTACTAATACAACAATCTATCTGTTCTAACTGTGCTGCTATTCTATATTGTTCCTGACCCCGTCCACTCGCTCCAGCCGACTCCCCATCGCCACTGCAGTGTGCAAGAGAAAGCACCAAGCAAAGAGAGGCTCTGTCGCCCCCTCTCTGTTGGGTAGGGTGTGGGGGGCTGCGTCGAGGATCGGACGCTTGCCGCTTACAATTCGGATGTGTCCGAATCGCAAGCATGTCGCCAGCACCGCCAGAGGTTCGAGCCAAGGAGCGAGGTGCTGGTTTGGAGCGCGGCTGGTTTCTCGAGATGTCAGACAAATCAGGACCTTAGGCCATCGAGTCCTCCCCAGTCTTCACCTCCTCTCCCACCGCCGTCTCCTCGGACACCGCATCAGCCTCCTGGCTCTCCTTCTTCCCGAAAAATCGCCCGTACACTGCGGGCCCGACACACAGAGCCGCACCGAGGAGGAGAGTCGACCCGACGAACGCAGCCGCCAGCGTGAACTTGCCTCCTGCCGCTGTGATGAGCTTTCCGCTCACGACTGGACCGGGGAGAATTGGCAGCGCAATGGCCGACCACAGCATGCCAAGACGCATGCCGATCTCGCACGTCGGGGAGATGGACGCAACGCACGCCGCCACGAGGGTGATCCATGCGCCGGACGCCACGCCGTACACGAGCAGCCCAATGACCGAGCCTGCCGTGCCGACGCTTGCGGTCCACAGGGCGAAAATGGAGAGCGAGCAGCCAAAGCCAGCGGTGCCGAACACTGTCCACACGCCGAACCGGTCTGCAAGAAACCCGGAGGAGACGCGGCCGATGAAGCTGCCCGCCTGGATGATTGCTATTGAGTATGCTGTCACGCTTGGATGTGCGTGTGAGGCGGCAGTGTATACTGGTGCGTTGAAGTATGGTGTGAAGAAGCTGCAGGGTCAGTGGGCAACCCATGGGCAAGAAACTACTCACTTGACTGCGACCACGCACGCGCCGACGACGAGGAAGGTGTACCGAGGCTCCTTCCAAGGCTTGGCCAGCGCCGAGAACGGCGGGGGATCCCGCCGCGGCAGCCTCGTCTTCATCCAGAAGCATGCGGGAATCATAAGGATAAGGTTGAACCCCGCGACTGTGAGCATCGCGTTGCGGAACACTGCCTGTGTCAGTCGAGCTTCTCACGCGCCGAAGCCAACTCACCGAGCCTGGCGCACAACTCCCGGATGAGAATGGGGTACACTACGCCACCGAGCCCGGCCCCGCAGACAATGACGCCCACGGCTGTACTCCGCCGCCTGAGGAACCAGTGCGCTGCAATACCTGTCGCAGGCGAGTAGATGAAGGAGCCGGAAATACCAAACGCGGCATGGGCGAGCAGGAACTGGTAGTACTCTTTGCAGACTGAGGTCAGCCGGAGCCAGGGTGGTGCACTCACATGAGATGCCGACGAGCGCGCCGAAGGATAGAAGTGTTCCTCCAATCACGAGGCCTCGTGCACCGTGGACGTCGAACAGGCGGCCGAAGAAGACGGACCCGAGGAAGGTGAACATGCTCTGGCAGGAGCTGATCCACGCCACAGTGGGCTTGGAGTAAGCAGCGAGCTGGTGCTCAAGGTAGTACGCCTGTAGCTGGCCCATGGAGGTAACTATCATAGTCAGCACGTATCTCCCGCCACCGACTCACCAAACCCGAAGACACAGAAGAGAACGAGAAACGAGCCGATGACACAAAGCCACGCGTCCCGCCCGCCATCAGGCGGCGGCCCAAGGTCGAGGATAGTCTTATCCCGCGCGGGGTCGGGAGTAGGGGTGATTTGTCTGTCGAGCCCAAGTTCATGTTGCAGCTCGGCGAGAATCTCTTCGTCACGGGAGGAACGGAGGCGCGGCGAGAAGGTGCGCACGAGCGCCAGGTCGGCGGGCGTGGTGTCGTGTGAGCCGAGATATGCTGTCATGGCAGCAGAGGGGTGGCGGATAGTAAGAAGTCAAGTCAGTAGAGAGGCGCGACGATGCCATCAGTACGGAGTATATCTACCCGCTGGCTCGATGAATCATCGGCACGATGCCGGAGCGGACCAGATTCCGGAGTTGGATAAGATTGGGCCGCGGTGGAGGTGAACATGTGACGCTGCGCTCGCTCTCGTCCGCCTGGGCTGCTACGCTGTGCGTCTGCACATCCAACAGCGCCGCGCGCGGCGGATTGTACCCAGCGGCGCCCCGATTTCCAAGGGATTGGAGTGCAGTCGAGTGTCCTGTCGCCACTGGCCACCGCAAAAGTGGAACACGTCCGTAGTGGAGGTGGAGGCTGGGATCCGGATTCCGGAATCCGATCCCCGCTGGCTGGTGTCGCCGGATTGATTAGTCGTCGTTCCCGGCGTGTTTTCCAACACTGGGCAAGGGTAATCGCCGGAGTGGACAAGAGGCGCATGAGGTGATGCTGGAAGGCACACGCCTTGACCACGGGAGTTCCTGCACATGACGAGCAGGTGGAAAGTGTTATTCCGGTGATTCCGTGCGATAATGACAGGCCGCTGCCACGCCCATACAATCAAGTAAGTGATCATAAAACGCTCTCAGTCTTTCACTCGCATCAACGGGTAGGATGATCTGGGTCTTGATGAACAATCTGTCTCACCTTTAGCTTAGCCACCCTAATAGCTCCAATGTGCCCGGACATGGGGATTCGATCACTGCGGTTGAGCAAATGAGCAGCCTGCAGCCACAACATCGAGGTGCCTGCCACACACGAGTATAGGTTCACGCCAGCAGACTCTGCATCTCCGTATGGCTACAGTTGCGATCTCCCGTTATCAATACATTTAGACAGGAAAACCAATGAGGTTTGACGTCGTGCAGGCGGTGTCGTCGGGGGCTTAGTTGTTGTTGTGGAACCAGTCGATGAAGCCCTTCGGGTCCTTGGCCGGGTCAGGGAGGCCAGGAGGACCAGCAGGACCCTGGGTCTGCTTGGGAGCAGCGGTAGCAGCGAGCAACGATGAGATGAAGGCCTCTGCGTCGAAGCCTGGGGGAGCGATGGGGGCTGGCGGCGGCGGCGCGGGCTTGGGGTTCGTCTTCTGGAGCCAGGCGATGAAGCCCGGGAGGTCGGTGTTGGGGTCGGGGAAGGGGGCCGCCGCGGCGGTAGGTGTGGGGGCACTGGCCTGCACCGACGAGAGCCAGGCAGCCGGGTCCAAGACGTCGCGCTTGGCAACCTCGACGGGGGCAGCGCCGGCCAGAGCCAGGAGAGAGAGGACGAGAACCTTGCTGATCATTGTGTTGTTGCGGTGGGGTGGTGAAAGTGGACGATGCTCGAGCACCACCTTTATACCTCTCACCGGCCAGCTCTGCTAGTGGTTGTCACCGGCGCCACTTTGTGACGCGAGATGACGACGGCACTCTAGGAAGAGCTAGAGATAGGCTACTGACAGTGGTGCGCCAGCTGTCCCCATCGCCTTGGACCCGAACACGGTCGCCGGGGAAGAGCCCCACTCGGGGCACCACGGTGCCGAACAACATGATAGCCGTAGGATTTCCATGAAGACAAACGTGCATGCCTCGGTGCGGAACCTGGAATCGCGTGATCGAGTCGAGGTGGTGGAAACTTCGACCGAGGCCACTTGGGCACTTGGCGTCGGCCACTTTTGTCCACTAGCCACTGGCCGCCGATCGTAACGATTCCATGCCACGCTGCCAGGCACGCCATCATAAACTGCGGGGTCTCCACGAAACACCGTCAACCGCAAACATTTGGCACCCATACATTCGACGCGCGACTGGTTTGATTGTGCGCCGTCACGACCCCGACATGCCTTCACCACCCCCATCCTCGCCAGAGATCATCTGCATATCACCTAAAACGTGCCCAGGCAAGGCGACGAGCTCAAAGCCGGCGTCAGGAAATGCCCATGCTCGGGCGGCACGGGCAGCAGCCATCCGCGCGGCCGTGTCCTCGTCGTCTTCCTCGCCGTACGCCGCGCCGTCGTCGTCGTCGTCGTCCAGGCGCAAAGTGACAAGCTCTCAGTCGCGTTCTCGGGTCACAGAGCGCATGGTGCGTGCCTTTCTCTTCAACTCGTGTACCCGCTCACACCCCAGCTCAACTCCATGACCTCGGACGACAACCCCATCACCCACTCGAACGCGTTCGCCAACACCGACCACGTCCACTCGTGCAGCACGGGACACCAACAGCGTGGCGGTGATCGTGGCTTTTGGGCTACAGCACGCGATCTGGGCCTCAAGCCTGAAGGGGAGAAGCACACGTATTGGTCCGTGCGGACAGCCAAGGTCGAGGCCGGCGCGCGCGAAAAGGTGAGCTGCTCGAGAGTAAGTCAGCAATCAGCTGACGCCTCAGCAAACATCCATCTTCTGTGCGTTGCGATTTAAAGGTCTGTTGATGACTAACCCCTCAGCCGGCTGTGTTATCGCGATCAACGGTCCCACAGGGCCCAAGGTCTCCAACCTCCAGCTCCAGAACCTGATCACGGCCAACGGTGGCCGCTTCGCCCCGCACATCCACTCAGGTTGCACGCATGTCGTGGCCGAACGGCTCAGCGGATCCAAGTCGCAGAAGTACATTAATGGGCAGGGGAGCCGAGGCGCGAGCCGGCGCTCGCAGGTTGTCAAGGTCGAGTGTGGGTCTGCTACCGCAGCATTGTCGGTTAGCTGACGCCAACAGGGGTGCTCGACTGCGTGGCGAAGGGAAGGAGGATCAGCGAGGCTGGGTACTCATCTGTCGAGGATCCTGTGAGTGTGCACCGCGCTACAGCTCTGACAGGCAGACACAGAAGAACTTGTTCAGCGCGTTTGCTTCCCAGCCGCCCAACATCCTATCCAATGCTGCCTACGACAAGCATTCTCCATGACCCTCAACCTCGTTGCACTCCACACTGTACCAGTAGACCATTTACGATCCTCACGCTCTTGCTATGATACCATGCATAATACACTGGGCTGTCTGTGCACAGCTGAACACTGCCTCGGGCAACCATCGCTCAACACCGCTCAACTGACTCGAATGCCACCGCCGCCACCGGTCGGACCTTCCCCTCACAACCACTAATCATCCTCATCATCATCGTCGTCGTCGTCATACGCCCGGCGGGCAACCTTGCGTGCCCGGTCGTCGTCAACGTCGTCGTCTTCATCATCATCGTACGCGCTGCGCGCCGACTTGCGCTTGCTCTCGTTGTCGCGGCGCGTGCTGGCGTGGTGGTCGAGGTCGTCATCGTCGTCGTCGTCCGCCAGCGCTGACGCCGGTGGTGGCGTCCGCGAGCGTGGGGCCTTAACAGTCTTCTTGGGCTGCTTGACACGGAGCTCCTCGCAAGCATCGACCCAGCTGTGAGAGGTCAGTGGTGCTGCTGCCGGCAGGGAAGGCAGGGGACGTACTCGCAGTAGACGTCAACGGCGGCGGAGAGGTCTGGAGCGTCAGCGGCTTCCACGGGAGCATGTAGCTGTACGTACTGTTGATAGGGGTAGAGAACTTCTGGCCACAGACCTGAGAGAGAAGGTTAGGACGGGGAGCGGACCTAAGCACAGCCACCCACCTTGCAGCTCAAATGCCCGAACATGGCTTGTCGGTCACTGCAGAGTGTGAGAACTTGCACAACCACACGCATGCACGCACATTTTGGCCATGACCGACTTCTCGTGGTGACAGAACAGGCACTTGAACGTCGTTGCTGGCGAGTCAGCTCGATAGGCTTAAGGCCTTGGCAGCTAGTACTCACACAGAGGCTCGTTCTGCTTTCTAACCTGAGGCTTCTTGGACGATTTTCTCTTTCCCATTGTTGGTGCGAGCTGTGAGCTTGTGCAAGAGGATAGGAGTTGAAGGAGAGGATGTGTTTGTCACCACCAGTCTCGCTTTTGTGGTGTAGGACGAGGGGCAGGATGGGTGAATTGGATAGTGCGGAGACTGGCGGAACTCCGTCCACGTGGCTTGGAGGCAACGCGCAGGCGGCCTGGTGGGTGTCATCACCTTCGTTCGTTGCGTAGCCCTCTCACCTTCCATATCCTTACATCACTTGCACACTTCGATACTCTTCTCTCGGCATCCTCTCTTCTCTTTCTAGACACCATGGAGGAGATTGGAATCGACCTCAAGCTCGAGGTGAGCTGGCCTACCTCGCGGACGTGCTCAGCCAGCTGACTGTGCCCAGGACCCCACCCTCGCGGCCCAGATCTCGGAGAAGCAGGCCCTCTACTCTTCCCTCCCTGCCAGTGACGACGAGCTCTATACGACCTGGAGGAAGCTTGAGGCGCACCGCGAGTTCCTCCAGCTCCAGGAGGTGTGTACACGCAGCGGCGGTTCCGGGGACGGGACCGCGAACGCGGATGGTTGAATGACGTGCTGACTGTGCCCAGGACTACATCCGTGATGAGACCAAGAACCTCCGCCAGGAGCTCCTCCGCGCTCAGGAGGAAGTCAAGCGCATCCAGTCGGTGCCTCTAGTCATCGGCCAGTTCCTCGAGGCCGTCGACGAGCGCTGCGGCATTGTCGGCAGCACGACTGGTGGGTAGCTTGTTGGAGACAACCGCTTACCCCGCAGGCTCCAACTACGTCGTTCGCATCCTTTCCACCCTCGACCGTGAGCTCCTCAAGCCGTCTTCATCGGTCGCGCTTCACCGCCACTCGAATGCCCTCGTCGACATCCTCCCACCAGAGGCCGACTCGTCGATCTCGATGCTCGGCGCTGATGAGAGGCCAGATGTCAAGTACTCGGACGTCGGTGGTCTCGACCAGCAGAAGCAGGAGATCCGCGAGGCCGTCGAGCTGCCTCTTGTCCAGGTGCGTGTTGCTGTGCTTGGGTTGCCACCAGCAGCGCTGACAGCCTCAGATGGACCTCTACCGCAAGATCGGTATTGACCCTCCTCGTGGTGTTCTCCTCTACGGCCCTCCAGGTGGGTCGAGCTGCCGCAACCCACATGTGCCGTCCTAACACACACCCAGGAACTGGCAAGACCATGCTTGTCAAGGCCGTCGCCAATGCTACCACTGCGTCGTTTATCCGTGTTGTTGGCTCCGAGTTTGTCCAGAAGTATCTCGGTGAAGTGAGTCCGACATCTAGTTGTGTGGAGCCTAGCTAAACAACCTAGGGCCTCCGTATGGTTCGTGACGTCTTCCGATTGGCACGAGAGAACTCTCCCTGCATTATCTTCATCGATGAAGTCGACGCTATCGCTACCAAGCGTTTCGACGCCCAGACTGGCTCGGATCGTGAAGTCCAGCGTATTCTTCTCGAGCTCCTCAACCAGATGGACGGTTTCGACCAGACCACTAATGTCAAGGTATGTGACCGGGCAGTCACCGAGCACCCGGCGCCCTCGCTAACATGCACAGGTCATCATGGCTACCAACCGTCAGGACACGCTCGACCCCGCTCTTCTCCGTCCCGGTCGACTTGACCGCAAGATCGAGTTCCCTAACCCGTCGCGTCGTGAGCGTCGTCTCATCTTCCAGACGGTCACGTCGAAGATGAACCTCGGCCCAGATGTCGACCTCGAGGACTGTGAGTAGCAGTATCTCAGACAAGCGCACAGGGCCAGGCTGACCTGACTTCTCAGACGTCTCGAGGCCAGACAAGCTTAGCTCGGCTGAGATTGCTTCCATCTGTCAGGCTGCCGGTCTTCAGGGTGAGCGCCCGTGCATGATACCATTGTGCATAACTAACATGCATGCAGCCGTCCGCAAGAACCGCTACGTCGTCTTGCCGGTCGACTTTGAGGAGGCTTGGAAGGTACGTCATCGCTGGTGCCACCATGGCTCGCACCCGGCGTTTATTTTCGCCGCGGTGCGAGTGGCCTACTACCTGGAAGGTATTTTAGCATCTCAACTGACACTTGTTCTCTTTCTTCCAGTCCACGGTCAAGAGGTCAGAGGACCGTCACGAATTCTGTGAGTATTATTACTTGTACCCCACGAACCCTACTAACACTCTGCAGACCGATAGTTTGTCGTACATGGATCAATGCAGTATACATCAACAAGAGCCCGTTTCCAGCAATCCCTCCCCATTCCCATCCCGCTCCACGACCCACATGCTCACCCTCATCTCGGTGCCGCGCGTCTGGTCACCGGAGCGCAGAGCGATTGGCTTCTAGCCTCGCGGCGTTCATTTGCTACCCCCATGCGGCTTTGTCCAAGTCTACATGGATGGTACTTCACAGGCGCCGCTCAGTCAAATACCATGACTGATGCGATCTGTTCTTCCTCGCCTTTTGAGATGCTTACTGACAATGGCGAGCGGTGCTTGTCGTGCAAGGATAACAGTGAGTTGGACTCGGCTACGCTGTATCGAACTTGGCTGACATCAACGCAGTACTGACCCACTACACTTTCTCATCTCATCTCCTTCCCCTTCCATCCCCACACACGGTACTTCACTCTGAAGGCAACGCGCCCCTCGGGGTAACTCTACGTTCGCTCTCTATTTTCTCAGTACCAAAACCACCAAGCGCCTCCCATCCCAAGGGAGATCACGCTACCTGCTACTCACCGGTCAGGCTTTTCCGTGCTGAAATCGGTCCATTAAGGGAGACATCTCATTATTATGCACATCAGTTTACTTTACATTATATTACACGGTGCAAGGATGGAGAGTTGACGCTGGCACAGCTCCCTGCACTGATTTATTGAGGAGCGGCGTGGCAACGAACCGCGCAAGACGGCAGTCACACTCAACAACCCTATGCCCAGATGCATGTCAACAACACATATCTACAGACCACCCCCCCCGTCTACCTCGCAGCCTCCTCCATGTCCTCGACGGCCTTGGCGAGGCCAGCAGCATCAGCAAGGACCAAGCGTCCGAACTGCTCAACACCAAACGCCTCGTCGTCGCGCGAGGGCGCTGTCTTGAGGGGGTACGTGTGCACGACCTTTGCACGGGCATCGATGAAGTCCTCCTCCGGGTGGTAGGTGAACGAGCCGGCGGCGAGGCCGGGACCGGTGGCATTGCCTCCCTTCTTCTTCTTGTTTCCCTTGGCACTTCAGACGTCAGCTGCATCCCTCTCTGTCGTCCCTGGGCGCCACTCACGCCTGGTCCAGCTCGAGGCCGGTTGCCGCCTCTGTGCCCTGCAGCTTGTAGCCACGGCCCCAGAGGACGTAGTGGCTGAAGTCGGCGTCGGCGAGCTCGCTGCCGATCATCTTGTACAGTGGCGGGATGAGTGGCAGGGGAAGGTTGAGCATGCGGAGAGAGAAAAGGAGCGCGGGGCGCGACGCGTGGCTCTTGTCGAGGACGCTGGCGAGCGCGGCGGGTGGCGCAGTGGCCAGGAAGTAGTCGATCAGCGGCTTGAGCGCCGGCGTCTCCTGCGCATGCCGGATGTCAACGACGGCCAGCAGACCCCACGGGTCGCTCTCCTCGCCGTCCGTCTTGATGCTCGTGCCTGCGCCGAGGCGGGTCGCCTCGGACAGGATCAGGTCCGCGAGCGGGTGCACGTCGATGAGGTTGTCGTCGTGGCTCAGCGTCTGGCGAAGGAAGCGCTTGATCGCGATTCTAGCCCGTCAGCGGGTGGTCCTAACACACATAGCAGCACCCACTGGTCCACGTCCGAGTTGAGGTTGTAGAAGTCAAAGTCGACGTTGATCATGCTCTGGCTGGGTTAGCTCGAGAAGACAGACGAGGAGCTACGCACCACGTCAGAGCCCGAGTCAGACGCGCCGTCATCCTCGTCGTCGCGCGGCGCAGTCTTGCGCTTCGCGTTCTGGGCGGCGGGCACAGCCTGCAGCTGGGGGTTGGGCATGGCGGGTGGTGATGTAGTGTTTGTAGTCTCTTCGTCGTCTCTGCCCATCGCGGATCACCTTCGACCAAAATTGACCACGTGACGCCATGTGGCAGTCCCTGAATGACCTCCACCTCGGTCGCCTCCCTGCGACAATGCCATTGTAAGCGTCATTTCGTGCTTCGCGTTCGCCGTCCACTCTTAAGACTCGCTGCTCCATCCCACCCATCTACGGCGAGGACTCTCATCTCCGACCTTGAGGGCACAGTTTGTGACTGAAACAGCCCACAATGCTGTACATTGCCTCTGTGAGTACCTGTCATGTCCCCACGACAACGATGAACGACGATGAAGGCACCTTGTCGGCCGAGACCGACGCCGACGGCGAACGCGCAGTTAACCACCCCAGGCCCTCTCTCCCACCTCCATCTCCCACACGGCCAAAGTCAACGGGTTCACCAGCCCAGAATCAACCTCGCTCATCGTTGCGCGTCCAGACAGAATCGAAGTATGGGACGTGTCCGCCTCGGGGCTGGAAAGGGCGGGCGAGCTCAAGGTCTGGGGCACGATCGTCGAGCTGGACGTTGTCTCCGTGCCGGTGGGTTGAGCGTGGGGACGCCGCTGATGGAAGAATGCGCACCCACATATCCTTGTGCTTGTCGAGCCGCCAAGTGCCAGGCTGCTCCTCGTCACATTTGTGGGTGGTAAGCTTGCAGTCACTGCGTCCCAAGCGCTATCTCCACCAATGCCGTCGCTCCAACGCGCCGAGTTCTTTAACGGCGTGCGCGCGAGTGGAAGCGTGGCACTTGTCAGTCTGTGGACAGGTCTGTTGGCATGTGTCGAGATCGAGTTTGAGAAGGCCAAGGATGCGAAGAAGCGCCGTGCTAGTGAGGCGGTGATAGAGGAGGACGGCGTCGGATCCCGGCTCGTATTCAAGTCGAGCTTCAATATCAAGTGCGTGCCCAGGAGAGTTGTGATCTGACTGTCCAGCATTCGCGAGCACAACCTCCTGGATATCGCCTTTGCCCCAGGCGACGCGTCGCCGACACCGCTTGTAGCGTTCCTCTGGATGTCCGAGGCCAACAGGATCCAGCTTCAGCCAAAGCAGCTGTCGGTTGCCACGCACTCATTCACGAACGCCGGTACACCTGTCGATGTCGTCAACCCGCTTGACTATCCAGTTTCGGCTGATGATGATGACCTCGACTTCAACTCCGTGCCGTTTTCCACGCCGGCCGGGCGCAACCTCCTAGCTGTGCCAGGCCACGGGCCTAACAATTCCAGGCAGTTCTTTGTGATCGGTGACGAGCACGCTACTCTATACACCATCACATCGGGCACGTCATCTACACCTGCAAACACAACAATGAGTCCTCGTGCGTCGGCGATCCGCCGCAGCCCCCAGGCAGAGACCGGTGGCATAGGCAAGAAGCGCAAGTCGAGCACATCTGGCCGTGGTATCAACACGGCGGACATCGACGATAAGTGGAGCACGGTGCCGGTATGGCGTACGCGACAGGGCTTTGGAACTGTGCTTGCGTGAGTTATCAGCTGCCATCGCGGGGTTCCTGACCAGTCCAGGGCAACGGTGCTGGACGCACACGAACTGAAAGGAGGTAGCGTTCTGCTTGGCGACGAAAGCGGGCGCTTGACCGCTGTCGGGTGGGAATTCGAGGACGCGGACAATGTGCGCGTGGCCAAGGTCGATCTCGGCTCAGTATCGCCTCCCACCAGCTTGACTTACGTCGACAACGGCTATGTCTTTGTGGCGTCCGCGTGCGGCGACTCATTGCTGGTCTCGGTGGATCACCCAACTGGAGCAGACCCTGTCTCCTCATCCGCGTCCGCCCCACGCAGCATTCATCGAAAGGGGAAGGGCCGGGCCTCCGACACTGTCGATAGTGGCACCTGGACCGTCCACCGCGAGGACGATGGGCACGGATCAGTTGAGGTCCGCGAGCGCTGGCTGAATGTTGCCCCAGTCAAGGACTTTACTGTGGTGAAAGGGGAGGATGGGCGTGTGGTGAGTAGGCTGAGGTGGCACCAGCGAGCAACCTGACACTCCTCAGTCACATCTCGTCATTGGGTCGGGTTCGGCGACCTCAAACTCCCTACGGGTCATTCGGAGTGGCGTGGGCCTGGACACGGTGTTGACTGTGGAGGGCGTCACTGATGTCCAGGGCATGTGGTCTCTGGCGGGCAGGTGAGCGATTGTGGGGAGTAAGGTCTGACGGGCTCAGTGACAAGTCAACCTTGCTACTGTCTTTCCCGACTGCATCGGCGCTTTTGGACATCTCTGGCGACGTCTCTGTGGTGGAGGTAGCCGCTGAAATCTCGTCCTCTCCCACAGTCGCGGCTGGCCTTGTAAACGGAGGCAACCTACTGGCCCATGTCACCCCAACAGCGGTCAAGCTGTGGAAGGATACCGTTGCCGGGGTGTCTGTCGGCTCGTATGAAGCCAGCACGGAGAAGCAGATTGTCGCTGCGGACATCAAGAATGACCACATTCTTGTGGCGCACCGTAACGGTGACATTGCGGTTCTCAAGGCGACGGACAACGGATTGGAGCAGATTCTGTAAGCGGGTGTCGTTTCGACGTCGCTCACACAACAGCCTTTCGCAGCTGCCTGCCGAAGCGGCGTCCATTGCTCTGCACATTGGCCCCAATGAAGCGTCATCCCTAGTGGCCTTCGGCGCATGGAACAGCGATATCGAGGTGTTCTCATTCGAGAGCCTCAGGGAACGCAAGGCCATCGTGGCAGTGCACGAACCTGCGTTCGCCGCCTCGCTGTTGATTAGAACGGCACCATCAGGCTCTCCCCAGCTCATCGCAGGACTTAGCGATGGCACTGTCGTCACGTACTCGCTTGATCCCGTAAACCTCAAGACCTCTCTTGACAAGGGCCGCTACACCTCCTCTGCAGGCTCCCGTCCGGCAATCCTCTTCCCGCTGGACTTGGTAGCGCCAGGTGGAGAGGAGCAGGTGGTTGCCGCTGCCATCACTGAGTCGCTGTCAATTCTGTTCGAAGCACGTAACCATCTGGAGATGTCGTCGAGTGGTGAGACTGGGGTTCTGGCTGCTGCTTCGATCAGCACCCCGACGCTCGGCAACGCCATCGTCGTTGCAACAGAGGAGGGTCTCAAGTTTGAGGCCGTGTCGAGCCTCAAGAAGCTTCAGGTGCAGACCCTTGACCTGGGCCAGAAGTCTGCGGCAAGGCTGTCTGTCATCTCTGACCTCAAGATTTTGGCTGCTGGTGTCGTCACGCGGTCGCTCGACTCGCAAACGGGGGACGTCTTGCAGTCATCGTCTCTGGAGATAAGGGACCCCACTACCCTTGAATGTGAGTCGATTTCTTGGAAAGGGAGGCGCATTTTGACACTGGCAGTGTTCGCCGAATACACCCTTCCTGAGCGAGAAACAGTGGCATCTGTCAACGCGGTTCTCTTGAACGGAAGACACTACATCGCACTAGGAACGGCAATCTTCGGCGAAGATGACACTGTCGATGTGTCTCTGCTGGAAGAGATGTCGGCGTTCATCTCGGCTGAGAAGGGCCGTTTGATTCTCCTGGAGCCGACCAACAAGGGACCAGGAGGCTGGTTCTTGGACGTAGCCACGACTTTTGACACTGCCGCGGCGGTCCTGGATGGCAAGGCAATCCACGGTTTCCTGGCGATTGCGTCGTCAACGAAGGTGTCGATCCTGCGACTTGACGCGAGTCCCGCGACGCTTCGCGAGGTCTCGGCCAGCACGTTTGCGTTTGAGGCCCACTACCTGCATGTCTCGCCTGCAAACCAATTGCACGGCGAGGACCGATTGGTGGTCGGTGATGCGATGAGGAGCGTTCTTATCCTGGACATCGACGACGAGAGCGGAGTTATTCGCTCTGACCAGCGCGACATGTCGGCGCATTCCGTCCGTGCGCTGGAGGGCATTGAAGACGGTGGCCCAGGCGTAATCATCGCAGACGTGAGTACAGCCGGGAAGCTTTTTCAATAGTAGCTGACTTTATAGAACCACTCTAACCTGCTCACGCTGCGATTGAACGAGGAGATTGAACCGGCCGCCCATTTTGGCCTGCATGAGGATGTTGCGCGGTTGCATATTGGCTCACTGGCACCGCCCACAACATCCGTGGATGTTCTTAAGCCAGAGCTTCTGTTTGCCACAACCAGCGGCCGCTTGGGTATCATTGGCGAGCTGGGGACCAGCGCTGCGCGCACTCTGGGTGACCTGCAGCGCAACATGGACAAGCACTTCAAGGGACCTGGTGGTGTAGACTGGAAATCGTGAGTCTACCTGGAGCCGCGGCTTGTGTGCTTGCTGCTGACTAGCTACAGTCTACGCCGTGGTGGCACCACATTGGTACCCAAAGAGACTGCAGGTTTCATCGATGGCGACTTGTGAGTGAGGGTCCGTGATCGTCGCTGACCGCCAGTGTGCAGCAGTTTGCCGACGGCGAGTCCATCCCCGAGGCATTGGTGGACCGTATCCTCAGGGGCACGAGTGCAGCCGAGGTCGTGTCACAGATCTCGCCCGCCGGGACACGGCAGCCGGCCACGAATGAGGATGTTGTCCGTGTCCTCGAGGCAGCGGCGGGGTTGCATTAGTAGGAGAGGTCAAGGTTCTGAATGCAGCACTAGTCAGTGACGTCAGGGTCAAGTCTTTTTGACCCGTCCACCTCGGCATTCAAGTTGGCTTTCGGTGACCGAGTGCGCCCAGTATCAGTGCTCGCGGCGACTGAGATGCAAGACGCTGTGGCCCTTTAGCTGACGGCCCAACTGTTCCTACTCATCGGCTGGCCGAGCGTGGCACCGTACGCACCTTCGGGTCGTCGGGTTGGCCTTGAACTCGGCACCGGTATCGGCACGCACGAGCCGGCCGGCCGGCCAGCCAGTCGGGTAAAGCATGAGTAGTGGAGGCCTCCACTCGACTCGACTCGGGTGTGGGAAGGCTACTTAGGTGCCATCGCAGCTCTCGACTCGCGCCTCCCTCACCTCTTGGCTCTTCGTCTCCCGTTCCCGGTTCCACCTCTGATAGTCATACACCATGTCCGCGGCTGCTGACCAGAAAATGCCCTACGGTGGGATACCGGTTGCCCGCAACGACGCTGACCCCAGTCCGGCTCGGCAAGTCGGGCCTCAAGGTGTCTCGCCTGATCCTGTACGTACGAGCATGTGGCTGAGCTGACGCGCAGGGGGTGCATGTGTGCGTTTTTGCTGCATTCCTACCCGCCTGACGCCAGCGTACGGCTCGTCCGAGTACCAGGACTGGCTGCTCGACGAGGCCGAGTCGATCGAGCACATCAAGTACGCGTACGAGCACGGTCTGAACACCTTTGAGTGGGTTGGTGTGCGGTGTAGCCTTGCTGACAGGCAGCACGGCGAACGCGTACGCCGGCGGGCTGAGCGAGGTCGTGCTCGGCAAGGCGCTCAAGGCCATCGGCGTGAGTCTTGTCGTGGCAGCGACGCTGACTGGCTCCAGGCGCCACGCGAGTCGGTCGTGATCCTGACCAAGGTCTTCTTCCCGATCAACCGGCCGCTCGGTGTGCCGCTCACAGAGGAGACGGCGGACGTGGTCAACCAGCATGGCCTGAGCCGCAAGCACATCTTTGCGTCGATCAAGGACAGCCTCGAGCGCCTGCAGCTCGAGTACGTCGACGTGCTCCAGTGCCACCGGTTCGACTACGACACGCCGATCGAGGAGACGATGCAGGCGCTGCACGATGTCGTCAAGGCCGGGTATGCGCGGTACATTGGCATGTCGAGCTGCTATGCGTGGCAGTTCCACCAGATGCAGAGTGAGTGGGGTGGGGAGGGGTCCGAGCGCCGCGAGCAGTGGGGCGGTCGCTGACACACCCCAGACTACGCCATCACGCACAACCTCACGCCGTTCATCTCGATGCAGAACTTCCACAACGCCGCGTACAGGGAGGAGGAGCGCGAGATGGTGCCGACGCTCAAGCTGTTCGGGTGCGGCATGATCCCGTGGTCGCCTCTGCAGCGCGGGTTCCTCACCCGCCCGGTGGGCGAAGAGACGAAGCGCCAGGTTAGCGACTGGGGCTTCAAGTCGCGCCTGGGCGGCGACGGGCCGGACGCGGCGCAGGTGGCCATCAACCAGCGCGTCGAGGCCGTCGCCAACGCGCGCGGGGTCAGCATGGCGCAGGTCGCGGTCGCGTGGTGCCTCGCCAACGACTTTGTCACCGCCCCGATTGTCGGCACGACCAGCCTCGACAAGCTCAAGGACCTCATTGCTGGCGTGCATCTCAAACTCACGCCCGAGGAGAAGAAGAGTATCGATGATGCGTATGTGCCGCGCGCGATTGTGAGTGCTGTTGTGGCGGCGGCGTGGGCTGACGGCAGAACGGGCACTCGTGAGTGGGCGTCGATGGGGGGGGAGTAAGAGAACGCAAAAGGTACAAAACGGAATGCAATAAAAGTGCACAGGGCGAGAGGTGGCAGCGAGCAGGCGGACAGTGCGACGCCAGACCTTGACGTTGGCACGCCACATTGGCGCACAATGACTCGACAGGACGGCGAGGCAGAAGCCAGAACAGTTTTTTCGTGCACGCTTAAGTAGAACCAGAATTTTCAATTTTCATTGGAATACTAATATTCATTACACCGTTGGTGAAACGGTATCATGCGTCGTTGCCATCGACGCGGCAGGGGTTCGACTCCCTTACGGTGTATTTCCTTTTGGCATCCGAATTCTTTAGGAATCCCAGTTGCGCACTGGTGGCTGATTGATGCTCGCTTTTGCGCCCTGCGGCCGCACGATGCGATGCATATGCACGATCCCCTTCCCCTCACAGCACGAAGATCCGCATGCGTTACGCAGAGACCCAAGGCGGCCCAAGCTCAAGCACGTCAGCCCTGGCGTGTGGGAGATGTGAATACGAAAGCAGCGGCCTCACGCGGGGCGTGCGTTTCGAGGCGCGTCACGCTCTCATATCCCCCGTGCTCACTTCCGCCGGCAATGCTACAGATGGTGGTGCATCTTCAACACTACAATGTTACAATCTGTGCCTTCCAGTACACGGCGCTGGCAGCATGCAGTTAGCCCAAAATATAGATTGAACTGAGAATATATAGAGAGATAGGGTAAAGGTAGGGCAGGGCCTTATGGCCCGACGATGCTGCCGCGTGGCAGGTCGACGAGGCGGGTGCGGCGCTTCTCAGAGCGTACATTCACCGCACCAGCGGCCGCACGGCGCACGGCCTCTCCGGCGTGCCGCTCGCAGTACCGTCCGCCCGCGACGTCGTAGTACTCGGCCATGCTTTCGCGGCACGTCTGAGCACCAGACACGCCGCCGCGGTGGTCGCAGCGCAAGTGGCCGGGATGGAAGCGCTGGTCGTGCGCCTCAGCGTGCGCGGCAGGGGCGAGGATGCACGGGCCCTCAATCGGCTTGCGGCAGGCCGCGGCGGCGCAAAGGGTGCCGTTCTCCTCGGCGTAGTGGAACTGGCACCAGGGACGCCCGTCGTGCACGTAGAACTCCTCGCCGTCGAACGGCTTGTCGCACCGTGTGCAGGTGAAGCACGACCGGTGCCACTTGCCCTTGAGCTGCCCATCAGACGAGCTGACGGCGCTCTTCTCGATAGGCTGGCGGCACCGCCGACACGCTGGCAGGTACATCTTCTTCCAATCCGCCTCGCAGAGGATGACACCGTCGCGCTCGACGAAGCGGCGGACGCCACCCACTGGGTCGCCACACCGGGCACAGGAACGCTTAGGGCGAGAAGAAATTGTAGGCGACGTGCTGAGGGATACGGCCGGCATTTCAGGCGACGATCCCTTTGGCCGGGCGGCATCGCCGATCGTCTTGCTGCGGGTCCGGGTGTGGGTCGCACCAGACGGAGCCGCATGGGCTGCCGCCACCGTTCCACTGGGAGGAGACGACCCAAGGGTGACTGTCGACTGCGAGCTCGAGCGGGGAACGCGACGCGCAGTGGAGGCACGACGGTTGGGAGGGTGGAACCGGTCATGGTCATCATCCTCTTCCTCCTCGCCAATCTGCTCGAGGTTGCTGCTGTTGCGCAGGTTGACATCGTTGATGCCGAGACCAGTCGCCTCACCATAGGCGGGGGGTGGCTTGCCCTGGGTGTCCAGAGCAACGTTGGTGATACGGTCGACAAGACCCTCCCAGCTCTGGCTGGGCGTCATGACGAGCTCGTTCTCGTGCCCAGACGATCCACCGCCACGGTAGTCGGCTGAAGGACCACAGGACGTTGAGCTCGACGTCGTCGACCCAATGCTGCCATCAGTCGGGTACCGGTGATGCTCGAAGCGGTCGGTGTCCTTTGATGCAAGGTCGGGCGAAATCGGCGTGGCCCATGGAAGGGCGGACGGCTCTTCAGAGCTCCCGTCGAGGCTGTGAGCGTCGTCGTCGTCACCCAGGGGCGCGCGGTTCGAGTAGAGGTGCGATTGGTCGCTCTTGCTGCCCATCATCTGGCGGTACTTGTCGAAGAAGGGGCTAGGCTCGGTTCGCTCAACGGGCGACCGCTTCGGCTCAACTGTGGGCCACTCGGGTGACCGCTTCTGTTCAACCGGAGACCGCTGTCGTTGGTCAAAGGGCGAGGGCCCACGGCCATAGACTGGCGATGTTCCGCCGTCCGCTGCACTGCGACTCGACAAGGCTGAGGCACTGCGCAACTCTGGCGAGTTGAGGGCGTAGCTCTCATCCAGAGACTGCTTGCGCTGGGGTAGGGGGCGATTCGAGAGGGGGCCCTTGGGCATGATAACGGGCTCACGGCCACCGCCAGAAGGCGAGCGCTGAGGGGTGGGACGCATTCCTGGGTTAGGCGATGGTGTGCTGCGTCCTACTGTGGATGGTCCAGCCAGTGGAGAGCTGGAGAAGACGGTTGCTGGTGAGTTGGAGGGTGATGAGCGCTGGTGGGGCTGCTCGGGGATGGAAAGCGATGGGCGTTGGTCGTGGCCACCAGGCGCACCGTTCCAGGCGGCAGCCGCGGCGAATGCGCGACGCCCGACGCCCGCCATTCCAGCTCCACCGCCGCTCGTTGTGTCCGGGAGCTGCACAGTGATCGACTCGGAGTGTGGCATGCGCGATACTGGTGCGTCATGTGATGGCCACCGTCCGGTGGACGCGTCAGAGACGGCGCTGTGTGGCACATCGGCGGGGTAGTCGCCAGCGAAGCGAGGCGGAACCACTTGGCCGATTGGAAGTCCGAATCCTGGACGGTTGCCGAGTGTTGTCGGTGCCCCTGGGCGGTTGAGAGAGGGTGAGGATGGGAGGACTGGGGACTGGGAGGGGGGGAAGAAGGGGCTAGCGGGCTGCTGGGTGGGGCTCGGCCGAGGGACAGGGACGGAGACGGGCAGAGGTGCGCAGGTGTGCTCGCCGAGGTAGTTGAGGGGAATGCTCTGGTTGCAGGACGAGCATTTGACTGTCGGCAGGACGACTGAGGCTCGTTCTGGGTCGGCGCCGAGCATGCGCGGCGCAAGGAGGGACATTGCGGCGGAGGAGAGGGCTGAGGGGTTTAGCAAAAGAGTGGTCATTGCGGGCGAGGATTATAGTGGGGGTAGGCGTGGAAGTGGGACCGCGGGTATCGAGGGTATTATAGAGGGTGGACAATGAACGAGTGTGGGTGAGTGGCGCGTGCGAGAAGAAGAGGGTGATGAGAAGAGAGAGGTAGAGAGGAGGAGCGAAGAGCGAAGAGGGGGGACAGGCATTGATTGTGCGCTGGGTGCTGCGCGTCGGCCGTGTCCACCACCACCGTCGACATGGACAACGCGCGCGCACAACCCGCTCGCCATCGTCGTTGCCCCTCTGGTCGCAGCCACACGCCGCCACCAATGCCATACACCAGCCATGTGGGGTCCATGCCCCCACTAGCCAAAGCGCGCCAGATACGCCTGGCGCGTCGGGACGTCGGCGTGACTAGGCCGAATGCATGGTGTTGCTGAGGAGGCTGGCATGGGTGCTGTCGGGGCCGTGGTGCATAACCACTTCCCCGACCGTACCGTGGCGCTTGGGTTGCAGGGCGCGGCCAGCGGATACACTGTCACGTTTAACTTAAACTCTAGACTTACAGATTAGATACAGTTACGAGCAGGCAGCGTCGAGTGCGATGCAATGCTCGAACTGAGTGGGAGACGGTGGTCGCGGGTTTGTTTGTGTCGATGCTTGGCGGGGTTCTAGCACCTGGGTGGGTGGGCCGGGTTCCAGTTTGGTTCGCGTGTGCCGTAAGTGTGATGCGCGCGCGAGATGGCGTCGAGCGAGTGTGCGGCGATGGCCAGATTCGGGTTTGGGCAGGGCCTTGTTGCAAGCCAACGGTGACTGTGCGTTGCTCAACGTCGTCTCGACGTGCGATCCAAGCACGACTAGAATAGGAAAGGCAGGGGGTGCTGCCGTTGGTGGGCAGGGTGCGATCGAGCAGACGGGTGGTGGCGTCGGCGGTCGGCGTGCGGGCGGGAGCGTGCGGTGGATGCGGCGTCTTTGATACTGTTGTTGTTGCTGCTGAGGCTGTAAAAGGAGTGTGGGGTCGCCGTGTCGAGATGAGAGCGAGAGTACACAAGCAAGATGCAGTAAGAAGCGCGGTGGTGGTGGTGTTGGTGGTTGTTTGTCGCTGTCGCAGCAGGTGAGACACGGCGTGCTAGTGGTCGTGTGGTGTGGTGTTGTGCTAACTAGCTCGGTCTGTCAAAATATCCGGAAGGGCCAAGAGGTGCGGTATCGATCGTCCTTGGAGAAAGAGTCCTTTGTGTACACAGTGGTGGCCGAGTCGTGTCGAGAGACAATGTCGATGTTGGACGTGTCGTGTCGTGTCGTGTCGAGTGCACTCGAGGAGGTGGTAGCGTCTGTCTGCACCACTGGCTTCCAGCGGGTTTGTATATGCCGATTTAGGGGCAACAAAGGGGAGAGCGTCGTGGTCGTATGAATGAATGGTGGGTCTGGCGCGGTTGTCACTCGCTGCTGTCCTTCTATGTGCTCGTCCGCGGTCGAGGCTGCAGGGGACGCTGCTGGTGCTGCTGCTGTCGTTGGCCGTGTCGTTGTCGCTGTCGCTGTCGCTGTCGTAGTCGTCACCGTCGCCGACAGTATCAGTCTCTACAGTCAAGAAATGAGCAAGCACAGAATTCTCTTGGTGTTGCATGCTGCTGCGTGGTGCCTCTACTTGCCCTGCCTGCCTACTACTACTACTACTGCCTATGACGGTTCCCGCAGCGAGGCAGGCAGCAGCAGTCGTCCTTGTCGCTCGCCGTTGCCTCGTCGCGCCGTCGTCGCCTCGTCGCCTGCCTGCCTGCAATCGGCACGCGTGCGTACGGCATAGCAGCACCTTCGCGCCGCATTCCCGTGCGCTCCTGACGGCATCGTGTTTCGGCCATGCGGCGGGACGGACCGTCGGCGGCCTGTCCCTAGGCCTCCCTGCGGCTAGTCCCGCCCACCGCCCGCGGGTAGGACGCGTCGCACATTCCAAGTCTGCTTGACACAGGGCGGGCTGCAGGTGCAGCAACTGCCAGCAGCTCCATCCGGCAGGCAGCAGCGAGCGGCGCAGGATGCTCCTCCTCACGACGCCTCACAGGTAGGTGGGTTCCGTGTCGCTTCCCTCGGCCGGGGTTGCAGACGACCGACGAGACAGAACTGCATGCCCGACCAGCTGAGCCTGCCTGCTCCACAAGCTCAACCGTACAGACCAGCAGCACGTCTGTGCCTGCCTCTGTAAGGCTTCGTCTTCCAACCCGACTGCCTGCCATGCGTCGAGCAAGCGACCAACTGGCCCGCACCCACCCGTCACACTAGCATGGCGACTGCAGTGGCGTGTCGGAGTAATGCATCTACCAGCCTAACGCTCCCTCTCGGGGCAATGAGTAGTTTGCAGCCGCTCGGGAGGGAGCGTAGCGCCGCAAGCCCACCATACCCGCCCTGGCACCTGGCGTCGGGTCACATGTGGCAACTGGCTGGCAGCGCGGCGCGCAGCGCGTCCTCAAATGCTCGCTCACGCGCGCGCGCGGCACCACGCAGCGTCATTTCGCCGCACAGTTCCAGTCCCGGCGCCGTTTCCAGCTGGACCCCAGCTCGCTCACACCCAGTCTTGGCCGTCCCTCACCCTCTCCCTGTAGCTTACTTTCCCGACTGGGAGATCCGTCCGCCCAGCCAGCGTCCACCTGCTCGTTCAGGCTCGCGCACTCGCGCGCCCCTGGCGTATCACCTGTCGCTAGCGGCGACTGGGTGCAGAGGACGACCGCCCGCGCGCAAAGCCTGGCGTCACGCCAAAGTCCACGAGTGACATGGGTTGGTGACAACCCATGCAACACGAAATTTCGGTCGTGTGGGGGTCTCGTGGTGCTCGTCGTCGTCGTGGTCGTCTGTAGCGCGCGCGCCTTGTGCACGACGCGTCGCGTCCATCCGTCGTGCGGCACACATACATACCTGCAATCTGCCCACCCCCTCACCCCCCACCCCTCGCCCACATACCCAAACTGCACACCGCCGACATAAACAAAGCGCTTGGATTATGCAAATTATGTCATGGCCATAAACAACAACACCACAGCCTATTCGTCATCGCCCCAGACCCCAACACATCCGTCCTCGCCTGCCGAGAGCAGCAGCCCAGCCTGGGCCCGGACGTCAAACACGGCGCCGGGGCCGTGCCCTGCGAGCGACTTGAGCGGCCGGATCGTTGTTGGTGCCGGTGTTCCGGATGCCGAGATTGTTGACCGCGACGGGGCACGTGGTGGGTAGTAGGCCGCAGAGTTCGGCGGGTGCTTGTACGCGCTGCTGCTGTTGCTGCCGCCGCTGCCTGCTCGGTTCTGGATAGTCGCTGGCGAGGGCGACACTAGCGATAGCTGCGGCTGCGACTGGTACAGCGGCGGCGAGGCCAAAGGCGAGGCGTGCGACGACGTCCGCATGCTCTCTTCGCCCTGCGAGCCTTCGCGCTCCCAGAGGTACACTAAGCCGTCTTCGGACCCGCTGGCGATGAGGCTCGACGACGCGAACCCCGCCCGAATAATGTTTTTCGATGTGTTTTGGTGCCCAGTGTACCGGTAGATGTTACGTTGCTGGCGCGCTGTTTAGTCGCCACGCCAATCAACAGCCAACTCACCATGCGAAGGTCCCATAGCCGGTTCGAGTTGTCCTTGCACGCGGCTAGGAGGTACTTTCCTTCGTGATCGAACTCTACCGACGTTACCTCGCCCAGATGGGTTGTCATTGTTTGGACGCAGACGCCGCCCACGGCATCCCAGAGCCGAATATGCTTGTCCTTGGATCTGGGGTCTATGTTAGCGCCGAGTGTGTCATTTGCTGGTGCGCGGGTGTAATGCTAGCGTCGATGACAGGTGACTGACACGACGCTAGCCACCAACTACCCCTGCGGCGTCGTCTTACTTACCCCGAAGCAATGACCTTGCCAGTAGAGTCGAACGCAACCGCAAGGGTGCTCTGCGCGTGGCCGGAAAATGTGCGGATCAGTTTGCCTGTCTCGACGTCCCACGCTCTGAGAATCTTGTCGTAGCACGCCGACACGACGTGGTCCTCGCGCCCGGGCTGCCAGCGGACAGAGTACACGTCGCCGCCGATAGCAGTGAGCACGCTCGCGCACTCGCCCGTGCTCGCGGACCAGATGCGCACCGTGCCGTCGCCCGAGCCGGATGCCAGCAGGCGCCCGTTCTGTGTCGATGCGACGTCCCATATCCGGCTCTGGTGGCCGGCGAGCACGCGGCGCGTGGCGCCGTCGTCGATCGAGAAAATGTGCAGCGTCGCGTCGCTCGAGCCCGACACGCCGAGCCCGCTCGCCTCGCCGACAAAGTCGACGCACTTGACGTTAGCGCTGTGCCCGGTGATCAGGCGCGCGAGGCGGCTCGGGACCGACGGGCGCGAGTAGTCGGCCAGTAGCGAGGAGACGCCCCACGGGCCCCGGCTGCGCGCGCCCGCGCCCGACGCCTGGATCTGCCACGCCGCCGCCTGGCGGAGCAGCGTGACGAGCCGGTCGCGCGGGACCTGCGGCCGCGCCGCCGCGGGCTCGGTCGAGTCGGCGCTCTTGCTCTCGGCGTCGGTCAGCTCGCGCCACATGTCGACGAGGCGCTCGCGCTCCGGGCCCGGCCCGGCCCAGTCGCGGAAGCCGGGCGCGTCGTGCACCGTCGACGCCGAGCAGAGGTACGCGAGCGAGTAGAAGTCGTACGGCACGGGCTGGTAGTGCTCGAGGGGCTTGAGGCGTTTCTGCAGGAGGTTGAAGGCTTTCTGGGACTCGCCTAGGGTGGAGTGTCAGCGGCAGCGCGTGTCGGCGATCGGGGCTGCCTCGGCGCGGACGGACCGCCTGTGACAGCGCCGACGCACTCCCCACTCACGGTTGTCGACAAACTCGAGGAACTGCTGCCGCCAGCACATGTACAGGAACGCCTTCTGCGTCTGCGGGCCGAGGAGACCGGGGGACGCGAGGAGCGGTTCGAGGGCGGCAAAGTCGCCGTCTGCGGGGTAGGTCAGCTGGCCAGCCGGTGCAAGCGTTCGTTGCGGAGTAAAGCCAGCCGCGGGGCGCAGCGCAATGCCCGCAGCGACTGCATGGCCGCGCCAGGCAGACGAGGTGGGGGCAAGGCCAGCCGTTCGCCGTCACGCCGGCGCCGTGTCCGACATTGGGCCCGTCAGTGTGCATCAGCCGGTCGCGACCCCCTGCGTCCTCGGACGGGCGCGCAGCCACCCCGGTCCGGAGCTATCCCTCGCGCATCCCAGCACGGCGCGGCGCCGCGCGCGGCGCCCACCTCGAGCCGTACCGCACCGCACGAACCCACCTAGAATCGCCCGCTCGACGCCCTCAATCTCCCCGCGCACCGCAGCATCCCGCACCGGCCCAATCTCGGTAGCCAGCAGGTCCGCGAGGCGCGGGTGCCGGTCGGACAGGTAGTCGGCGATGAGGAGGGTTATCTCCTGCGGTGGTGTCAGCGGCGTGCCGACGTCTGCTCTGCCTACCTGGTCGGCGCGCGAGCCGAGCGTCACGCTGTCGGGCGAGATGTCGCGCCTGCCGTCGTCAGCTCTGCACTGCGCACACTCGCCACGCCACGCACCGCGCCGACGGGCCGGCGTCGCTTGTGCTGTCGACCATTTTGTGTGAGGTGGTCTACAAGGAGGTTGCCTGGTGGAGGCGCAATAAGGTTGCGGCTGCGAGTCGCGGCAGAGCGGCGCCTCCAGGCACGTGAGATGACGCCGGCTTGCCGGACGCCCAGCCTGCCTCCTTGTCACAAACGTGGCGGCATGCACACCCATGCACCCCCATGCACACCCACAACGCACACATCCCATTGCATTAGGCCAAAGGCATCATCTCTATCTATAGGGCAAGGTATAGGGGAAGGGGCTACATCAGGCGGGGTAGACGCCTGGATACACTGGCTGTTGCCTGCATGGCCGCTACTGTCTTGGGCCGGCGTCGCGGTCGGTGATGTCGCGCTCGACGTCGCGCTCACGCTCCCGCTCCTGGCGTGCCAGCTCGCGCTCGCGCTCAACCTCCATACTGGGGCGTTGCAGCGCAATGGACGGCACCTCGACGTCAGTCCGGCCAAACACGTCGAAGCTCGAATCCTCGGCGAGGTCGAGGCGCGGCGTGGCGCCGGCGCGCGGCAGACCCGTGACTCCCAGTGCGCCGCGGTTGCCCGTCGCGTCGCTGTTGGCACGGGTACGTGTGGGCGTGGTCGCGGCCGCGGGGTGGAACGATCCCGGCGTCGTGGGTGTCGCGGCGCCATGCGGCGCGTTGGGTGAGCCGACGCTGATGGAGCCCGCCCGTGGGGCGGACGGCGTAGGCGGCAGCGGACCGGATGTGGTGGTTGACGCACGCGAGCGGCCAACACGCTTCGCACGGCCACCAGCACCACCCAGAGCATACTGGAACGACGTGGGTGTCGGCGGGAGGGTCGACGGAGGAGCATTAGGCGAGGCAGACGACGAGACGTAGGACGACACAGTGAGCGCTCGGGCCCGGCCGGGCGTAATGACCGTGGTGGTCCGTGAGGCGCCGGCCGCCATGGACGTGCTGGTGGCTGCCGTCGCGAACTCTGAGTGGGTCGAGAGGTACGAGACGTTCTGGGTAAACGGAGGGCGTGACACGGACCCGGCGCGCTTGCGGCCCGACGTGTCGCTGTCGGAACGCTTGCGGGACTCGGCAAGCTTCTGCTTGTCGGAAACCTTCTCCTTGTCGGACACGTTCTCGTTGTTCTCCTTGTCCTTCTCGGACAGCCTCTCCTTGTCTGTGTACTTGGTGGTGAGCGTGTCCGAAGGCCGTCGAGTGGAAAGCGTCTCTCTGGTTGACATGGTGCGGCTCGAGTCCGAGTCCAGGAACGAGCCACGCGGGCGGAGGACGATGGGCGTGCGGCCGCCGGGAGTAATAGTCGAAACCTCCTCGTCTTCCGGGATCGCATCGATGCCGAGTGACGAAGTGACGCCAGGGGACACGCCGCGGTCGCGGTCGGTGCGGACCGGCGCCTCCAGCGTGTCGTCAGAGTGGACGGAGGCCTCCTCGTCAACAGGGACAACGACGAGGTGGTGGTCGGCCTGCGAGCCGAGCGCGAGCGTCGCAATGACCGGGTTGGTGATCCAGCCGAGAATAGCCGCATACACAAACTTGATCGCCTGCGGCGCCCACTTGTTGCCCATGTTCTCGTTCTTGTAGATGGGGCCGAGGATGATCATGGCCAAGCACCAGAGCGGGAAGCCGAACACAATACCGATGGCGGCTCCCTGAGCCGCCGTCCAAAGGAAGCGCAGCGCCCACCTGCGCGGGCCGACGCGCTCGGCGAGCATGTTCATCTCGGTGCCCTCGAAGATGAAGCGCACCAGCATGAGGTAGTAGTACTTTGTGAAGCCGTACTCCTTGCGCTGGGCGGCGACGTGCGCGTCGTACTTGTCCGCCTTGGCCATGTCGGCGTCCTCGCCCTCCTTCTTCTCCGACTCGGGCTTCTTGAGCAGCTTGCTGTTGAATATGCGATCAAAAAGCACGCGCGGGTCCGGGAGGTGCTCGACGTGCGGGTACACGAAAGGCAGGGGCTGGATCTCATTGTGGTGCAGGTCCGTGTGCACGAGCGTCGACGTGATGAGCATTGACGCGAGCGTCTGGATGATGGGGGTCACGCCGAGATCGCCGGCGATCGTGTTGTCGCTGAACACCCACATCTGCGCGCGTTAGTGGTGCTCTGTGGGCTAAGCAGTTTCGGGCCTGGCCCTGCCGGTGCCGACAACGACGACGACGACGTCGTTTGCTGTTTAGCGCCGCGCGGTCGGTGGGCTGCCGCGCGCGTCGTCGACGACGAATCTGCCTGCTTACTTACCTTGACATTCGACTGGCCGTGGTACACTGGGCGCGCGTCAGCTACCCCACTCGCGCTGGCTGCTCCTGCTCCACCCCGCCCGCCCACTCACTCGCATAGGCAATGCCAAAGTTGGCCGCGCCGTCAATAATGCCGGCGCCGAGGCCCTGCAGCACGACGAGGTAAAACCACTGCTTGCGGGTCTGTGGCACGGGGAACGGGCGGAAGAGCGAGTGCGTCTGCCCGCCTTCGACGAGCGTCGGCGTCGACGGGGCCGCGCTCAGCGTGGCCGGCGAGCGGACGGCGGACCGCGGCGAGGCCGGTGTCGGGAGCGCGAGCTGCTGCGACGGCGGCGGCGTCAGGTTGCCCTGCGCCGCGGCGGCGGCGTCGGTGGGGGGGTGGGGGCTCATCCCGGGCGTGCAGGCGAGATGGGGTGTCGAGTGGTGAGAGCTCGAGACGGAGACGGGATGGTGGAGCAGAGCTAGCAGAGAGATGTTGTAGTGTTTGAATATGGCAATCTTCCATGTAATCACGAGATGTGTCACCCCCCCTCCTTCTGCTCATGTTTGCTCATTGCGCCAGTGCTTGCTTGTCTGCATCGACCACTAGTCTTACGATGACGCCGTCCTGCGCTGCGCCGCCGTCTGCGCCGCCGTCTGCCCGCCGTCTGCCGCCTGAATTGGCCTAGCGGTTGCAGGTTTTTGCTCCAACGCTGCCTCGTCGCTGTTTTTGTCGCCAGGGACTACGCAGGCTGCATGGTCGATCCGCACAAACAATCAACTACCGCTCACGGCAGATGCCGCCGCTCCTCCCTTGCCTCCAGCCGCTCCAGCCGCTCCGCTCCTTGGCCCCAGACGTCACGTTCATGTCCTCCTGCCTAGATATCCCCGGCCGCAAATCGCAGCAAACCCTATCCACCACACCCCTTCACAATGCTAGACATGCATATGGAAAACAGAATCACTATGATATACTGGTACATGCTGCCCTCGACCCTCACTTCACACTACTCTAGTACCGCCCGCCCCCATTCTGCCTCGCGATCATTGCCGCACGCTCCGCATTGAAGCTCGGCCCACCCGGACCAGGTCCGCCTGGAGGAGGGGGGCCGCCGGGCGCGCCGGGTGGAGGAGGTCCACCATAACCTCCGTGCGCCTGAGGGGGGTACCCATAGCCCGGTGTACGACCACCAGGCTGAGGCGGCTGTTGGCCATAGCCAGGTGTCCTGCCGCCTTGGCCCTGGTATCCGGGCGTACGGCCGTGCATTGGCGTCGCACCTCCCCGCATCCCCGGCGTGCGTCCGCCTGGAGTACGACCACCTTGACGAATGCCAGGTGTCCTGCCGCCTCCACCGCCCTGCTCCATAAGCTTCGCAGAGTATTGCGCCTTGAAAGCGTTGGAGAGCTCCGTGACACCCGGAACCTCGGCGTTCCCCAGCTTGTACGCTCCAGGCAGCACCTTGACAGGCCAGGTCTGGATCACACCGCCATCCTTGGTCGACTTGTTCAAGAAACACAGCTTGATGTACCCTGGCCGATCGCTGTCGATACTGAAGCCGTACATGCTTCGGCCGGGGTGCGCCTGCACATAGTTCTTGAGGTACGACTCTGCGGCGGCATGTTAGCAATCAAAGTGGCAAAAAACAGGGGCAAGGCACACTCACCGAGCTCGTGCTCCGACTTGTACTTCTCGTGCATCTGCATCTCGTCAAACTTGCGTGCCGTGGCCTTGACGTGGTTGATGACCAGGTCGTCGAGATCCTGGTATGTGTACTTGCCCGCGACACGCAGCAAGCGACCAAGCGCGTACTCATTTGGCTTCTCGAGCTCTTGCACGTCTGACCCGTTAGCGACAGCCGCACGCACGTTGCTTCAATCCACTCACCAAGGTGCTGGTAGACGTCCTCGTCGACCTTCCATGTCACCGCAAGATGGTCGGCGCCCTTGGACGAAGGGCGAATGACAACGTCGCCGCGCTGCATACCAGCGAGGTACTGCTCTGCCTGGCCCGAGTTCATGACGTGCCAGTTTGGGTGGTTGACGACACGCTTGACGGCACCAGCCTCGCGACGCCTCTTCTGCGCAGCAGCGTCCTCGGCCATGCGCTTCCTCTCGAGGTCGTTGTACGGCTCCTCGCGGAAAGGCTGAACAAACGGAACCGACTGGATGAGGTCCGATTCACGCGTCGACAGCCGGACTTGAAGACGAGCCGGCTCCGGGGTGATAATAACGGCCTTGATGGCCTGTCCCTTATGGAAGAATTGTTCGCAAGATTGAACAGCACTGTCGTCGTCTGCGACGTACTCGCGATCGACAACACCGTCGATGCCAGACTCGAGTGCGCAGAACGCGCGGCTCGCAAGTGCGCGGCGAATGGTGGCCGTAACTCGGATACCGCGGCCAAGTGTGCGCTCCGTCTCGCCGGTGAGCATGGTGACAATCTCCCAGTCGCTCGGGATATAGAACGCAGGGCGGCGATCGGCACGCCACTGAATGAGCTCCTGGACGATGGCGCCCAGAGTATGACGCTTGTTGCCTTCGCCTTGGCGTTGGAGGTTGAAGGCGAAGTCGTCCAGGTTCAGCTCTCCAAGCTTGCGTGCGCGGTCCTCGTCCTGCATGAGCTGCACAACGACGGTCGACTTGTGCTGGTCCGCGACATCCTCGGCGTCGAGATCCAGGGCATCCTGACACATCTTCTGAGCAAACTCGTAGTCCTCGGGATGGATGCGAGTCATGTCCAGCGGCTCGGGCTGGTCGCCGGCGTCGCCTTGTTCGAGATTGAAGTCCTTGAGATCGGCGTCGATCGAGAGGAAGCCGGCAACATTCTCAAAGATAGTGGGGCCGAAAGTGCCATACTCCGACAACTGGAGACGATTGAGAAGCGTTCCGTGCTTGTTGGTGGCGTTGACCAACTGGTCGGCCTTGCGAGGGCCGAGACCAGCGACAAACGGCAGCATAGCGCGCTGGTACTGGTCCTGCACGCACGTGTTGACGTCGATACCAGTGAAACAGACGGCATTGACAAGCCCACGCTCGAGGTGGACCAACAGACGCTCCTCGGGGACCAGCTTCTGGTGGTGCTCCATGTAGGTGATGGATGAGATCTGGCGACCAAGACGGCAGTAGGCGTTGAGAGGGTTCTGCGTGTACCTCGCCAGGCCAAGAGCGTAGCGGCCGTTGATAGGAAGCTCAGGGTGCTCAGTCGCAGCATCCTCAGAGTTCATGTAGAGACGAGCAGTGGCGTCGTTGACAAAGATGAGGGGGACAACAGACGGGGCGAGATGTCTCTCAAAGTCGGCGCTCGCGTCCTCGTACTCCTCGTGTGACTGGTACGCCTCGCTCACGGGTGGTCGAAGGCCGGACTCGCGGATGGCGAGGTCGCGAAGGGCTCGCTGCGCGTCATCACGGAGCCTGCCAGTATGAGCTGACATGCCTCCGATAACAATGACGTCCGGTCGGCGCTTGCCAACAACCTCGAGGAAGGCGCTTCGGGGTTCCTCGTCGCGCAAGTTGTCAAACTTGTACGATTGGCGAATGACGCCGTCATCGCCAAGGAGAACCGCGATGACCGCGTCATTGACGTTACCGCGACCAACAGTGATGGCGAGGACAGTGGGAGTCTCCCCGGTGTTGTCGCCGCGACGGGCGTAAGGGCGCACATTAACACGCTAGCAGGGGCGTCAGCAAAAAAAGTACTACCAATCCCAAAGGATAACGTACGAGCTCAAGCTCCATGCGACACAACTCAGAAACAAACTCCTCGGCCTGGGTGCGCATGTGCTCCTTGAGCCACGGGGTCGCGGCAGGAATGTAGTGCTTGTTCACAACAGTCTGGCAGATTTCGTCGCGGAGCTCGTTCCATGCCGTCGCCACCTCGGTGTATTCACCCGAGCGACAACAGCGCACAAGGGTGCCCGCAAAGTCGTCGATCTGGATCTGGGGCACGCTGATAGAAATCTTGACCAAGCCCTCTTCCTCGGCCTTGAGGATGTGCAAGAACTGAGGCGTGTTCTTGAACAACTCGACAGGCTTCTCGGTGAGGAATTTGAACGTGCTGTAAGTGCTGTACTCGTCGATAACAGTCATGCCACGCTCCGTAGGCGATACCGTGACAGTGCCGCAGGCCTCTACAAAGTCTCGGGCCTGCTGGCGGATGGTGGGGTCGCGGGCAAAGTCGGCAATGAGGATGCGCTTTGCAGCCTCGAGGGCAGATTCTGCCGAAGCGAAGTGGGTTCCTTCGCCAGCAAACTCCTCGGCAACCTCGAGTGGGAGTCGGTCGGGGTTGTTGGGTGGGACGGGGACGCCCTCGGGGTCGTTGAAAGTGACAGCGACCGAGGGCACCGAGATGCCAAACGCGGCGACGAGCTGCATGATGGGGCCGTCACGAATCCGGTCGCCCCCCGCGCGCTCAGGCAGACGCTTGATGCCCTCCTCAAACGATTCCTCCTCCTTGATGGCACGGATGTCGCTGGCGTAGTGGTACGCGAGCCAGTCGGCGCCCTCGGCTGCAGCCTCGATCGACATGTTGCAGACTGAAGGCAGCAGGGTTCCTGTGAGGTAGTTGTCTTCGACATCAGGGCGGCGGGCCCTGATCTTGTCCCACAGCTGCTGAACCTGCTGGTTACGCTCCCAGATGGCGCGGAACCGGATGCCGAGGTTGTACAGGGTCCACAGCTCGTCGCGGTCAAGGAACTGAACCGAGCTCTGGCCTTGGTTCTCGAGAACACTGAAGGCGTCGCGCTTGTAATGCCACAGGTACGGAACCTCGAGGTGCTGGACATACATCATGTTGAGCGCCGTCGAGACCACCTTCAAGAATTCGGCCGACAGGTCGAGTCGGCGAGGCTGGACAGGCGGGTATGGGTCGTCAGGTGTCGCCTCTGGCCACGAGTTCTCTGCACCCAGGTTGCAGAAGAGGTATCCTGTGCGCTGCGAGATTCGCGTGTACGCCCAGCCGGCGGCAAGGTCGGGCGGGGGGAACAAGCTGTCCGGTGCGAGGATGGGGTTGTCTGACAATGTCGAATTGACCAGCTGGTGTCGCTCCGGTCGGTCCACCTGGGCGATTGCGCGATCTTCGTCGAGCAAGCGGCGCGCCTTGATCTCGGCAGGGTCGAAGACATCCTCCAGCCGGAGGTCCTTCTTCTCCTCCTCCTCGAAATCCATGCCCTCCTCTCCCTCGAGCGCCCAGTCGTAGTCGTGGCCGTCGCCAAAGACATCAAAGATCTCATCCCACGAGCTGCAACGTCAGCACCGCCAAAACTCCTGTCACTCACTCCTTGTCGACGCCGGCCAGCTCGGGGCGTGCGCGAGCGGCTTCGCGACGACGAGCCTTCTCCTCGCGTCTGCGCTGCCTCCGTTGCTCCTCGGTCTCGTTGCGAGTGGTCTCATCATCCTCGTCCTCCTCGATGAAGTCGGCAAGGTCGTCTTCGTCATCACTCGCATTGCGGCGATCCTCGTCGTCGAACATGTCCTGGAGGCGAGGGAGGTTGTCGTCCTCGGAGCCACTCCTCCTGCGCAGACGCTTGAGAGGTCGAGAAGGCCCAGCGCCACCCGTGTTCTCGTTGATGAGGTCCAGGTCGTCTTCAGACAGGTCATCCTGCTCCCGCCTGGCACGCTCGCGCTCCTTCCTTTTCCTCTTCTTCCTCTTCTCCTTGCGCTTCCGTCGACGCCTCTCTTCTTCGTCCTCGTCGTCCTCGTCCTCATCCTCGTCCTCGTCGCCATCTACAATGAAGCCGTCGCGGACGCGGCGGAGCTCCTCCGGGTCCTCCTCCTCGGACTCGTCCGACGAGTCCCTGTTGCGGTCGTCATCGCCGTAGGGGTGGATAACGTCGCCCTCGCCTTCAGAGGAGACGTCTGACATGTCGAGTGAGTTTTAGGCGCGTGCTGTCGGGCAGTGTTTGTCGAGGCGCGCCGTTTGCGCAGAGATAGGCTTTCCAGCGCCGCTGCCAGTGGGATGTGCAGCGGATTCGCCCAGTCGAGAGGGAGAGTGTGGAAGAGAAAGGTGTGATGAGATGTTGTAAAGTTGTTATAGGGGCACAACAAGGTGCCGTTCGAAGTTGTCGGTCTGGGTGCGTCAGGTGGTCATGACCTACGGCCCATCAGCCAGGCAGCCTGCAAGCCAGCCAGCCAGCCAGGTAGGCCAGCCAGCCAGCCAGCCCAGGCAGTCACCGTACAGTGAGCCACCCAGCCCAGTCGGTGAAAGCGGAATTAAAATCGTGTGGCACGGTCCACTGGCCGGTGTGTTGATTTCAGTCCGTCTTTTGTTGGTGTCGGCCACCAGACGTCACTGCGTGTCTCTTGCGCTCGACTCTCCAACACACTCCATCATCAAGGCATCATCCTCTGCATCCCGCAAAGATGGCCTTCTCGACAGGAAAATCCGCCTTTGGCTTCTCAGCAGCGGGCTCGTCATCAAACTCGCTCCCCTTCTCATTCTCCAACCCGTCCGCTCCAAAGAACCCCACACCGCTCGCCCACTCCATCTCGGCCGGCGCCTTTGGGTCAACACCGACCGCTACATCGGCGTCCTCGCTCGACATGGTAGTTGATGCCAACGGCGATGCCGACGACGATGCCGACGCCGATGTCGACGAGGTCTTCCTCGAGCCCTACGCCTTCACGAGGAAGGACAAGGCCAAGTGGAAGGCCAGCGGGCGGACGCTCCTCGCTGCCGTGAGCCCCGTCAACGGCGAGATCGCGGCTTGGGTCGCCAAGAGGGTAAGCATGGCGAGGGCTGCTCGTAGCCGCGCTGACGATCACCAGCCATCTGGCAGTGACAAGCCTGCAGCACTCACCGACCCCAAGCTCTCGACGAGTGACCGCACAATGTACATTGCGTCGCTGAACAAGTTCCCTGGAGCGGTGTACAACCTCTACTCTGAGACGCACACGCTCTTCATGTCGCTTCAGCACATTGTGGCGTCCTCAATCAGACTACCACGGCCTGGAGACGGCCTGGCGCAAGCTTGGGACAGCAAGGGAAATCTTGTGGCTCTGGATGGCTTGCTAGGCCCTCCAGCGGCAGAGACGGTGATCCACATGCGCCGTCTGGTGGACATGTACCTCGAGGAGCTCAGCAAAGTACCCCGTGCTGAGGATATTGATGTGGGTTTTGTCTAACTGTTGGTGCTGACCCATGCAGGAGGAAGACAAGATCAAGTACAATCACGTGTACAACATCTTCAACCTCGCCGAGGTGCTGTATCTTCCCCAGGACGGCCGAGGAGAGGGATTGGTGGGAGAGGAGCTCCTGGACTGGGTCAACGCCGCTGATCCTGGTGAGCGCCTCCCGAGTCCCTGCCTGTGCAGAACACTGACTATTCAGTAAACATCAACGACGAGGGCAACGAGATCATCCAGAGCGCCGAGCCCTGGGACCAGCCACTCTTCTGGCCGTTTGTTATCCGCTGTCTCTTGCGCGGATTATTCGAGCCGGCTGCGACATTCCTTCGCACTCTCTCGAGCCACCCACACCCACCAATAGCCAAGCTCGGCATGCTCCTGGCGAACAATGTCAAGTCGCTGCCTCGATCTACCAACACGGCAGCGTACCCCCTGGACAACCAGTTCACCACAGCGCACAAGGCATGGCTCGCCCGTTTCCGAGCCGAGTTCGCCTCATTCCTCGGCGGCCGTGGTCGCGGGCATTGGCTCGACGGCGCAGGCGGCCCCTCGAGCGAGTGGTCCGGCTGGGAGGATGACTTCCGGTCTGTCCTGGAGCTGTTGGAGGGCAAGCCGGAGCGTGTCTTTGAGGAGAGCTCTGACTGGCGAGAGGCCCTCGGTGCCTGGGGCGTACTTGTCGACGTTAGCCTGCGGAGAGACGACCTCCCTGCACTGGTCAAACGCATTCTGAAGGAGCTTCCAGTCGACTCGACGCTCCTGGAGGACTCTATCCAGTCGGCGTTGACACAGGGCGACATTGTCAAGGCCTTGATGGGTTGTCACCAGCTCGACATCTGGCTCGCTGCCCATCTGGGCGACGTCTTTGACAAGCTCGGACTCGTTCCTGACGATGAGGAGCGCTTCGACACATCACTTCGCGACTACTTCCTCCTCGAGTACAGCGACATGATGATGGAAAGCCCCAGCCAGGCTGGGTTATGGCGCGGAATTGCCGATTATCTTTCGGCTGCCGGCGACCATGGCCGGAACCGCCTGAAGGAGTACATCGTGCATGTCAGTATTCGCCTCGACAACGACGCCGCCCTGCAGGCCAACGGCAACGATATGGACCTCGAGGATGAGGACGCGGGACCTTTCGAGCACTTCACCGAGCTGCGTGACACGTGTCAGAACCTCAAGCTGGACGAGGAGTGGCGGACCATCAGTGCCATCATGGCCGACCGCCTGATCCGCCGTGGCGAGTATGGTCTTGCTGCCTCAATGAGCCTTTCGGCCGAGGATGGTTACACCTTGTCGAGAATAGCCGAGGCGATCCTGGACGCCTACGTCGAGCACGGCAGTGCCGAGTTCCTCCGTCTTGTCGATTCTCTCCCCCCAACCATGCTGCACGACGCGCCGTTGACGCTCAACGAGCTGCAGCACGGCGACCTGACCGACTACGATGGCCTGCAGTCGAAGACGACCATGGTCATGTTCGCCTCGCGGCTTACATTCCTCTCCGAGTTCCGCGACTACCTTCTGTACCTTGGCCAGGGCGCCAAGGACAAGGCTGCCGCCAAGCTTGTCAACTTGCTCACGTCGAGCATTGCTCCTGTCGAGTTCTGGTCTGTTCTTTTGGCGGAGAGTGTCGACCTGCTAGAGGACGCGGCGATTCTGTTCAGCTCAAACGACACGTTTGAGCTGATGCGTGTGCTCGATGACGTTGTTTCCAACTCGCGTTCTGCGCCAGTGGAATACCTGCGTCAATTGTGGCGTCACCTTGAGCGCCAGCCCGACGAGGGTGGCAGCGCCAACGGGACCAAGGCCGCGAACGGGGTTGGCGCAAAGGCCAGCGACGAGGTGTCTGCGGGGACCAAGATTGCGAGGCGCTCGCTCGACGAGGTGCGGTTGGCGCTCGCTCGCAACCTTGCTCGTGCGCTCGTTGACGGGTTTGACAATCCGTTTTAATTTCATAGCCTGTTTTGCTCTCTCACACACACAATCCATAGCACATTGCAGCATGTCACTATCATGACCTTGAGCCGCGGGAGTGACGAGTTTGCGCCGCGGATGACGAGTCCAGGGGAGCCGCAGCCGAACAAGGTTCAAGCATGATTTTGGAGAATTGGTGCCGTCGGTCGATCCGGTGGATGGGCCATTGTGCCCCTGCCCTGGCGGCCGGGCGGGCTGCTGCGCCTGGAGCGACGAGCGACGACGAGCGAGCGAGCGGCTCATGACTGACTGACTGAAACCCAGGCGAGCCGCGGTCATGTAAATGCGTACCCGGCACCGACGTCTCGACTGCTACTCTTTCCCTCACGACTAGACGACACGTATCATCGCGCAAGCAAGAGCCGCCGCGTCCTCACACACAGCGAGCAGCAGCAACTCGACACCCTGCGCAGGCCGCACAGTCGCTTGCATCGCACCGGCGCTGGACGCCACGAGCAACGAGCAAACGACAACGACCGACACCACCGGCGGCCCACACCTTCCTCCGCCTGCTCGTCCTCACGCGCTCTCTGCCCCGGCACTGCCGCCATTGCCCGACCACACACACAAAACACACACGACGCACACAGAGCAGCACCCTAGACACGCGCCGTGCTACCCCGCCCCGCCTGATCGTCTGCACCCCTTGGCGTCAGCCAGAGCAATGACCTCTTAGCCCGAGAGCCGCACCATCACTGTTTCCAACCTCGCGCCAACCGCCTTTTAGTTCCCACATGACCCCGCCGCCCACCCTCTCCCCGTCGACGTCGTTCTCCGCCTCCATCTCCAACATGACCGTCACGGCGTCGGCATCGACGCACTCGCTCAATATTGTGCCCGGGATGAGCAGCAGCGTCTCATCGGCTCTGCCGCCCGGACCCAAGGGCACGCGTCTGCGCTCAAACTCGACCGCCACCCACACGACGGCCATGTCCCCGTCGAGCCCGGTCGACACGAGCGCGGGCATCACGCGCTCGCTGTCGCATGCGCCGCTGGGCGCGCACCCCTCGACGATGGCGGCGACGGCGCCGGCCCCAGCGGGGGTGGGGGTCAGCGCGGCGGCTGTGGCGACGCCGCCGCCGCGCCCGCCGCGCGGCCCGGCCCGCTCGCCCGCAAACGTCCCGCGCTCGCCCTCCATGCCCGTCGATTCGCCCACCGTCAAGCTCATTGTGCGTGCGGTGGACAAGTCAAAGGACGGAGGAGATACGCTCGACCTGTCGCGTGAGAGACTCGAGCGCATCGCCGACGAGGACGTCGACGTCTTCCGCACGCGCGTGGGCAAGGACTGCAAGGGCGTGTGGAGGTTGGCGTTATCGTACAACTCGTTACGGGATGGGTCTATCGCCCCGTCTTTTGCTGGCTTGAGCAGACTCAGATACCTCAACCTCAAGGGCAACCAGCTGACATTTGTCCCGCCCTCGGTGAGTTTGAGGTGGGGAGCAGCGCGCTGACTTGCTAGATCACAGAGCTCCCAGCTCTCGAGATTCTGGACCTATCCAAGAACCAGATCAACACGCTGCCCGACAACCCTGGCTCGATGGTTCATCTCAAGGTTCTTTCCCTGTCCAGCAATCGCTTAACAACGTTACCCACCAACCTGGCCACCTTCACGAACTTGAGGGTGTTCAAGGTCGACCAGAACCCGATTGTGTGGCCCCCACTAGACGTGCTTGGCCCTCTTGTGGAGGTTGAGAAGGCGGGCCGCGCTGGCGAAAAAGATTCTGAGAAGAAGAGGGACGAGAGCCTCCGCTCGTGGATTGAAGGCATGAAGCAATGGCTTCTCGAGCAGGCAAAGGTGCCCCGGGCTCGCACAGGCTCCGAGGATGACGCCTACCTGGGTTCGGCAGAGTACGTGGGCTGTGTGCTCAAGGGACGAAGGCGCAATAGCTGACACCCACCGCAGAGAGGAGGGCGAGAAACCAAACAACTGGGTCGTACCTGGCGCGACGCCATTAACGATGAAGAAGATTGGTTCAATCCCCGATCAGCTCAACGCCGATGCCTTCCCGTTATCACAACCTGCATACCCGACCGACGCGAGCCTCGTCGTTGCCACTGTCGAGACAGCACCGCCGCTGCGAATGGTCCCATCGACAGTGTCCCTGCCCTCGCACGGCTCCCACCACGACCGTTCCGCATCCTCCTCCTCCCTCACTCCACCAGCTTCGGCCACCTCATCTTCTCAATCCATTCCTTCCTCCATGAGCTCTGGCAAGCCGCCATCTGGGGTATCCGCTGCGACCGGCCACAACCGTGGTGCCAGCGACACTGCAACGCACCGGCTCAGCGGGCAGTTGACTGCCAAAAAGTCGCTCCCTGATCTCCGTCAATCCCACGCCCGGATTATCGAGGAGCGGCGCGGTGAAGCTGCCGACGAAGCACGGCCGCTTGGGTTCGGCATTGGCGGGCGTGTAGGCAACTGGCAGCCAAAGCTCCCTTCACAGCTGGGCCGGGAAGACGACAAGCGGACAGTCAAGCGCAAGGGCTCGATGGACGTTATTCAGTTGCCGCCACCAGTAGCCAACATTGCTGATAAACGCGGCAGCCAAGAGGGCCCCGCCATCGACGAGTCACGCAACTCGTACTTCCGCCGTGTGAGCATGCTGCCGCCGTCGACAATCTCAAAAGCAGTCTCGCCAGCACTGCTCCAGTTTGTCGACGCGGTCCGTGGCCTGCTGTTCGCTCTCACCCAGCTGCATTCGGCCCTGCGACAGTATCTCAATTTCGCGGTGAGCGATCGCGTGGCCGGCGTCTTTACACGGGTCGTCGAACCGGCCGGTGGCTACCTCACCAACTTGATCAACGCGCTTGACCGCTTCGACTCGATGTCGCGCAGGAGCGCGCCGCCCGCCAGCGCCGTTCGTGCAGTCATCGATGCCGCCAAGGAGAGCATTGCCGTCTTCGCCAAGATTGTCGCCGTGTTGAGATTGCAAACGCCAGCGTTCCGGGACGCCGACGTGCGCTACTCGCGCCAGCTGCTTCTCAACCTCTACGGCGGCATGTCGGAGATCGCAAGCTCGTGGGCCGCCATGTCGCCGCTGTTGCTCGAAATCCGGCCAATACTCTGGCCCAACATGCAGCCCCAGCACCTTGCGCCGCCAATGTCCAAGTCCAACTCGCAAACAGGCCGAACACCAGTTTCGCCCATCCTGGAGCGCGGAGAGTCCGAGTCATCGCCAGCCCGTCCCAGGACCGGTGGCTCACAGCAGTCGATGCCACCGCCTGGGACATCACCACGTGGCAAGAGTCGGCGTCATGCCGGCTCTTTCTCGACCCAGGACGTCGAGCGGGGCATGCTCATGGGCTCGCCTTCTGCCCCCCGCACCGACTGGCCCGATCTCTCGCGGACAATCTACGAGGACGGGGAGGGCGAGTTGCCCGCCGGAGCTGTCCCGCCCCCCTTCCCATTACATGCCGAGCCAGAGCCACCGGCAGCTCCGCCACACATGGTCACGAGCTTCTCCCAGCCTGCCAGGTCGCGGCACGGGCCGCAGTCCTCGCAGGGCTCTTCGCATCTGTCTGCCCCGAATGGCGCGGCGCGCAAGTTATCCGTCGACGTGCGGCCGCCCACTCCAGCCTCTGCAACTCTGTACGACGAGGAGTTCCTCGATGTGATCGAGCGCGCGACCGACGTCGCGTTTGCGGTTTGGCTGCGGCTTGCTGAAGAAATCGGCATCTCCCAGCCGCCTTTCATGCACAGCAAGAGCGACTCGATGAGCAGTTCCGGCTCGGGCGGGTTCCGCCTCGCCGCCCACGACGCCAGACGGCCCCAGACGATCCCGGTGCGGCAGTATGCAGACCTCGTCTCGCTCCTTTCGACGGCCGAACACGTCACGACCAAGCTGCGCGAGTCGTACATGGGCCTCCGTGCCAACCCGTTTTCCTTTACCAACACCACGATCCCAGACGACACACACGCATTCATCAAGACGGTCGTGAGCGTGTCGCAGCAGATCAAGGCCATCTCGGCGTCCCACACCTTCAGCCATCAGATCCGGTCGAGTTTGAGCCAGCTGACCCAGTCGGCGAGAGAGTGCGCCATCCTGATGCAGGTGTCGTCGCTCAGATCGACGGCGTCCACGCCGGCGCTCGTCCCCCCCTCCGCCGTCGGAAGCGACTACGGCCACGGCCCCATGAACCCCATGAGCAGCAACGAAGACCTGGCGCAGCCGCCCACGAACGGCCTCCGCGGCCTCCACCTCCCCACCCGACACCCGCTCCGCGGCCGCCCACAGCACACCAACAGCCCCCCCATGCCCGACGTCCCCCGCCTCGGCGCACGAAGCGACCACGACCTCGTGCCCCCTCGCCGGCACTATGTCCAGTAGGAGGACCTTGTACCCACCCCATCGCGGACTTTGGGCTCCAATATGTAGTCTGTGACATGCAACGTCAATGTATGTATCAGTCGTGGGTGGTACAGTACAACACAGGTCTACGTCGTACCTAATCTACAGAGAGTCGACTAACTCTTCGAGCTGCTCGGTTGGGGTTTGGCGCCGGCTTGGGGCTTTGGCCCGCTTGCCCCGGCCACCGTGCTCGATGGCGCCCGGGGCGGCACCTGCGGCTTCCAGCCATAACCTTGCTCATCCTCTTCTTGCAGCCGATCACCCTCTTGCGCGTCCTCCTCGTCCATCGCGGCATCCCTCGCGTCATCTTCCCGCCCGATCTCCTCGTTCCGCCTCGCAGACGGGGTCGTGAATATTTCCTTGAAGACGTTCTCAGCTGCATGGTGTACGACAATCGCGTCCGTGGCGGCCATCTTCTTGGTCGGCTCCGTGAGCCGCGACGTGATGGCGTTGGACTCCTTCTGCGCGTTCTTAAACACGCCGTCGGCGTTGTGCGTGAAGATCCGGTGGATGCGCTGCTTGCGGTGTTCCTGGATGATGCTGTGATGCCGGCCGGGCGCGGGCGGCGTGTTGTACTCGTTGTAGTCGGTGGGTGTGTCGGCCGATGCCGCCGTCGGCGAGGCCACGGTCTTGTCGTTCGTGCGCACCGGGATGCGCAAGTTGAGCGACGGATGCACGGTTGTGCGAATCGCAGCCTTAGGCGGGCCGCCGGGGATAGGTGGAGTAGGCTGAGGAGAAGACCCAGGCGCGTCGTAGGGATCGTCGTGACGATCGGCGTCGTCGCCACCAGACTCAGAGTCGGAGACCAAACAGCCAACAGTACTCCGTCGCTGGCGCTGCTGTGCGCCGCCTTGTCGCCGGCGATGTGAGTGCGTCCGTGACGATGGCCGCTGCGGTGCCATTGGCCCATGGTCCAAAGGGTTCGTGTCTCGCCTTTTAGAGCCGAGCAAGACGTCGCGCACGCTGGTCGTGTGGTCCCTTTTCTCCTTGGCCCACTTGACCGCTCTTTGCTGAGCACCCTTTACTCCCTTCTGACCTTCCACCCCACGAGCGTGGAGGTCAGCCTCGCGTTTGTGATGATGCAAGTCCCCTACGTGCCACCGTTCAAACTGCTTCAGGTCTTCGCCCTCCAGCCGCAGAAGTGTCGACGAAATGACCAGGATTTCGGCAAACGTCGCTCGATATCTTCGCACTCTGCTGAGCATGTCATCCTGGCCGTCGTCGTCTCCGCCTTCGGTCTTGGCTTCCTCAGCTTCTTTGCGAGCCTTTTCCGCCTCCTGCTTGTATGTTTGTTCGACGTCGACGCCTACATCGTAAAGTCGAAACGCGTCACGGACCTGCAAATTTCGATCCGCAAGCAGAAGAGTCCGTGAAAGGTCCTTGTCCATCGAATCGATGAGCATTTGCCTCGCCTGCGCTTCGAGTCGCGTAACCCGGTCTACGAGAGACTTGATGAGCTGATACTCCATCGATGAGTCACCCTTGTCTCGAGCTGGAGCACAAATGCCGTCGTCTGGTGGCGCCGGAGCACCGGCCGCTTCGCCAGCAGCACGCTCCTGTTCGGCATGGGCGATGACCTTGGCATCATGTTTCGCCATTTCGGACCCGACTGTTGCCAGAGTACTTGGTGTTTTGGCTGTGGGGTCGTCGACAGGTGTAAGGAGAACAGAGGCGAAAGGAGACCGCTCAGTCGATCCTGGTGGTGTCCGGGAGATGTTCTGGACGGGCCTCTTAGACATCCTCTCCACGGGGCTCCCGGCGACCTTGGTAGGGGCGCTAGTCGTGTTATCCGGCTCAGAGGCATTATCAAGAACCTCCATCTTGTGGTCATCACTGGCGGTAGATGCGGCGGCAGACGCGGCAGATGACGGACTGCTGCTTTCGCTGGCTGCAGGCATGCTGACATTTGAGCCATCGGTATCCGAGCCGTCGCCACCGGTGTCTCCAGGACTCGCGGCATTTCCAGCGAGATCCTCTCCACCCAAGGCTTCCACAACATCGGTGCGGGTATCCGGGTCCTCCAGCATGTCATTTACGACCGTGTCCTGGGCTTTCTTCTCGGCGGCGGACTCGGTATTGTGCTCGCCGTCTTCGGCAGAATCCTTTTCACCGTCCATCGAGGAGCCCAGCAACCGTCGCTGGGACTCAACCGGGCTTCCCTCTCTGTCACTCGCAGTGCCAGCAGTAACTTTAACCGGGCTGGATGCCGCCGCCTCATTGACCACTTGAGCAGGGACCTTTGCGTCCTGGAGGACGTCTTGATAGTAACCATTGGCAACAAGGTGCTGTGCGCCGTTGCTCGGGCCATATTTCCTCATGTACTTGCGCCTCACCTTGTCCCATTTTGCGTGCATCTTCAGCACGAAATGGGAGTGAGGCGCGAAGACTTCAGGGTCGCGCTGGCGAACCATATTGAACCGCGCTTTTGTGAATCGGTGCTCGTACCAAGTGTAGAGCTGCAGGTGTCAGGAATCTCGACGTCGAGGCCCACCTACAATACCGGTAACTGTCTGCACGGCGAAGCTGGTGACGATAGGGACAGCCATGAGCGCGTACACGATCCAGACGACTCGGCCCGCATCCGTAACCGGGGTGAAGTCGCCAAAGCCGATGGTCAAACATGTGATGACGAGCGCGTACAGCGTGTTGCTATCAGGTCAGCTTTCGTCTGCGAGGCAAAGTAATCACCCATAGCCCCAGCCTTCGAGGAAGTGGAAAATGACGGCACCGATGAGCCAGAAAGCGCACAAGGCAAATGCCGACCAGGCTAAATCGTACAACTGGACCATGCTGAGGACGTCAGTGCGGTGCCATGAGTGCTCGTGCGCGTGGCTTACGTCTCCTGATGCAGATTGATCTGGTGGATCAACGACATCTCGTCAATTAATGTAGCGTAGGGCTGACGTTCCAACGCTTCCTTGTGCATGGCGACGGAGTACTGTTTGCGCCATTTATCTCTCTTGTTCTGGGCACGGTTCTGAATGAAGTCGATGATGGTCGAGACTTCATTGGCGAGCAGACTGATGGTGAGGACGGCGAAGGGGAAGATGAGGACCTTGCCGACCGCTTTTGTTGGAGTATAGTCACCATAGCCGACTGTGAGGGCCGTCTGGACTGAGAAGTAGACCGCGTTCAAGTAGCCCCAGTTTTCGATAAAGTTGAACACCATGCCTTGGAGGCCAATCAGGCCTATAAAGGCAGTGACTGAGAGCATAAACTTTCGGCCTTCGAGGCGGAAATCCTCCAGGTCATACTCGGGTCTCTCAAACACAAGAACGTAGTGGGCGAGAAGACAGAACGAGATGCACCCAGAGATGATGCACGAGACGACGGCGCACCAAAAGCCCTGGTCGTAGTGATACCCTGGCCCGTTTCGTTGGCCTGCGCCAAACACTAGGAGGTTGACGAGGGCGATGGTCGTCTTCATGATCCAGCACAAGAGAGATAATCTGCACATTAGAGCCATGCGATCGCGTATTGACGCACTTGACACCCCATCGCCAGAACTTCTGTTTAGTTGCCGCGAATCTTATCAACAATAAGACGTTTGCGAGCACGTTGAAGAAAAGGCCTACGGCCGACAAGCACAAGTTGACCGTGGGGTCGCGTTGGGGAACGTCGTTGTAGCTGTACCAGTGTTGCTGCGGCCGAGGTCAGTGTGACAGGACACGGTTGCCAAGACTTTCTCACTCACCGAGAGGGCGGGAACGTCCATTAGCGTGGACATGGGTGCCGCAATGGCGGCGATGAGAGGCAAGTACTGTGCTGCGTTGCGCGCAGTCCGGAGCTCCTCAGGCAGGAGGCGCTTGAGCGCGTCTTCCAGGTGGACAGCCCATCCTTTAGTGTGCTGCCCGTCTTCCTTTGCTGAAGCCGCCTTCGGCTTGTCGGTTGCCGAACCCGACTTGGGCACGGCGTCCTGCACCGCCGGTGCGCTGGGCATGATGTTGTCTTGTGGTGAAGTGTGCGCCTATGTTGACGCGGCCGTGTATTGGGTTGTCATTGGGTTGGTCTGGCTACGGCGAGATGTGTGAATGCACAAGTGTAGACCGACCGATAGTGGTGTGAGACGTCGTAAACGAGAACTTGGCCAAGTGTCGTCTGCCGCTCGAGTGTGCTGCGGTCGGCCTGCCCTCCTGTGCTTACTGTGGGTGTGCCTACGTTTGCTCTGGGCAGAGTGGGCATTGTAGTAGGAGGAGCGCGGCAGCGTTGGAGCCATATCCGGCACGTCGTCACCAGGAACTGACCCTGTAAACGTAAACAAATCGGTCCGCCGGTCAGACTTGCTTGGTGGCGCGCCGCAGCAACTGAAAATGTTCGGGATCAAAACAAACACGCATACCACCACAAGCACCTCTAGCACCTCTACAGAGTGGAGGGATCGACGCCACTTGGCGAGCTTGGCAGGTGAGTCGCGCTCGTCTACGGCTTCCCCAACAACACCCAATCCTTTAATAGACGGTGGCGTCCTGGAGGCGCCGGCGGTGATGACGGCGGCGGCGTCGGCGGGCGAGGTTCAGAGGCCAATGGTCCCGACCTGTAGTCACCCATCACTCTACGATCAAAATACTCTTGCAGCGGGGTGTTGGATCCATTGGTGAGGGCGGCACGGCTTGGGGTGCTGGGCACGGACGGGTGGCAAAAAAAGAGAGGCACAAAGTAAAGACTACTCGAAGACTGACAGCATTGGTCCGAGTCAGACAAAGTGTCGACTTGTCGACTCCTGCTGTAGCACAACCGACCGGGAACCGATTCGATTGATCGACATGCAGTCCAGATCCAGACGTCCAAATGCTATAATACGGCGGTGGCAAAGGTAACGATTTCACGTGACGCATTTGAATTCGACACGCCCTCAAGCCTCGAGTTTGAAGACTCGGTTGGGTGGCAAAACCGAAAACTCGGAGCGAGATGCTGGGTCTACGGTGGGTGAGTAGACCTCGGAGAATGAATGCCCAGGCCGACCTGGCGTCCTTGTTGCCAGCCGACAATCAGACGAGTGGCCATCGCTGCATTCCTCTGATCCAATCACTTCTTTTTATGTCCGCCGTCGCGTCGATGCTAGCCTCTGCACACGTAGCATGTGGTGCACCTGTCGAGGGTTTTTCCAATCCTTTGTGGAGGGATACTGTAGTCGAACTGCTGTGCAAAAAGTTCAGTGGAGTGGAGGAGACCGGGATCCCCGGCTGCCCGCAAGCTCAGGGTTATCCGCTGGCTTGACTTGGCCGCTCGGATCCGAAAAGACAGTCAGTGTCGTCAGTGTTGTGAGTGCGTGTTGGGTGACTAGATGACTAGATAACTCCTGTACACCCACACACACCGCACACATCCGTAACACTCTCGGCTTCAAAGAAAGATCAATTTCAAGATACACCAACGCGCGGCCTCTTGGCCTTCCCACTCTGCACATCATTCTAGAATCTCCACTCTACGGCCCACGGCCACCTCTGTCCACCAGCTTGCATCCGGAGCCTACGTAGCGCACAGCAATGGACCCCCCGCCATCAACCATGCCGCCCTTTAACGGCCCCACCAGGAAGCAAAACGTAGCCTGTGAGACGACTCCCTCGCCACCACAGAATCAAAGGCTGCAATGACTGACCCCTCAGGCGACGCTTGCCGTGCAAAGAAGGTCCGATGCTTGCGTGCCAACACCACCGAACGCGTGAGTCGGCTTGCCCTCGACCCCTGCCCATCTCTTATCATCGGGCAATCACCTACCCCACCCTACATGACCGAGCTGATGTTTTCCCCCCAGTGCGAGCAATGCGTTGCAAAGGACCTGGAGTGCACCTCAAACTACATTGAACAACTACAAAACAAGCCCCGTCGTCCACGGCGATTCAAGAGCGGCGACGAGTACCGCACTCGCTCGGCCGCCGGCGAGAAACGGACCGCTCCCGACGATGACAGCCAGGGCAGCCAGCGGACGTCGCCGATCATTCGGTCGAGGAGACCGTCGGGCCCTCCCGCCGAGCCAGAGACCAACACCACCAGCTCCACGCGTAGCGCACGCGATATGCTCGGCATGGACGAGTGAGTCTATTTCGGTGGTGTGCGCTGCGCATCGCTCGGCGCAGCCACGGCCTCGCTTTCCGTCGGTCGCCAGAAGGATCGCTGACACATTGCGCAGCGCGATGGCCATGCTTGCTTGGATGAATCCCTCGGCGCCATCCGTCTACTCGCGCTCGCCCATCAAGGACGCCGGAGCTTCCCAGGCCGACTTGCTGCGGTTTCTGTTTTCCCCGACGGCCGCCATGCACCACGAGTGGCGATACAGCGACATGGCGAGCCTCGAGATGGTCCGAGGTGGAAATTGTGACATGTGGGAGGAGCAGAGCGGAGTGGTGTGGGACGAGGCGCCGACGGCAGCACACCTCGGCCTCTGGGCCGCTGGAGAGGGGGAGATGGAGTCGTGAGTGGCGTGACTCGGTGGTGGTGTGAATTCACTAACTCGAATCAGTTTGGCGATTGAGCTCATCGACTCGTTCTTTGCAATCATCAACTCGCGGCTTCCGCTTCTCGAGCCACAGTCGTTCATGTCGCGGTTCACAAATCCCATGACCGACCCCGGAGGTCCGCTCCCTCACCCATTGCTAGCGGTAGTGCTGGCATTCGGTGCAAAATTCGCTGAGAATGCGCACATCACATCGGATCGCGAGGAGACAAGTGCACGCGACCCCGAAAGCGTCACTGGTCGTACACGTAGCCGGATGGTGCAACTCCTCGCCATTCGCGCTCGCGAGGTTGCCGAGGTAGGAAAAGTATGGCGCGTAGCAACAATCTCCAATACCCAAACGCTCATCCTGATGGAGGGGCTAATGTGTCGTGAGTCACGGAAATTTAGGCCTAAAAATATCACTGACATGCTCGCAGAGGCTCCTTTGTTGAAGAGAAGTGAGAATGAGGAAACTAGGCGGTGTGCTAACTTTGCAGAATACCAAGCATGCCACCTGGCTGCTGCGACACGACACCTCAACCAGGTGCTGGACTCGTCTGTGGACCTCGCCTTTAATTACGCATACAAGGACGAAAAGATGAGGGTGTGGCTCGCACTCTTCATCATCACAGGGTTTGAATCTGTGTTTCATCGAATTCGCACTGAAGTGTGAGTCTCGAGCGCATCGAGCACAGCCTGCGAAGGTGCCTCGCTGATGTCACAAAGTTTCGATTACATTGTCGACTTCATGCCTATCAGCCTCACCGAGGGCTCAGCAGTTGCATCGCATAGCAGCTCCGACGATGACGTGAGTGGACCTGCTGCAATAGGCGATGTGTGGCTGCTAATGATCTTCAAGGCTTGGTTGACAGCCGCTCGTGCAGGAGCAGTGGTGTGCCGCAAGCTGTCGACAGACCTCTGGCACCCTCGCATCTCGGCAAACGGAATCCCTCTTTCTGTTCTCCGCGATTTTGTGCACGAGCACTCTTCGTGGAGGGACGCCTACCTGTCACGACTCGGAGTGCCAGTTCAGTGGCCTGACTCGTGGGACTTTGTGGCTGCCATCAAGGCCTGCTCCACCGACATCTTCTACCACGAGCTGTGGCTCGTCGCCGAGCGCGCCGTGCGTGACTTTGGGATCCAGGGCGGCGCCGACGAGAGCTCGCATGGCTTGGTCAACCTCGAAGTGACGCAGATGCGTGAGCGCCTCAAGCACGAAGCACTGCATAGTGCTATGCGTATTGCCGCCCTGTCTGCGGTGCTGTTGGAGCACGGCTACCTTAGACTTGACCCGTGAGTGCATTCAGGTGGGGGTGGTCCCACATGTCCATGGTTGCCCGCACATACCGAGGCTTCGGGAAGCGACGCCGCGTCCGCGGCCCGCCACATGCTCGATGTCCCCCCACCCTGAACCCCACTCCCTTTGACCATCCACTGACGCCGAGCAGCCTCGTCCTCTATCGACCCATGTACGACGCCGGCATGTTCCTCGCCCGCCAAGGCCGCGAGGAGAGCCGAGCGCTGGTGGCTGGTTTGAGGCAGTACGCTGGGCCGTACCCTCAAATGTGGGACTTGGCGCTCGAGATTGAGGCGGTGCTGCTCGAGTCGGCGGGCGGCGGCAGCGGCGGAGGCTCGGCGCTACCCCTGCCGACGGCGGCGCACGAGCTGAGCAACGTGCTCAACGGGCACCAGCCGTCGGTGCTGGTGTGAGGGGGCCGGCGGGGCGGCACCGAGATCGCCGAAGTCGGCGAGGCGACGCCGCCACAAGCAGAGACGGAATTAATTGTATCAAAATAGGTGTAAATAAAAGCCACGCTGGTGCGAAGCCAGTGCGAGGCATCCGGCGACATTTTCGCGCCGTGTCGATGTAGTATTTATCGAGTTTGTGACGGCTTCTTGTACTTGACGCATTGTGCATCGGCAGCGAGGTCGCAGAGCAGAGGTAAGTGTCGTACAGACTCGACCGTGGCGCGGTTCCCCTCCCCCTCCCCTCCCCCTCCCCTCCCCCTCCCCTCCCCCTCCCCTCCCCTCCCCCCATCATCAAGATGACCACTTGTCGCCCCAGTCCTAACGGCCTCTATCCCTGCGGGGGGACGCCTCGCGGACTCGACTGCACTCAGCCAAATTGTGCCCACTGAGCATGCTTGCGCTCCAGCTTGTCCGCGTACCGCCCGTGCGAAAGTGGCACTGCTGACGAAAAACAGGTGTGGCTCTCCGACCTCCCCCAGTTAGCTATGTGAGTTGCTCTTTCGCTCTTTTCGCTCTCCCCTCCCTCCTCGACACAAGATGCTGCCCAGCGATGATTGTCTACAAGATATCCATGCTAATGGCCTGGAGCGTGAGCTCAATAGGCGTTTTTTAAGAACGGCCAACTGAGGGCATCATCTCGTGTCTCCCCCTTGGACCCCTTCGATTGTGGAGGAGAACTGCGCTGACAACGGCAGGCTGTGTTATTAGTACTAGTTGTAATGTGATAATGTGCCTGAATATTAGCGGAGCAATTTTTATTACCCTGAGATTAGAGATTTTGGTGACGGAACGGTTACGACGGTGCACTCGGTGCACGTCGAAGTTCACCAAAGTGCCCCAGACATGACCATACTACTCCGTAACTCATGAAATAACAAGACCGCGCTGCACTGAGCCTGGCAGGCAGCAGTGGGGGTGGGGTGGGTTGGGGTGGGTTGGTGAGACAGAGGAGGGGGGGGGGGGGCGATGCGGCAGCTGTGTGCCCTGCGTCGCAGTGGTTTGTTGGTAGTGGCTCCCTCCGGCCGCCTCACTCAAGCTGTACGCAAGATGCATTAGGACACGGTCCTAGACTCATAGATGACGCTCCACTACATTGCTCTTGACACTAACTACCACGCACTCCACCACACTACTGGTTCGAGCCCGACGCCGCGCGCATAGCACCGGCAAGCAGGCGGCCACCAGCACTGCCACCCTCGCTCCTCCTGCCTCCTCCACTGCGCCGGCTGCGCTTGACGCCCGGCGAGTCCTCACGCGACGACGGCCCGTCCTCCAAGGATCTCTTCTTCGGCTCGCGCGAAGTCGAGTTGTCGGGCGGGCCAGGCGAGGTCGATGGCGTGCTCGTCAGACCCATGCGTTCCGCCAAGCTCTGCGGGGCAGCAGGCTGAGCCTGCCCGCCCCGAGGAGCGGAGCCTGCTGGCGTGTTAGGCGCCTGCTGCCTCTGGTTGGAGTTGGCCGGCTGTTGGCGAGATCGATCCTGCTGCCGCTCCTGTGCTGGTCCTCTGGCGTTGGCCTCGTTGCTGGGCGGCTGCTGGCGTGCACGATCCTGCCCGCGCTCGTCACGCGACTCTTCCCCACGGCGCTCTCGCGGCGTCCGGTCACCGGCATTGTCACGGCGGTCGCGCGAGTCGCGCGCCTCTCGGCCGTCATTGCGCCTCTGGTCACCGGAAGCTTGGCGGTCTCGTCGATCAGCGCCGCCTCGCTCACGGCGGTCGCGCGGCTCTCCAGGGGCCCCGCGACGGTCCCGAGGCTCATCGGCTGGCGGACGGTCCTGACGGGGCTCGACTGGGGTGCGGTCGCCTTGCGTACGGTCTCCTTGAGTGCGGTCTCCTTGAGGACGGTCTGCCGGGGTGCGGTCTCCTTGAGGACGGTCTCCTTGAGGACGGGCTCCCTGAGGGCGGTCTCCCTGCGCCCGGTCGCCCTCGCGAGGGCCGATGCGCTCACCACGGCGCCTGCGGTCGTCCTCGCGGGGAGTCTCACTCGCAGGCTCACGAGGTGCCTCACGCGGAGCTTCGCGCGGAGGCTCAGCCCTGGACGCAGGTGGCGTATCCTTGCCTTCGACACGCTTTGGCGTGTGATCCCGCGATCGAGTCTCGCGGACGGCGCGGTCATTCGGCCAGCGGTCATCGCGAGGGCGGTCGTCCTTGGGCCGCTCGTCACGACGTGAGCGATCATCGCGGCCGGGCTCGGTGCGGGGTGGCTCGTCCCGGCGCCGGTCGTCGCGGCGGTCATCCCTACGGCGGTCGTCCCTAGGCTCGTCCCGTCTCTCGCCACGACTGTTGCGTCCATTCCGGGCGTCACGACCATCACGGTGGTCGTCGCGGCGCTCGTCACGCCGGTCGTCGCGCCTTTCATCACGGCCGCCGCGAGGCTCATCGCGCCGGGGCTCATCGCGTCGGCCGTCACGACCGTCACGGTCGTCCCGTCGTCTGTCGTCTCGACGCCGATCGTCAGGGCGGTCGTCGCGGCGTCTCTCTCTGTCGCGGTCGTCCTCCGGACGGCGGGAACGGTCGCTGACACGGCTGTCGTCGGTACCGCTGCGGACTCCTCTTGCGGAAGGGGGAGGAGAGCGGCGAGGTGTCGACGAGCGAGAGCCATCTCTCCGAGGCCCAGCAGGAGGGGCGACAGGCTCGGTCATCGCCCCAAACTTCTTCAGGCGAGCCTGAGCACGAGCCTCGTCCACTGAAAGCTCGGGGGGCGGCCCCATGCGAGCTGGCGCTGTCTCCGGCTTCTTGGGCAGCCCAGCGGGGTTGTCAGGCTGGGATGGCTTCTCAGGCTGCGACGACTGGTGGGCCGGCGAAGCTGGGCCCGTTTTGGCCTCCTTTGCAGCATTCGCCGCAGCGCGGGTGTTGCGGTTCTGCTCGAGCTTGGCACGTAGTGCTTTGGCGTCGGAAGAGGATGTCGGTGCGGTGGCGGCGGCGGGAGTTGCAGTGGGGGCTTCAGCTGGGGCTGTAGTCGCGACCGCCTCTGTTGTAGGAGCCGTTTCCGCCTGCCCAGCGGTTGCCGGCTCAGCAGCAGCAGGCTTAGCTGGCGCCTTCGCCGCAATGGCACCAAAGTCGCGGGGTGAGACAAACGGCTGCTTCTTATTGCGAGCCTCCAACTGATTAAGGTAGGAGGTAAGTGGCGGCCGGTTTTCTGGCTTCATGTCCTTGCTGTCGATCAACGCCTTGACCGCCTTGCGCATCTGGTCGGCGTTGGTCGTCATAATAGGGAATTGCTGGAGGACCGCGAGAGCGACCACAGTCGCGTTTCGAGAACTGCCCTTCTGCCAGTTGGCCACGAGCGCCTGGCACAAGTTGTTGTGGCACTTCGAATACAGAGTGCGGAAGGTGGTCCACGTCATGGGCGCCTTGGGCTCGGTGGGCTTGCGGCGGAAGAAAATACCGGGCAAAGGCTCTTTCTGCTCGCCTTCCTCACCGTCCACAGTGGTGCCGTTGGTTTCCTTCTTAGTCGGCGGAATGCCGAGCGCCTCCTTCTGATACACGGCTTCGCTCTGGTGCCAAGGGTTAAGGTCCGCGAGGATGAGTGCCAGCGTCCTGCCAAGATTTCTCGCCTCGCTTTCGGTGCACTCGGCGATCTTTGGTCCAAGTTGAGCCGCAAAGAACTAGATTGTCAGACTACAGCTGTTCCATGCCGTGGTAGACTTACGCCATTGTAGATTAACACCGTTGGGAAGTTTGGAGTGCCGAGAGAGTGTGCAAGTCGGATGAATTTCGCAACAAACAGCGCATCTGCGGGACTCTGCACTGCACGGGGGTAGAAACAGACCTCGAGCAGCTGGCTGACCAGTAATCCTTGACGCTCGCCCGCCCGCTCAAACCACTTCGAGCTCTCAGTCTGCAAACGCTCGCGAACAGCCTTGACATGGGCCTCTTGAGTCTTCAGCTCGGCTTGAAGCTGGTCACGGCGTGCTCGCAGACGCGAGGTCTCATTGCGAACGTCCGAGCTCTTCTCCTTGGATTTGTCCAGCTCGCCGATGAAGTGGCTCAGTCGGGCGTGTGCCTTGTCATACGAAGCCGTAGAAACACCAATGTCGGATGCGGCGAGGCTGTTGTATCGGACATAGAATGGCCTACGATTGTTAGTTTGGCATTGCATGTTGGGTCCACTCACGTTCCAGTGCAAGCCCGAACAATTGGAGCAAGACCCGTGGCCGCCTGGTCAATCGTTTCCTGCAGGGCTGAAGACCACCAGTGGGATTCACTGGCATCGTCGTCGACCTCCATGGCATTCGCGTCCTCGGCTGCCTCCAAAGCAACCTTGAGCTTCGGTCGAAGGATCTTCCAGATCAGCTGAAGATCGAGCTGGTAGTCATTTTGAAGCGTTGCGAAGTCGGGTAGCAAGGCGAGAGTCTCCTCACGCGAGAAGGTTCGAGCCAGGAGGTGGCAGTACTGGGTGAACACGTCCTGGGCAGAATCGGACTGAAGGCCCTTCACTTTCAAAGGGGTGTCCCAGTCAGAGCCAAGAATGCTGTCCGCTAGGAGGGCGAGACCGACGAGGATAGGGACGGCGAGCTTGGTATCCCTCAAAGAGCCCACTAGAAGCGGAAGGCTCTTCTTGATGTCCTTGAGCAGTTCGCGCGAGCGAAGGGGCTTGCGGATCTGAGGCCAGATGACGATCTCGGTCTGGTAGAATGCCTCACGCTGCATCTCGAGACCAGCCGCGTAAGCTTCCAGCTGTTCCGGCGAGATGGCATAGTTCTCGACAATGGCCTCGCCCATCATTCCACTCATGAGCTTCTCGAGGACAACCAATGCTGCCGAGTCGAGGTGCCGGAGGCGGTTCGCAATGTACTGAAGGAGCGGCTTGAGGTCAAAGCTGTATCGGCGATTCACGAGTCCGATGAAGGTAGCGAGGTCTATGTATCAGTGAATGAGCCCTGCGATCTACTCACTCTCAAGTCTCCTGCGATCGGCACTGCCACTGGACAGCTGGTCCACCCAGGTGAATACGGCGACGTCCTTCGCGAGGAAGTTGATGTACCTTCCAATCTCGATGACAAACTCTCCAATGTTTCCCTCGGCACCGTAGGACATGACCTGCTGGTTGATAGTGATCCACAAGGACGTAGGGTTGGAGAATCCGTGCTTAGCGAGCGCACGCGCTGGTTGTTTCTCCGTAGCTTGGGAGGCCAGAGTCCCTGGTGTGGGTTGTGACGCCGCGGACGTGATACGACCGAGGGCCTGCTTGATCCCTGTGACTGCCTTCTTGGTCGCATTGGCTGCTGGAGGAAGGCTTGTCCTGGCCGAGGTATTGCAGGTCGAGTCGCGCCATTCGCCGTACAGGCCATACCGGACACTCGTTGGGAAGAAGACAAGAATACTCCACACCTCGTGCGCAAACGAACCCGAGGCTGGGTCTGCGATCGTGAGTGCGGGGAGGAGGGTATTCCGGAGGAGGTCGAGCCAAGGCTTCATCTCTGATGGAGTAGGCTAATGCATCAGTAATCTCCCGAATAGGGGGCCTTACCTCTGTCAGGGTGGCATCGAATGGAGTGCCTGGTTCGATGAGAGCCACCTTGGCCTTCCTCAACGCATTGAAATGTGCTGCGATAATCCTGCAGATCTTGCTCATGATGTCCGCACTCCTTCCTCCGAGACCCGCTAACAAGGACAGCCATCGCTGGCCCTTGCTTGAAATCTCCTCTGTCGTTGTCCAGGTCTCCAGCTCGGTGGACCAGTCAGGCTGGAAGAACGCAAACTCGGTCTTCGACGTCGCAGGTGGTTCTGGGGATTGGATTGTCTCCACAACTGATCGTTCCAGCGGCGGCACTGGTGTGTATGATGGCCGAGGTATTGTTTCGCGGAAGAGGCCGTCGATGCTGTAGTTAATGTTGCGGAGGACGGTCGAGGCCATTTGGGGGTAGGCATACACCGTCCAAGGATACTTGGACAGCAGGAGCAGCGAGGCCTCCGTCTCGCCGATGGAGAGAAGAGCATGGAGGAGCTTGATTCGCTGCTCCTGCGGGGGCTTTGGTGGCGCGGCCTGCTCCTCCTCCTTTGCTGATGAGGATGCTGGAGCTTCATCATCGTCGAGAACGCTGTTCATGAGGGCATTGGCGGGGCCACCTCTTGATCGGCTGGCAGCAAGGTACTTCTGGTGGATTTCGTCCATTTCATCGTCATTGGGACTCAACTGGGTAACATCAGTACGATGTCAAGGACGGATGTGCACCAACCCTAGGGAAGATGTTGACAAACTCGACAAAGCCATGCTTTATTAGAATGGCCGTCAGAAGGATAAGCGCATCTGGCGTATCTTGAGTGATTTCTGGGCGCTGCGGCTGTTAGACAACGCAGGATGAAGTAAGACAAACCTGGTAGAACCCAAACCTGAAGGAGAGCACCTCGGCGATGGCGCGGCGATCCTGCGTAGCAGGGTTGACGTCAAGTGAGTGCCGGATGGCGTCCAGCTGGGCCTCGGTGGTATCCAGAGGCGCTGTCGCCTTGGGTTTGAGCGACGCAGAGGCCCCAGGAGGGCCCCACTGCGACTTCTCGAGAAGCTCGAGAAAGAAGCGCCAATGGCACGTGAGGTTGCGGCAAGCAATCTCCAAGATGAGGTCGATAACACGGGGAGGTGCGAGGCCAAAGTGGGCGACAATGAGCGTGATCTGAGACCAGACGTTCTGGGCTCTTGTTTTCCTCTGTTCGTCTGTCTCCAGTTCTGGTCGTGGGCGGAGGACATCACTGCTCGTGAGGAGAACAATAAGCCTCGAGAAGCCTTCCGAGGACTCGCGCAAGAGATTCGAAGTCTGCTGCTTGTAGAAGATCGAGGTGGAGAGCTTGATGATCGTGCGCCGGAACACCTCCTGCTGTCGTGGCATAGGATGCAATCCTAGGGGGACAAGGAGTGATGGCGAGAGGATGAGGTTGGCAACATGGGGGTGTATGGACGAGCGCGACTGGTCGTTAGTCGAGGCTGCATTCTCCCACTCACCATCAAGCCCTTGACGATGTCGAGGACCTTGTCCTCGGAGAACGTGGGCGTGCCCTCATCCTTGGAGAGGTCATCTGTGTCCTCCTTGATCTGCTTGACGGCGTCAACAACATCGAGGAGCGCCAAGCTGAAGGCGGAGACGGAGTCGTCTTTCGCGTCGGCAGGAAACGAGTCGGCAGCGGCCGCGAACGCTTCGACGACCTGGTCGGTGGGGATTTCCGACTTGAAGACCTGGGTGAACGTGTTGACAAGGGACACTTCGGCGGCGGGCTGCACGAGGCTCGCGGCGACCTGGCGCGCGAGGAGGGCGACACTGGTCATTGTTCAGTCTTGCGCGCGGTGTCGGTCGCTTACACTGGCTTGCTGTCTCCGCCCTGCCAAGCGGTGATGGCCGCTGCTGCCTCAGCGGTGTCGGCGCCGAGTGACGACGTCGACGCAGAGGACGTGGTCGCCATTTTGTGATTTCGTTGCCACGATGAAGCAGCAAGAAACACGACAAGAGATTGATCGACAACAGCCAGGAGCGCAGGAACTTGCAACTTGGCCGGCAGTCGGCCCGCCTGGGCGTCACTTGGATGGGATTAAATAACAGCAAAATAATTCATTGATAATGGACACGTGGGGGGTATTTGACAACCGATGGCTCCTTTCTAATTCAGGCTTGTATTGCTTTTGTTGTCACCCAGTGCACTACTGCGGGGTATCAGACAATACGCACGAAAGCATCTCCCTAGACGGTGCAGTATTGTAGGAAGCTGGCCAGCTAGTATTGTTCAGGGGGCACTAAACAGTGGCCATGCCAGAGCTGTTCAAGGTAGCGACAATCCTGTACACCCCCTACAACGCTAGCCGGCTCCTGACATCTGAAGACAATAGAGATGAACTGCTGACGTCCGACTCGGAGTCGTGAGGAAGGTAGACACGATGCCATCTTGGGATCTGAGAGCAGGCACCTGTTCATTAGAGTAAGCTCCACGGGGCCAGCTTGAACCTATTGACGGGGCCGAGGTGTCGGTCACTGTAGCCGGCACAAGACGTGGGTGTGAGCGTGTGCCTTCCATCGTGTGGTCAGATCTAAGGTGTTCTGCCCTCCATTAGCTAGCCATGTCTTGCCACACAGCTGGCCAAGCTTTCCCAGCCTCTGGAAGGGTGTGTTGGCGGGTCGTCGACACGTAACTCATGGGTCAAACCACGCCGAGCGAAGCCACACTTGGCCGTACCGCAGATATTATACATGTCCGTTACTTCGTACCGACCATCTTGACGCCCGCCATGATGATACACGACAATGACACGTAGGGAGAGAGTCGCTCTCCTATTCTCGCACACTTCCAGAAGAGGCCAAGGAAGCTGGGGTTTCAGCGGGTCAGCTTGCCATGGGAACCCACCCCTCCTTGTTGCGGTCGACGAGCCCTGGAGCAACACCGCGCACGTATGTGCATGTGCAGATGAGGAGAAGAAAGACAAGGAGAAGTGACTGGAAATGGAAGAGGGCGGACTGGGGTGTCAGATCAAGTTTGCCAGGGAGATGCGTACCATCGAGAACCGTGGGCGTCGTCGGTGGAGGAGAGGGCTTGGGGGCTGAAAGAAAGAGACAAGTTGTCCAGCTTCTGACCTTGCGTGTGGTCTGGGTGCACCTTTGTACTATACTCGCGCGCTCCTGTTGCCTTGGGCTTGTTTGTTGAATGTGTTGAGGTTGTTGTGACAAAGTCGAGAGCGTGAGCGGCGACGGTCGCGTGTCTGTCGCTGTGACGTGGTGGCCGTGCAATGTCCATCGTAATCGTCAGCGCGACCGACTTATTTGGCTCCGCGTAATCCACAATCAGCCTTGTTTTGGCTCACCACCTTCACTCACTCCTTCCCTCAAACTCACCAAGCTTGTCTCACCAAAGCCAACGCAATGCCGGCACCCAAGGCAGCGCGCAAGGCGGCGACGAGAAGCACATCTAGCTCGAGCGCGAGCTCCAGCTCGGCATCACCAACACGAAAGAAGGCAGCAGCAACGAAGCCGCTCAGCTCGGTACGTCATTGCCCCGGCATCACTGACACTTAGTTCCAACCAACATTGAGCTTTGCGCCGGTCGCCAAGCCGCCGCCGACAAGGTCAAGGAACGCGGAAGATGACAGCAAGAGCATGCCCCCGCCGGCGTTGCCCGCGCGTGGTACGGCCCAGTCCTCGCCTGCTGCCTCGGGGTCGGGGAAGACGGCGGGGGGAAAGGGCAAGGCGAAGGCAACGGCCGAGGACGATGTGATCGAGTTCATTGAGAGCGACGAGGACGACTATCCAAGGAAGAGGCGGCTACCTGGTTGGTAGAACTTGCGGAGGTGTGCCCGATAGCTCACACTCCAGCCGCCCCAAGCAAGCGCGAGGCGATGTGGACCGACATATATGGCCCGACTACCGAGGTGGGAGAGGCTCCAGTCGACCTCGTGGAACTGTGCTGATGCCCCTGCTCAGTCAGAGCTGGCACCCGGGAAGCAACGCATAACAAAGGTCCGACAATGGCTTCACGAAGCGGTCTTCGGCACCTCAGAGACCTTTCCGCCAGGCTACGCTCCAAGCCAACTGGTCCGTGATCGTTTGCGCAAATACAAGGTACGTCATGTGGCATGGGCGATCTGACATCCCAGCGCATTCTCCTAGTGACTGGGCCTGCTGGAATAGGCAAGACTACGACGGTGCGGTTGCTAGCGGAACAGCTAGGTATCGACCTTGTGGAGTGGCAGGAAGGCGTCGAAGAGAGGAGCTTTGGGTCATCGTCTTTCGGTGAGCCTACCGTTTCTGCCTGGAGCTGACATCAGACCACGAGTCCCAGATCGCGAAGCTTATATCCTTCATCTCACGCCACGCATACCCTACTCTCGACCTCTCGACGGCAGGCTCGTCGCAAGCTGCCACAAGGCGGCCACGAGCGATGCTTATGACTTCGCTGCCAAATCTTGGGCACCACCCCACGCGGGAAGCATTCCACGCAACGCTTCTTAGCCTATGCCAGACGTTCAACTCCTCGAGCTGTCCGCTGATCATTGTGCATAGTGACTCGGGCTCGGGTGGACGCGCAGAGGAGAGCTGGATGGACCGAGAGCGTGGGGGCCGCGAGAGTTCAGCGGATGTCGTTGGTAACGACGTCAAACTCGGACCGTGGTGCGCCGAAGTCGAGTGAGTCGACTGCTTCTTCTACGCTACTGACACCAGCTTCCTTCCTCTTGCACCCACGTTTGTCACAAAGGCCCTAAACCGCGTCATCAGCCTGGCAATACCGGACGCCGCAAAGCGGCCGTCGCCGGGAGCCGTGCAACTCATCGCACAGTCCTCACATGGCGACCTCAGGTCGTCAATTAACTCACTCCAGGTGCTCTGCACTGGAAGTGCTCTCAAAAACTTCAAGAAGCGGAAGACGGAGGGTGACGGCAAGCCGTCTAAAGCCACTGGCCGCGGCAGTCGTGGCGGCAAGGGTGCCAAGATTGACGTTAGCGAGGAAATCCGGGCCGCGTGAGTGTCTGCACTGGCCTAGTGCTGATCACCAGCCTCGATGCCGTGACACGACGTGAGCAGTCTCTGAACCTGTTCCATGCACTCGGAAAGGTGTTCTACAACAAACGTGAGTGTGGTCGTAAGGCTCAGGTCTGACACTCAGGGCTGGGTGACCCCCGAACGGACCAGGAAGATGCAGAGGAGCTGGATTTGATAAGGAAGCTGCCCGCGGACGACCCATTACCCGAGCATCTCGAGGACTACCGACGATCAAAGTCGCTGGTGCAGATGGAGGTGGGTAGCTATAAGGGCTTGCAGGCCTGACGCTAGGCTTTCACGGGTACCATTCCTATCGACGCGTCAACGTTCGCTTTGTGGATACACTCCAACATCCCGTCGTTCTGCGGCGAAGTGGAAGAAATGAGCGACATTCTGGACTCGTTCTGCGCGGCGGACGTCATGCGAACTGATGATGATATCGTGAGCTGATCATCTAGCCGGACCCTCAGCTGACAACTTGGCAGTGGCAGTCGAGCCCTCAAGCCATCGCCTACGCACTTCATCTGACGGTTCGCGGGTCCCTGATGGGACTGCCTTCTCCAGTGATAAGGTAATTGACGGAACGAACATGCCGCTGATCGCTGCAGGGCAAACCAAAAGGTCACAAAGCCCCTGTTCTTTGACTCTTACCGCCTTGAGAGGAGCAACGCATCGTTGCTAGACGTCGCCCGGGGGCACTTTGCGAGGAAGGCTGTCGCTTCCAGTGCTGACTGGGTCGACGGCCTCGTCGACGACGACCACGCCGTGCCTTGGGGAGGACTTGTGTCCAAAGATATGCTTGCGAGGGAGCTGGTGCCCATGGCCGTCAAGGTGCAGACGCTGTCAAAAAGTGAGTTGTGCTATCGGGCCATTCTGATTGAAAAGCGCCGCTGCTGCCGGTATCAGTGCAACCTCTTGTCCTGCCGCCCTTCTCCAACACCGCACGTCGTGGGGGTGTGGAATTGAAGGATGACGACCAAGTTGACGACGCCGAACCCCTTGACATCGAGATGGCAGGAGAAGACGGTCTCGGTGCACCAGAGGCCTCTCACTGGGACACAGAAGCGGACGTGAAGGACAAGGAAGAGCTCGGATGGTTGGAAGACGACGACATCGAGGACTGGGACTGACGCGTGTTGACTCGCGCGTGTGTGGCCAGCGCGTCTCTCAGCTTGATACATTACGCGTGTATCTTTCGAGACAAGCGCGCCGCATGCAATATTACTCGCAGATAGCAAGGTCCGTGCCGTGATACAGCCGTCCATCATCAACTCGACCAATGTCGTTGCCGAAGGGTGCCGAACTGGATGCAACTCGGACCGAAGTTCGTACCGAAGCTCGTTCCGACAAATGGTGGATGTTCTGTAAATGGCACCGGTTAATAGTTGCAGCGAATTAGGACGGGCTAATGGGTAGGGTGGGGTGGAGTGGCCCGCATGGTGACCAGGGCAAAAGCGCAATAGGTGCATGGCACGCATGGTTGTATTGGTGTAGAGGTAGGGTGCCTGGCTGGCCCCGCTGGCTGGCTGGCTGGCTGGCTGGCTGACGGCTCGCTGACGGCCCGCTGACGTGCGAGCAAGTTGCCCATGTGACGACACTGTGCCCGACTCTGACGCCGTACACGCCGACCATCCAGCAGCACCAGCCAGCCAGCACCCCCAGCACGCCTCTCACTCACCACCACCCCGCCTCATCTTCCCTCCCTCTGGTGCATTCTCATGCTATCATCCTCACTCCGCCTCTGGCCAATCCACGCATCTAGGATCGTCACACGCACACGCCCAGCAGCAACAGCAGCAGCAGCAGCGACAGCACTCCGTTCCCTTGTACGTCCGTCCACCCATCTTTGTTGTTGGCCTCTAACCCCGCAAAAGACAACCACAGTCACCGCTCGGCCCGGCCCGAGACTCACCGCCCACCGCCAGCAGCCCCACCGCTCGGCCTGCTTCTGCGCCCAGCTCTCCGCCTCATCCACCGACGCCATGTCTGCCTCCGTGTCCGGCGGCGCCGCGCCCTCGAGCGCCAAGCCCGACGAGTACCGTCTCCCCACCGACGTCTACCCGCGCCAGTACGACCTGGCGTTCAAGACGGACCTGCACTCGTCGCCGCCCAGCTTTGCCGGCGAGGGCCTCATCTCGCTTGATGTCCTCAACGACACGGCCAAGGTCGTGTTCAACCTCCACCCGTCGTTGAGCGTCACCCACATTGCGATCCAGACCACCGAGCTCAAGACCACGGCCGCCGTTCAGATCCCGGTCACTGCGCTCACTGTCGACAAGGACCAGGAGCGCGGCAAGATCGATGTCTCGAGCCTGCCCGGCGGCGGCCTCAAGGCCGGCACCAAGGTCAAGCTCTTCCTCCGCTGGGAGGCCGAGCTCGGCACCAACATGGTCGGCTACTACAAGTCGGATGGCGACCTCGACGAGGCGACCGGAAAGCGTCCCATGTGAGTGTGGAGGGAATGGTGTGGTGACCCAGGTGAACGAGTGCTCACGCCGCAGCTACGCGCTTACCCAGTTCGAGCCCACTGCCGCCCGTCGCGCGTTCCCGTCTTGGGACGAGCCTCTGCTCAAGTCGCAGTTCGCTATCACCATGATCGCGCGCGACCACGAGACCGTGCTCGCCAACATGCCTTCAGTGTCGGTCAAGCCGTGGAAGCCGGCTTCGAACGCGTCGATTGACCAGGTTCTCTCTGAGGGCTACGAGCTTGGCTCGCTCCTCACCAAGTCGTACGCCTCTGGCAAGACGGAGGGCAAGACTGAGGGCAAGACGGAGGGCAAGACCGAGGGCAAGACGGAGGGCAAGACTGAGGGAAAGACCGAGGGCAAGACTGAGGGCAAGACCGAGGCCGCTGCCGGCTCGGGCAACTGGAACATCACCAAGTTCGAGAACACCCCCCTCGTCTCTACCTACCTTGTCGCGTTCGCCTGTGGTGAGTTTGCCAGCCTTGAGAGCGAGCACCACTCGCTCCTCACCGGCAAGAAGATTCCCCTCAAGATCTACGCCACTCCCAACCAGATCAAGCAGGCCCAGTTCGGCCTCGACATCAAGAAGTGGGCGCTCCCCGTCTACGAGGAGATCTTCGACATTGCCTACCCCCTGCCCAAGCTCGACACGCTCGTCGCCCACGACTTTGACGCCGGCGCCATGGAGAACTGGGGTCTTATCACTGGCCGTACCACCGCCTACCTGTACGACCCCGAGAAGTCGTCGCTCGCCGCCAAGAAGCGCGTCGCCACGGTTCAGTGCCACGAGCTCGCGCACATGTGGTTTGGCGACATTGTCACCATGAAGTGGTGGGACAACCTCTGGCTCAACGAGGCGTTCGCAACGCTCATGGGTGAGCTTGTCATCCCCGACCGCATCTGGCCCGAGTGGAAGGTCCGCCAGGAGTTCCTCAACGTCCACCTCGCCAACGCCCTCTCGCTCGACTCGCAGCGTTCGTCGCACCCCATTGAGGTCGACTGCCCCGACGCCAACCAGATCAACCAGATCTTCGACTCGATTTCGTACTCGAAGGGTGCGTCGGTCCTCCGTATGCTTTCCGGTGTCGTTGGTGAGGAGAAGTTCCTCAAGGGCGTGTCCATCTACCTCAAGAAGCACGTTTACGGAAACGCCGAGACCAAGGACCTCTGGGAGGGCATCTCCGAGTCGTCGGGCCTCGACGTTGCCAAGATCATGGCCAACTGGACCCTCAAGATTGGTTTCCCCGTCATCACTGTCGAGGAGCCCGGAGACGGCACCATCAAGGTGACGCAGAACCGCTTCCTCTCCACTGGCGACGTCAAGCCCGAGGAGGACGAGACCATCTGGTACGTCCCTCTCGAGGTCAAGACGATCAACGGCCCCACCGAGGAGGTCGACCACAAGGCCGTGCTTAACGAGCGCTCGACCACGTACGACCTCAAGGGCTCGGACACGTTCAAGCTCAACGCTGAGACGATTGGTGTCTACCGCGTCAAGTACACTCCTGAGCGTCTTGCCAAGCTCGGCAAGGACGCCCAGAAGTTCAGCGTCTCGGACCGTGTCGGTCTCGTTTCCGACGCCACCACCCTGGCCCGCGCCGGCTACGGCAAGACCTCGGGTTCGCTCACCGTTGCCCTTGGCGTCGGAGAGACTGAGCAGGAGTTCCTTCCCCTCGCCCAGGTCGGCGGTGCGTTCGGCAAGCTCGCCGGCGTCTGGTGGGAGCAGCCCGAGGAGGTGCGCAACGCCATCAGCGCTGCCCGCATCAAGATCTTCCGCCCTGTTATCGAGCGTCTCGGCTACGAGGACCGCCCTGGTGACGCTCCTGACGTCAAGGAGCTCCGTGAGCTCGCTGTTTCGACGGCTGCCGTCGCCGAGGACGCGGATGTTCTTGCCGAGCTCAAGTCGCGCTTCCAGCCCTTCCTCGAGAACAACGACGACTCGCGCATCCCGCCCGACCTCCAGCGCTCCATCTTCTCCAACGCTGTCCGCCACGGTGGCGAGGCCGAGTACAACAAGATCCTCGAGGTGTACAACAAGCCCCCCAACCCGAGCTCCAAGGTGGACGCGATGTACGCTCTGTCCGCTGCGCGCGACGCCAAGCTGCTCGACCGCACCTTCGCCATGCTTTCGGACGGATCGGTCAAGGACCAGGACCTGTACATCTTCTTCTACGGCCTTGGCGGCAACCGCGCTGCCCGCCGTCGCGTTGCCGACTACTTCTTTGACAACTACGATGCTGTGAGTAGTAGAGTCGTATGGGAGAACACGGATTTGCTGACCCCCGCGCGCAGCTCAACAAGCGCTACTCGGACTCGTTCGGCATCTCGTACCTCATCAAGGGTTCGCTCAACTCGCTTTCGAGCAAGGAGGACCTCGAGAAGGTCAAGGCCTTCTTCAAGGACAAGGGTGGGTGCATGGCTCGGGGTGACCCGCAAGCCGCATACTGACTAGCCGCAGACGTCCGCCGCTTCCGCCTGTCGGTTGCGCAGGTGTACGACACTATCCAGGCTGCGTCGGACTGGCTCGAGCGCGATCAGAAGGATGTCGAGGAGGTGAGTGGTAGCACGGGTGTTGTCGGTGATGCCGGAAGCTGGCTGACGGTTGCAGTGGCTCAAGGAGAACAAGTTCCTGTAGGCGGTGGCGACATAGAGTTGGCAGAAGCAAAAAACAAGGATGCACAATGTGCCGTGGGATTGCGGTGGCGAGCAGCGTTGCGGAAGGGGACGATACGGGGACCGATGAGACGATTGATTCGGAGCAAGACGTAGGTCAGAGTTGTTGGGGGTGGCGTGTGCGCTGCTGCACAGGGCAGCGGGTGCGACGTGCGAGGCGAGGGTGCCACGAGGCGAGGCGAGGCGAGGCAAGGCCGAAAGGGGTTGCGACAATACCGAAGAGATGCTGCTGTGCCGTGACGATCGTGACTCGCGTCAGGTATTGTACGAGTGGCCGCACAGAGGGTGGTGTGACGAGCGACAATCGCTGATGAATGGTCGTGTGCGTGGCCTGGACGCCTGGCGAGACAACAAGGCTGCGTGTGGCCGTCGGCCGTGGCGTGGCGCCCGCGGCTTTGTGGCAGCAGTGGCACTTTGGCCCGTGCGTGCTATTGTCGATGTGGATCAGGCGGCGGGCGAGGCGGCGGATTGGCGCGAGCGGCGTGCGCGGTTGGCTGGCGCACTGGCCGGCTCGACTTCGGTCGACGCTGACCACGACGACAGCGATAGCATGCCAAATCGGCATACATATCTGTGATTTCAGCATGCCGAGGGGTCTGCCTGCCCGAGTGAACACCGCCAGCGAGCGAGCCAGCCAGCCTTAAACACACCCGCCCACACACACACTCACACCCCACCGACCCGACCCGCCCGCCATCAACATGCACGCAATACAGCGGCAAGCAGCGGCGGCCCCCATACCAGCGGTGCACGCCGGCGAAGCGGCCCTCCCGCACGTGTCGGCGCCGGTGGTCTCGCCGCCGGGGTCGCCGTCGCCGCGCAGCCCGTCGCGCGCCGAGCGCTCCCTGCGCTCCGTGCTCGAGCGCGAGCGGCGCCGTCCGACGGCGCCGGCGCTGGCCCCGCCGCCCCCTCCCCCGCCCCCGCCAAGCAGGTGCACCTCGCCGGCGCGGAGCGCCAAACCCCTCCCGTGGGCCGGCGACGACGAGTGCGACCTCGTCGCCCTGGTCGAGCGGAGCATCGCGCTGCAGGCCACCCCGCGCCCGCCGGTGCCGCTCGCGTCGTCGCTCGACTCGCTGTTCGGCTCCGACGTTGACGACAACGCGCCGCCGCTCCCGCTCCGCCGGCCGCGGTTCTCCACCTCCCCACGGAGCGGGTACGACAGCGACTCGGGGGTTGGTGGCTCGCGAAGAGACGTCGTGTCCGGTGCTGCGGGGCTGCGGCTCGCCACCGCGCTCGCCGCGGCCAGCAGCACGACGCTGACGCTGCCCCTCCCGATGGCAGTGCCGCCGCCGCCGCGGGCGGCATCGCACACGGCCAGCGCGAGCGTGAGCCGCGCCGTCCCCCGAAGCGGCGCGCGCACCCGCACCCGCGCGTCCGCCTCAGCCACCACGCCGTCCCCGCCGTCCGCGTTCGCGTTCGTACCGGTTATCGCGCGCATCCAGAGCCTCAGCGTCATCAAGCGCAGCGGTAGCGGCAAGGGGGAAGGGAACCCGAACCCGGCAGACGCGAACGCCCCGCCACCAGCGCCAGCGCCTTTCACTTCGACTTCGGCGCCCACGCCACCAGCCCCCCGGCTTCCTTTCGTGCCGTCCTCCTCGCCCCGCGTCGCGCGTATAAAGGACGCGGCGGGCGCCCGGCGACCGTCCTCCTCGTCCTCTTCCGCAAGCCCTACCTTCCTGCCCACCCCGCCGCAGACCCACCCGGCCATGATGCTGCCGCCCGCGTCGCCCTTCCGCCCTGGCTCGCCGCTGCCCCTGCCGTCCCCGCGGCCCGACCCGCCGCCGCCGCGCCCGCCCAGCGCGCCCCCGCGCCGCCCGCCGCGCTGGCGCGCCGACTCGGCCCCGCCCAAGTTCCTGCTGTCCCCACCGCCCACTCCCCCAGAGGCCGACAACGACAACGACGCGCTCGCGCCCCTCCTCGTCCCGCCTGTCGGGCATGCCGCCCCGTTCGACGTCGAGATCGCGGCCCGCCGCCTTGCCCGCTTGCCCGGCAGGATCTGCTTCTACGACGTCGCGCTCCCGCCGCCCGACGACGCCGACGACGACCGCGAGGGAGCCCGAGGCCCGCACCCGCGGATGGGCCGCCGCTGGTCGCTGTGGTAGCGAGCCTGCCGGCTACCAAGCGAGCAAGCGACAGTGCACAAGCCGCCTGCTTGCTGTACGCACGCACGCATCTCCGGTCGCCCCGGTAATCCCCACACGAACAGTCCCATCCCCACTTGCCACGTCGTTGCGTCCGCGCGCGCTCGACCACCGCCGCCACCAAACTCTGTTGCCACTCTCATACCTTGTCCTCCTGCCCCTTCCTTGCCTTGCCCCGCCTTCCTCTGTTATGCCCCGCACGTCCGCCACGATCATGCCAAATAAGTAATGACCGCCCCCACGAACCACAGTCCACGCCGCCGCAGTGTGTGGATACCACACCCACAAGTTGTACACGAGTGTAGGCATATATGAATAACAGTGTGAACAGTGCAGAGTGGGTCGGGTGGGTTGAGTGGGTTGGGTGGGCGGAGACCCCGTTGACCTTTGTCCTTGTCTCTCGCGTTCATTGTCCTTCTTGACATCTTGGTCATTGTCTTCTTGTCTTGGGCACCTACAACGGCTTCGGCTGAATCTACGTCATCGACCTTGGCCTTGGCCTCGTCCTCATCTCCGTCTTCGGCTTTGCCCTCGCCTTCTCCGAATCCCCAGACCCAGACCCCTGTGTCCCAACTTCTCCTTCTGCCACACCCCGCTGCACCTCCAAAACTCCATGCACAGTGTACAAATGCATCTCGACCACCAATGCGAAGATCATGGACAGACATTGACGTGGCTCTATCACGCGACTTACATAGCCGGCGGGTATATGGTTCTGCGATTGCATGGTGGTCAACTGGTTGACATGATTATTCTGCGTAGTGTTAGTGCTGCAACTTCCACGCGCGTCTACACCACACTCACGCTGCGCGCACTGGACTCCAGGGCGGTCGTCATCGTCCTCGTCCATGTCGTCGCCGTTCGACGCAGCGGTGCGGCGCTGGCGGTCGTTGGGCTCCTCAAGAGTGACCTCGTCGAGGTGGTGGCCCTTCTCGAGCTTGGGCAGCTCGGGGCGCTTGGGCAGAGCCTTCTCGAGCAGAGGGAACGAAGCGGCGTCGAGGTGGTCGGGGAAGACAACGTTGAGGCGCACAAACAGGTCACCCAGCTCGTGGTGGCGGTACGAGGGCATACCCTGGCCAGCAATGGTCTTGAGAGCTCCAGGCTTGATGATCTCGCCCGGAACAATGGTGACGTGAAGCGTGCGGTCGTCGAGGTGAGGGATGGTGAACTCACCGCCAGCAAGGGCAGTGAGGAGGTCGATGTCGGCCTCGCAGAAGAGGTCGTCGCCCTTGCGCTGGAAGCGCGGGTGGGGCTTCTCCTCGATGACAATCACCACATCTCCTGGTACAATTCCAGGTGCCTGGTCCGACTCGCCGTTGAACTTGATCTGCTGGCCAGACTTCATGCCCTTGTCGATGTGGACCTCGAGCACCTTGCGCTCCGAAACGACCTTCTTGCCGTGGCAGGTCTTGCACCGGTCCTTGGGGTCCATGATCTCACCAGTGCCCTCACACTCGTTACAGGGCTGCTGGATCTGCTGCATCATGGGGCCAAGCTGGCGGAACATGACCTTGACACCCTGGCCACGGCATGAAGGACACGTCTTGACAGCGCCCTTCTTGCCGCCACGGCCGTCACAGCCCTTGCAAATGACCGACTTGGAGAGCGCGAGCTTCTGAACCTTTCCGCGGTACAGGTCCTCGAGAGTGACAGCGATGCGGTGAACAAGGTCCTTGCCTCGGCGAGGGCCCGAGGGACGGCCACCTGAAGGAGTTAGAGGGCCCAAGCACACCACCGAGTCAGTATCACTCACCACCACCACCGAAGAAGCCGCCGCCGCCACCACCGAACAGCTGGCTGAACAGGTCCTGGGGGTCCATGCCGCCCATGCCACCGCCGCCGTTCTCAAGGCCCTCCTTGCCCGCCTGGTCGTAGACAGCGCGCTTGTTGTTGTCCGAGAGGACCTCGTAGCTGAGCAAGTGTCAGCAGTGCCTATCGACACCATAGGCACACAACTCACGCGTGCGTCAACTCCTTGAAGAGCTCGGGGTCACCGCCCTTGTCGGGGTGGTGCTTGAGGGCCCTGCGCAAAAGTCAGCCAACATTCAAGCTTGCACACGCGTGTGCGCGCACACACACTACCAACGCACTTTTTCCTGTAGGCCTTCTTGATCTCGTCATCGCCGGCAGAGGGCGCAACGCCGAGAAGGTCGCTGTAGTGCAACAATGGGTTGGTAGCGGGGTTGTAATAGTGCACGGAATGATAGTGGAGGAGGAAGGCAGGTTAGTGACGGTTCCCCGCAACTTGCTCCACGTTGATGTCCACTCACTAGTACTCGCTGTTGTGTCAAGTCGGATGCGATGGGCACAGCAAAGGCGGTCGAGGCAAGCGAGGCGTGATGCGCGCAGGTTACAGTGCAGTGATTAAGCAAACGGGTCGGCATTGTCAGCCCGGGCATTGAACAGCTTTTGGCCACCATGGAAGCCAACCAGATCAAGGCCGTTCTGCGATGTGCAAGAGACGACGGGGACCTCTGCAGTCGCACGGCCTGGTCTGTCGGGCATGCCGTGGGGCGTCTACTTACGTCTCCTTGACCATTTTGATACACGATGGGGTAGTAGATGTCCGTGGACGGTGATGATAAAAGGTGAGAGAGAAGGATCAAGGGGAATTTTGAGGTTTCGTGGCGACCAGGACTGTGACTACTTGGATCGTGTCGCGCCAGGGCAGGAAAATGGGGGGAGGGGTTCGGGCAGGTGGTGGTGGCCCTCGGCGTCACTGAATAATAGTGCAAGTGGTGGTTGAATTACAATGCACAGTTGGCAGCACGTCACGGGTGCGGCCGAAAGGTCGAGAAGATGCGCGCGAAGGATGCATGAGCGAGCGAGTCACTTGACCCGGGCAGACTACGGCGCGGCAGTGGCAGAGGCTCTGGTCGCCATGCATGCATGCACTAAGCGTCAGCGTGCGTTGACGTCGGTCGGTCGGGCTGTGCTCTCGAGCCAGGCAGACACGACTGCCATGATGGAGTAATCGGGTGGCCACCCAACTTCGAGCAGCTTCCATCCCACCGTAGACGCCTAAAAAGTTGGCGGCACGGCAGCGGCCCCCGCAAAGGGCTTCAGGCTATCAATTTGATCCCGCTAAAACGTGAATACCACGAGGTTGAGGATCGTGTCGAATTGCTTATTAGACCCCCCGTGTACAGGCCGCCGTTGACTTCCTTGTCTGTTGGCAGTGAACAGCGGCGAGGCTGGCTTTGTTGTTGTCGTCGCGATTCCAGTCTGCTCTTCTTGGCCTCGGCAACCACCACTTCACGCTCAGTAGTCACCTCGGCCAACTGTCGAGCAGAAGCACCCCCAGCATCATTATACACACCACATCCTCACTGACATGCCGCCTTCATCCTCCTTGAGCAGCCCACCAGACAAGGGTACGTTGGCATCTGGTCGTCTGACTCAAACTTGGCCATCTCGTCGGCACGAAACTGACAGGCACCAGCAAGCCATGACCCCATCCTCGACAAGCTTGCCGTGACGGGAACCTTCGAGTGAGCACACTTACATGTGTAAACGAGGCCGAGCTCAACCCGCAGCGTCGACTGGCCAACACTTCAGAAGCATCTTCACACCGCGCTCGTTGCTGCGCTGCCCCTGTTCCTCGCCAAGGGCCAACCGCAGAGCCAGGCTGGGCGCGTCAGCATTCAGCCAACACGTTCCCCGACCATTTCGAGACAAGGCGCACCAGGTGTTGGCGAGTCACTGTTGTTGTCGCCGTCGACCCGTCCCGCGGGAGAAGGCTGGTCGCACGAGTCGGCCGAAGGAAGCGGAAGCCGGCTGTCTCCCGGAGGGCTGGACGGCTCGTCGTCGCCGGAAGCTGCACTGCGTCCTTCCACACCAGGTGGGCTCGTGATCGCCCCCTTCCCACCCCTGGATCCGAATGCGCGGCGCAGGAGCTTGTCCACGCCGGGGGGAAGCCCAAAGGTCAACGGTGGGGGTGTAGGCGGAAGAGGAGGCAACCCATACGAAGAGGAGTGGGACGAGGACATCATCATCGGCGGCCGCAAGCTGCCGGGATGGATGGACGAGGAGGAGGGCCGCAAGGACATTGACAAGGTGGCCGCCAAGCTCGATGAGTTGCCATTGTGAGTTGCGTCCTCCCCGCGGCTGGCCTAACTCGTCCCAGTGCTCCTTTCACCGTCCAGCGCCTCGCTGAGCTGTTACTTGCACCGACCGCGATGCACTCGACAATAGGCAAGTTCCTCCGAGCGGTCGACAAGACTCTCAACGTCACGACGCCGTATGCTCCGCCGTCATACACCTATGTGCCTCCCTCGGCACTACCGATCACCTTGAGCCCCGAATCTCCGCACTCGTCGACCTCTGCCGAGTCTGATGTCGACTCGACAGTTCCGCCGGGATCGATGACCCCAATGTTCAGCCCCATTCCCTTCCTTGCAATCCGGCCAGACATGGAGCTGCTGGGAGGGGGCCGCACGGACGACGCACTCATGTCGCCGCTCCTCCTGGGAGAGAGCTCGAGGATGGGAGGGTCGGGGTCCGTGTTTGCTAGCCAGCAGCAGCAGCAGCCTCAGCCAGAGGAGACGCAGGAGCAGGAGCAGGGGCGGGAGCAGGAGGAGACGGCCGTCCGTCGGTCGCCGACGCCCGAGCGCGAGGAGGAAGATGCGGAGCCCACAACCGCAGCGGCGGTCTCGAATGGAGCTTCAGATCCGGCGCCAACAGCCCCCGAGTCTGAGACGACTGACCCTGGGCACCAACCGTACCTCGGCCGCGTCGACGAGCTCGACTCTGGACCAATCACGGCCAACGGCCATGGTGCAGACAAGGACAAGGACGGACATGACGACGGGCCGCGTGGTGTTGGCGAGGCGGGCAACATGACTCCGCACGGCATGAGCGACCGCCCTACTCCCCTTAGCAGCACGACTGTTATCACCGAGACTGACCGAGAGATTGCCCCTGTCCCGCGGACGCGGTCCCAGTCGACATCAATAGCAACGGAGGAGGAGGAAGCAGCGAAGGAGGAGAAGATCGAGGCGGAGACGGCGTAGGCGTGCGCGCATGCATCAAGCTCCAAACTCTCTGAAACCCAGCAAGTGCATCACAACGATCATACAGTCTAATTAATCTCTCCCTTGACCTCGTACACGCCCGCTCCGACACCGGGGAGCGTGGCAAAGGCGGCGTCCTCGAGCTCCTTGGGTGAAAGCTTTGTGAACGGAGGGTACGACTTTTTGATCGTGTCGAGGAACGCGGGGACGTCCTGGACGGGCAAGAGGGAAATGACTGCGCCACCCCACCCGCCGCCGGTCTGGCGCGCGCCGAGGGCGCCGTGCTTGAGGCAGAGGTCGCGGAGCTCCTCGACCTCAGGGACGGTCGCGTCGAACAGGTCGCGGAGGGAGTCGTGCGAGCCGTTGAGAAGGGCACCGAGCTCCCACGCGCGCGGGTCGTCGGCGGGGCTGATGATGGGGTCGTGCGCGGCCTCCTCACACCTGCTCTTGAAGAGGGACACGCGGAGCGCCTCGGCAAAGGTGTGGTACGCGCGCTTGTACAGCTGGAACCGCTCGGCGCGGACGGGAATGAAGTTGAGGTAGGTCTCTGTAAATGCCTCGGCGGTCATGCCCGAGGCGGCGATCATCTCCTCCTTGGTCCAGCCCTCGACGTCGCGCCCGTTCTTGCCCAGCACCTCGGGGAGCGCCGCGAGCGCCTTCTCAAACAGCTCGTCGTTTGACACGCCCTCCTTCTTCTGCCACAGGTCGAGCGCCTCCTTGAGCCAGATGCGGCCGTCCTCGCCCGACGCCTTGATGCGCGCGTCGTCGACGCCCCATGCATGCAGCAGCAGCCGCGACGCGACGAGAACCTCGACCACGCGCAGGTTGTACCGCTCCGGCGCCGAGTCGGCCAGCGAGTGTGGCGCGAGTGAGTTGGTGATGACGACCGCGAGGCCCTCGGGGAGCGGGAGCGGGGTCGGGTCCAGGTTGGGGTGGAAGGCGAGGTGAAGAAGCGAGTTCTTGAGGCAGAGAGCCGAGGCGGATTGCTAGGCATGTCAGCGTCGCGCGGGTAACTCGACCCACGTCCATGCCGCCGGTGCGCAGGCCGAGGCGGTGCTCGCTAGCAATAGCCATCTCGACAACATCGCTCTTGCTCTTGCCCTGTGTGAGGCCGTTGGCAGCGAGAAACATGATGACGGAGGAGACGACGAACGCGGCCGACGACTGGCGGGTTAGCACCACATGCGGTTCAATTTACCCACACTGAGGCCAGCGCCGGGCGGGACATTGCCCGACATGAGGAGGTCGAGGCCGACAGGGTCCGCGCTCCCCGGGGGGAAGAAGCGCGCGAGGCATTCGAGAATGGCCGCCTTGGCATAGTTGCCCCAGTAGCTCGCCGAGCCGTCAAAGTCGGCGTCCCAGCCCTTGTCGGTGCGGGTGAGCGTGAACTCGGTGGGTGCGAAGCGGGGGTCGACGTTGGCGAGGCGCACGCGGCGCTCCGAGCTTCCCGTGGGGCGGAGGGCGATGATGATGTCCTGCTCGATCGCGGCCGGGAGAACGGGCTGCGCGGGTGTCAGATGCTGCGGCGCGCTCGCGCTCCACTCACGAAGAGCGAGTAGTCGATGTGCTCGCCGAGGATGTTGACGCGGCCCGGCGCACGCGCGACGTGCGTCGCGGGCGCGCCGTACGTCCTCTCAAACGTGCTCGCGAGGTCTTTCCAGCGCGTCCTGGTGGTCAGCTCTTTGCCTGGCGCACAGCGCACGAGGCCGGACCCTCGGCCCGGTCCCGGCACACACCACTCACAGCTCGCCGGGCACCGTGCCCTCGGGGTAAATGTCGCTCAGCGCGCCGAACGCGGGGATGGGGAGCTGTGCCGCTGCCATTGTGGAGTGTGGGGAGGGGACGGGGGGAGATGGGGTGCAGCACAGTGCCCAGGCTTTATCCCAGGCCGTTGAGCACTCTTGTCCAAGACGTTGCAGGTATTATTCCCGTTCGTCTTTGGCGTCATTGCAAACTTAGGTTGTAAACACCACCAAAGGATTCCCGTGATGCCACGTGAAATGTCGGAGATGACCACCGAGATCACGGGGGCGCGGAGAGCTTCTTATCGGGAGGCGGTAATAAGTAATACAGCCCGACACGTGGTATTACATAAGTCCTGCGCCAGCACTTGCATCAGTGAACGCGCGGCGCTCGACCTACGACAAGTGACGCTGATGGATGCTTGCTTGACGCTGCTGCACTTAATCTTCTCCAGACTCCACTCGACCCTCGACCACTGCTCATAGAGAGCAGCAGGACATCACCCAGACCCCTCGACCCCCCTCCCTCCTACTCACACACCCACAATGGCGGCTCCCGGCGGCGGCGGCGCCTACTCGTAAGTCGTGCTGCCAGAAAGCCGCTGACGACCAGCTTCTCCCTCACCACCTTCTCGCCGTCCGGCAAGCTCGTGCAGATCGAGCACGCCCTGGCAGCCGTTGCGGGAGGCACAACGTCGCTCGGCATCAAGGGTGAGCTAGGAAGCGCCGCCAGAACGCGATCCCCAGCTGACACCACAGCGACCAACGGCATTGTGCTCGCGACTGAGAAGAAGGACGTCTCGGCCCTCCTCGACACGTCCGTCATCGAGAAGGTGGCCACCATCTGCCCCAACATTGGCTTTGTGTACTCGGGCATGGGCCCCGACTTCCGTGTGCTGGTCGCCAAGGCGCGCAAGATTGCCCAGGCCTACTGGAAGGTGTATGGCGAGTACCCGCCCACCAAGGTGCTCGTGCAGGAGGTTGCGGCGGTGATGCAGAAGGCGACGCAGTCTGGGTGAGTAGCGCGGAGTGGGTTTATGAGGAGTGTACTAACCCCCCGCAGTGGTGTCCGCCCATACGGCATCTCGCTCCTCATCGCAGGCTGGGACGCACACCGCGGCCAGTCGCTGTACCAGGTCGACCCGTCGGGCTCGTACTGGGCGTGGAAGGCGAGCGCGATCGGCAAGAACATGGTCAACGGCAAGACGTTCCTCGAGAAGCGCTACAACGACGATCTGTCGCTCGAGGACGCCATCCACACGGCGCTCCTCACCCTCAAGGAGGGCTTCGAGGGCCAGATGACGGCCGAGACGATCGAGATTGGCATCGTTACCGTGCCCACTGCTGCGCAGCTCGAGCACAAGTCGGGAGAGCGCCTCCCCCCCACATTCCGCAAGCTCACAGAGCAGGAGGTCCGCGACTACTTGTCGCTGTGAGGTGGGGCGTAGAGATGGTATGCAGCATATGACATGATTCGACACACACGTAGAGGGGCAGAGGCAGAGCACAAGCTGCACAGCACAACCTTGTCAGTTCACACTGACGCCTCACAACTCGAACTCGAACAAGTGCGTGCAACACCCGCAAGACTAAGTGCCCATGCATAAAGGTACAAGTGATAACTGCCCATCTAATCCCACCGCCGCCGTCTACGAGCACCAGAGACGGCACTCGCCGTCCGCGCCCGAGCTCACGAGCCACGGCTTCTCGGGATGCCAGCTCATGTCGAGCACGCCGAGCGTGTCGGTGATGCGGTGTCCGCGCAAGATCTTGAGCGGCACAATGAGCGGGTTCTGCGTCAGGTCGTTGTACACTGTAGCGTGGAAGATGTGGATCGTGCCGTCGTCCGAGGCCGACGCGAAGAGCGGCAGCGTGGGGTGGAACTGCACCGCGCGCAGCGCGCGCGAGTGGTACCGCAGCGTCTTGTACGGCTTTGTGCCGACGTCCATGTCGAACCACGCGAGCTTCTTGTCGTACGAGCCGACAATGAGGTTGTCGCCGCCCGGGTGGATGTCGAGCGACGAGATCCACTTGAGACCCGTCTGCAGCGTGCGCACGAGCTTCTGCGCAGCGAGGTCGTACAGGCGCACGTAGCGCTGGGTGGCTGCAAAGAACCACGGCTTGAGCGGGTGGAACGCGACGCGCTGCACAGCGCCCTGCGTCTTGCGGAACGGCGTCTGCGTCGCGTGCTTACCCAGCTGGTGGATGAGGACCGCCTTGTTCTGCGCGTCGGCAGCGACAGTGGCAAAGTAGTCACCCTTGCGGTGCCACGTAACGTGCTTGGGCGTGCCGGGAACGTCGACGTACACGAGCTCACCGCGCTCGCGCTGCGTCTCGCCGGGGCGCACCCACTTGATGGCCTCGGTGCCCTTGAGGTCCTTGCCGGCGCCGATCTTGGTCGTCGCCGCGCTGGCTGCGTAACCCGTGTTGGCGTGGGTGAGCGTCGCGGCCGCGACGGCGGGGGCGACGAGCGCGAGCGGCGACAGCAGCGTGATGCGGCCCTCGACCAGCGCGACAAGCAGCGCCTCGTCCGGGTTGGGGCTCCACGACACGTGCTGCACCGGCCCGCCCTTGAGGTTCCAGCGCCACACCTCGCGACCGGTGGCCACGTCCCAGACGCGCACGACACCGTCCTCGGATCCCGAGGCAAGCCAGTCGCCTTTGGGTGACAGGGAAACGGAGCGGACGCGCGTGTTGCCCGGGTGGCGGTACTGCACCGACTGGGTTGTTGGGAAGGGGCGGAGCTCGCGCGGCGACGGGAGCTTGGGGATGAGCGACTCGGGGTCGATGTTGAGCTTAACACGCCTTGTTCGCGGCGCGAGGTACAGGTCGAGACAGCGCTCGAAGCGCTCCTGAACCAGGTCCTTGTAGGCCGGCACCTTGCGCAGCGCGTCGTACTTGGCCGGCAGGAAGTTTGTCTTGCGGTCCTCCTTGTCGGCCTCCTCCCACTCCTTGCGCTCCTCCTCGGTGAGGAGGTACTCCTCTGGCGGGTTGTACGACTCGATCGTCTTTGGTGGTGGCAGCTGTGGCGCGGGCATGTACATTGCGTGGTCGGTGCCGTGAGGCAGGTCGGACTCGGACCAGATCGAGTACACCTTCGGCTTGGCGACCGACGTCGGCTTGCCCGGCACGATGCGGCCCTCGCGGATCGCCTTGACAATCTTCATGACCTTCTGGTGCTCCCACTTGGACGGCACGAAGCGGCGCTTGGGCTCGGGCGCGGCCGACAGCGGCATGATGCGCTCGCGGCCCTCGCCGGTGAACCACTCGATCGTCGGCTGGTACATGTCAAAGTTGGCGTCCGGGTTCTCAGCCTGCTCCAGGCGGCGGATGATATCCAGCTCGCGGTCGGTGAGCTGGACGTTCTGCTGCATGAGCTTGTCCTCTGCGCTGGTCCAGGCGCCGAGGTCGCCCGTGTTGGCGAGGAACTTGTCGAGCTCGTCGCCCTTGGCGGGCCGGAAGATCTTGCGGCCGTCCACGTCGTAGCCGATGTGCGGCAGGTCGTCGTACCACTCGATGGGGATGTTGCCGATCGTGTTGGGGTTGTCCTCCGTGCTGCTCTCGGACCCGTAGCCCGCCTCGATCTCGTCGTACTCGCGCGTGTAGCCGCCGGGGACAAGGCGCGAAGGGCGCAGCTTGCCCTTGCTCTCCTTGGCAGTCGAGAGCTTGCCCTCGGCGCCGAGGCTCTCGTCGGGCTTGACGGTGTTCTTGCGGATCAGACGGGACAGCGCCTCGTCCGAGTCGAGCTCGCGCTTGCCAGACGAAGGCGATGCGAGTATTGAGCTGTCGGGCGACGAGCCGTACATCGCCTCAATGTCCGACGAGTTGTAGCCCGACTCTGAGCCGTCCTCTTCCGAGTCGATCTCCTCGTCGGACGTGTCGTCGTCGGCCTCGTCGTCCTCCTCGTCCTCTGCCTCGTCGACCTCCTCGCCCTCAGAGCCGCTGTCGAGCTCAGGGAACTCCTCCTCGTCCTCGTCATCGTCGCCCTCGTCGGCCTCTTCGTCCTCGCTCAGCTCGAGGTCGCCGCCGACGGCGAACTCGGGCTCGTCCTCCTCCACAGGCGAGGATGCGGCGCGCTTGCGGCTCGCGGCGGCGGAGGCGGTCGGTCGGGCGGCAGCCGGCTTCGCTGCGGCGGCGGCGGGCGCACGGGCAGCAGCCGGCTTCGCGGCGGGCTTTGCAGCCCCCCGTGTCGTCTTGGCTCCGGGTCGTGCCATGTCGGTGTGTGGTGTGATGTGGTTGCAGCGACTATGACTACAGCCAAACATTTACGCTGGTGGTTTCAAAATTCCAGTGACCTCCACCGGGCTGCCAGGCGCTGCCAATCGGCGCCACTTGGGCCACGTGGCGGATAATCGTATATCGCCGGTGAGCTGGAGCAAGCGGGTGATGGATGAGAAGACATGCATACACGTCTGGGATGTGTGGTTGGGGTGTTCTTATCTGGTGTATCAGCTTCTGGCAAGCTGTTTGGGGGAGGACGGGGGCTGGCAGGGTGGAGAGGTCGACGACTTGACAGGGGTTTCTACTTTGACCCATGCCACTCGGCGTGCACACAAGCTATGTTGAGGCCTGCTGTGCTTCTGCTCCTCGAAGACGAGTGAGAGGGAGGCATATGGCCACCGATGCCGCCAATGCAATGGTCAATCAGACTAGCGGATTGAGTGGAGAAGCGTAGAACACCGCATGACTCTGCCGCGCCGCTGTCACAAACAAGGAAACGGTATCGCACGCAGATAGCAACTGATGCACTATTGCTGACGCCTATGATCTCCCGACCCCCTCGCACCTCGCTTATCATAGATCTCTTCCTCTCACTAGTCATCTCCTCCTCTCACTAGTCATCCCCTCCTCTCACTAGTCGTCTCCTCGTCTCCTAGTCATCCTCTGCCTCGGCCAGCGCAGCATCAGCAGCAGCCAGAGCCGCGGCAAGGCTGGACGTCGTGCTCGTGGGGAACGGGACTTTGGGCTTGTCAGCCGTCAACGCCGCCTTGGTGGGCGAGGATGCGCCGGTCTTCTTGGGTGAGGACGCGCCGGTCTTCTTGGCAGGGGAGGCGGAGGTCGATGATGCCGCCGACTTGGATTTTGTCGCGAGCGGCTTGGTCGGGCCCGTTAGTTCTGGCTCGGCAGCAAGAGAGGTCGCTGATAAGATGCCGGGCGGGGCGGTGTCGGCGGCCTTGGCTGGCGCCGTGGTGGGCTTCACGTCGAGGGGTTTGGTTGGGGTGGAAGCCAGCGCCGCCGAGGTGGTGGAGGTCAGCTCGACGGTTGTGCCTTTGCTGTCCTTTGCCTCGAGCTTGGCCTCCGCCGCCAGGACTGAGGCTGGTGCCGGCGACACCTCCTCCCCCTCTGCCTCAGCCTCCTCGCGCTCCGTTGCCAGCGTGTCGTCAATCAAGTCGTCGAGCGTCTTCTCTCCGGGGGCGGGACCCTCCGTCGTTGATGGCTTGTCGTCTAGCTTGACAGGGGACTTGACGTCAGGCGTGGTCGCAGCAGCCTTGGCCTCCGACTTGGGTGCAGCCTTCAGGTCAGACTTGACTTCAGATTTGGCCTCAGCTTTCGTGTCGGCCGAGGTGTCCGCCTTCACTGCAGGTTCGGGCTCCGACTTGGGCTCAGGCTTGACCTCAGACTCGGGCTCAGGCTTGACCTCAGCCTTGGTCTCAGTCTTGGGCTCAGGCTTGACCTCAGCCTTGGTCTCAGGCTTGACCTCAGACTTGGGCGCAGTCTTCGCTGCCACCTTGGTGTCCGGCTCGACCTCGCTCTTAGCCTTCGCCTTGACCTCAGCCTTTCCCACAGCTTTGTCCTCCTCGTCCTCCAGCTTAGTCTCGGCAGCAAGCACAGACGCGGGCGCCGGCGACACCTCCTCGCCCTCCGCTTCGGCCTCCTCCCGCTCCTTGGCGAGCGTCTCGTCAATGAGGTCGTCGAGTGTTTTCTCCCCTGGCGCGGGGGCGTCGGCGTCGGCTTCAGCGTCGTCGTCGGCCTCTGCCGCCTCCTTCGTGTCAGGCGCGACGGCAGCAGTGACCGAGGCCGTTGCGGCCGACGCCTTGGTAGCAAGGGGCTCAACAGCGGCCTTGGCCTTGGACAGCAGCGACGTGTCGGCGGGCACGTCCTTTGCGGCAGGGGCCTCGAGATCCTTCACCGCCGGCACGTCCTTCGCCGCGTCCTTGGCCTTCTCCACGGCCGGCGACACCGCATCAACAGCCGACGCCGCGGTGTCTTGCACCGCCGCGGCAGTTGCTGTAGCAGCAGCAGCGACGGTCGCGCCGACAGCGGCCGCCGCGGCCCCCAGAACGCCGAACGACGACGTCTCGTCCTTCTTGGCCTCGTTGGCCGGCGCGTCCGCCTTGGCCTTTACGAGCGGAGGTGTGGCCTCCTTCGGCTTGTTGGTCAAGGCCAGATCGCCCACGAGCTTGTCGAGATCGGCGTCCGTCATCTCGCGCATCAGGCGGTCGAGCTCGGCCTCCCCGATGGTCTGGGACGCGTCGTGGTCCACGTCCTGCTTGAGGAAGGACTCGAGGGTGCCCGTCTCGACGGCCTCCTCAAAGTCGTCCATTGTCTGGCGTGAGCACAGCACGTGTCACACACGACTCACCCCAACCCACTCGCCGCCGACAAGGTAGCCCGGCAGACCGACGACCATGCCGGGCGGCTTGGAGCGCTGCCAGCGGCGCTTGGCGTCCTCGTCCATCACGAGGTCGAACGCCTGGCATGTTAGTACGGGCCGCGCGCGTGCATCCCCTGCGCGCCAGCTCACCTCGTATGGGATCTCGAGCGCTCTCAGAGCCCTGCAGAGTTAGTACCTCGTGCGCACGCACGCACAGCACACGCGCACGCGCACGCGCACACGACGTCAGACTCACCGGTGCAGCAGCTCGGTGTGCTTGCGCACCTTGGGCTGGGACGTGAGACTTGTCACCTGGGCGTCAGTGCGTCCGTGGGGGGCCGCGCTCACGTAGATTGTGACTGGGGGCGGGGCCATGCTGTCTAGTGCGGTGGAGAAGAGAGACAAGGTGAGAAGTACGACAGCGGCGGTGTTGCCATCGCGCTACACGTCAATGGCGGAAGGGAGGCGGCGGGTCGCGTGGGGCACCGCCGGCGCGTGGTTCAAAAGTGACGTGGGATGGGCGAAAGCTGGAGGTGGATCCACCAGATCCACCCACCCTGACGCTCAACTCTGTGCAGAGCGCAGCACACGACATGCTCGACAACGAGTATGCTGGGTGTGCATGCTAGAGGACATCCCCCACCCCCGCACAATGCAATGCTTCATTTGCAGCTACAGAGTTGTACAGAGTGGTGCGCGCGGCGTCGGGGCCTTGGCTCTAGCGGCTCTCGTCCTCACCCCTTGGCGATGGCATTGCACTCCATGTGTGTTCGGTGCGGCTCGGCGGGGAGGGCACAGAAGAAGCCTGGGGGTGAGCAGGAGGGCATATCGCAAGCTGGTGGCACTTACCAAGGCTCTGCATGGACTTGAACAGTGCTGCGGACTCGACGGCGAGCTGGGGTGGGTGTCAGCTACGCTATGTCTGCATTGCTGCAACAGCCCGACTCCAACACACCTTGATGCAGCTCACGCCGCCGTCTGGTCGCAGGCGGCACAGCTCAGCCGTCGGCCGGCCGTCGTCCTTGGTGTTGCGCGAGTCGAAGGTGTAGCTGAGGTGGTCAGAGAATGTAGATCGTTGCGTTGGCAAAGACTAACCGGGCGGCTGGGCTCTCCTGTGCGGCGTCAGTACGATGACCTTTGGGTCGAGGACGATGAAGGGATCGGCGCATCTTCCTCGGCCGAGCGTGATGCTGGCTGCCCGAAGCCGACGCCCGAGCCGGCGGCACGCACAGCGTGCTCGAGCTTGCTCCTGCCGATCTCCCTCGGCAAGCACAGCGATGCACGAGCACGAGCATACACAAGCTCGTCCTCACGTCCATGCACAGGCCAGGAGCAGCACATGCAATGCATGGAACACCCCCGCGCCCGCGCACCAGCACACGACAGTGGCCATGCAAAGCATTCGCGCACAGACCCCACCCACCTTGATAAAGTCGACGACGCGCTGGTGCTCGTCTTGTGGTGCGGCGTTGCGCGTCTCGTCCGACTGCGGCCTTGGGATCGAGTTTGCGCCAGTCACACCGGGTGCTGAGGGCGCCGAGAAGAAGCTCATGGTTGTGTGAGTGTGTGGGGTGAGTGTGTGAGTGGTGTTTTGGTGGGTGTTGGTGTGGTGGGTGACTTTGACGTGCCGAAGTCGTTACCGTGCGTCGGGTCATTGCGTCGAGCGTTCGGCACGCATCCACCGAGCCAGCGCCTCAGCCCCTTGTACCAGCAGCAGCTGGTGCTGCTGTCGTATCTTCTCCTCCGTTGCCTTGCGTCGCATGCATGAGAATCGGGGTGCCTCGCACTGGCTTGGGTCGTCGACCAAAAATGACGTCGCGACACGTGGAAGTGGTGCAGCTTAGCTAGCTTAGGAGCGCCGAGGGGGTGGGGCGCCTAGTGCTCGGGTGTGCCGATCATGTTGGGCCATGTTTGCCCTGCTGCGTCGAGAGCTGTGTTGCATCTGGGCCTCGATGACCTGCATGCCCCGCCCTGCATTGTCAGTCGCCGTGCGCAGCCACAGTGCATCTTATCCTCGCCTAGTGCGTACTATGGTCTGTCAAGTCTGGGAGTTGCGAGTAAGCAGGCTACGCCACGTCCCTGAAAGAGGAAGTTCTGTGCCGTCGAGCGCGGGAGTGTATGACGACATGGGATGCAGCGACTGCAGTGGACGCACCAACCACCTTTGGCCGTCTGTCCGTCCGTCGTCGTTGTGCCCCCTCGGGCATCCCCAGCCTCCTCCAGCGACATCCAGTGTCGCTAGCTCACGCACAGCGCCTATAAATTAAAGCCCACTCTCACTCCACCTCTTCCCCCATCCACTCTCTCTGCGTCATACCTCATCCACAAGGCCAATAGGTGAGTACAGCTGCCGTCTTCCTCCACAACGCTGACACTAGACCGCAGACCAGATCGAAATGTAAGCAAACACAACCACCCAGCACTACACACCCGCTAACCCCACCCCCCAGGGCCGCCCCTGCTCCCACCGCTGCCCCAGTCGCGACCGCCGGCGACGCCAGGCCCGTCATCGGCGTCATCTTCTACTCGCTGTACGGCCACATCGGTGCGCTCGCCGAGCAGGTGATCAAGGGCGTCGAGGCTGCCGGCGCTATCGCCAAGCCGTTCCAGATCCAGGAGACGCTCTCCGAGGAGATTCTCGAGAAGATGAAGGGCGGCGGCTCGCTCAAGCCCAAGTACCCCATCGTCACGCCCAACGACCTCAAGGAGCTTGACGGCTTCCTTCTCGGCGCGCCGACCCGTTACGGCCGTCTCCCCGCCCAGGTCTCGGCCTTCTTTGACCAGACCGGCGGCCTCTGGGCCACCGGTGCCCTCCACGGCAAGTTTGGCGCGACCTTCACCTCGACGGCGTCGCTCCACGGCGGCCAGGAGACGACCCACCTCACGACCATCCCCTTCTTCGCCCACCACGGCATCATCTACGTGCCCATCGGCTACACCCAGCCCTACCTCACCGACCTGACCGAGGTCCACGGCGGCTCGCCCTACGGCACGTCGACCCTTGCTGGCGGTGACGGCTCGCGCCAGCCCACCGAGGGCGAGCTCAGGCTCGCTGCCTACCAGGGCGAGGTGTGTAGGGCTGTGTGTGTGTGTGGGCCAAAGCTGACGCCCCCAGTACTTTGCCAAGACTGTCGCCCAGTCGGTCCGCGGCCGTCAGTAAGTCGATTGTGGGATAGAAGTATGGAGCCGGAGCCACCTGCCGAGGGAGTAGATTGTGTATGCATGCGGCAGTTTAGTAAGCTGGCTCCTCGGCAGGGGCAGGGTGGGTGGTGGGTGGGAGGGCGCGGGCGAGTGCCCGCGTGGGGCGCAGGGCGCAGCCAGGCAGGTGCAGGCCGCACAAACAGGCAGAACAAGCCGTGTGCGTGTAGCCTGCACTTGCCCAGTGTCACTGGCGCCGTCGCCGTCGCCGCTCGCCGCGCCGAAGCCAAACTACTTCTCGAGCATGATGTCATGGCGTGGCTGACGCGCAGTCTTCTGGCCGCCGGAACGGCAGGTGGCGCCGTCGCGGCGCCAGGGGCCCCGGCGGTGTCCAACAAGGCTGTCGACCCGACCAGCGGCGACGCCGCGGCGGCGGCGCAGACGGGCGCTGCGGGTACTGGTGCTGGTGCCGGCACCGTTGCGGCTGTTGGCGCCGGCGCGGCGGGCGCCGCGGCCGTCGGTGCTGGTGCTGCTGGCGCCGCTGCCGCCAAGGCTGTCCCGACGGACAACGAGCCTGCGGGCTACCAGGTCGTCGACAAGCCTGTCGACGGCGCCGGCGCCGGCGCGGCGGTCGGCGAGCGCGACGCCGTCGCCGCTGCGGACGGCGCCGCGCCCGTCTCCGAGAAGGCCGCCGCCGCCGCGGAGCCTGCCACTGCCACTCCTGGTGCGGCCGACGCGTCCGCCGCCATCCCTGCCGACTCGGCCGCCGCCGCCGCTGCCCCAACGGCCGTCAACACGACCACCGTGACGGCGGACGGCACGCCGGCGCCCCACAACGTCCACAACAAGCCCACGCGCCCCGCACCCACGGGCGGCAAGAAGGGCGGCCTGTTCTCGTGCTGCTCGGGCAACAACATCGACTAGGCAGTAAACTCTATAGTGATGGCATGCGTTGTACAACTAGCGAGTACTGGCTAGGTTAGGCTAGGCGAGGCTAGAGCGAGAGCGTGAACACGCGCACGGCGCGGTCGTGCCCCGCCGACGTGAGCACCAGCCGGCTGGGATGCCATGCGAGGCGGTGGACCGCGCTCGCGTGGGCCTGCGCCGGCGGCACGGCCGCGAGCAGCGTCACGTCGCCGCCGGCGATGGCGTACACCTCGACGCTGCCGGCCTCGGTGCCGACCGCGAGGATGTCGCCGCCGTCTGGACCCGCCGTGAGCGCGACCGCCGTCGCGGACTGCTCGAGCTTGAGCGTCGCGGCGGCCGCCCACGCGCCCTGCTCACCGCGAGCCCACACCTTGACGCTCTTGTCGCGGCTGGCAGTGGCGAAGCGCTCGCCGCTGGGCGACCACGCCGCGTCGAGGACCATGCGCGCGTGCGCGCGCTCCTGCTCGGCGGCGGGCGCGAAGCCCGCGCCGGCGCCGTCGCCGTTGCGCGCAAACAGCCGCCACGAGCGGTCGCGCGACACGGTGAGCAGGTACCTGTCGTCTGGGGAGAATGCAATCCGCGTGACGGTCAACGTATGGCCCGGGAGCGTGGACACGAGCGCCCAGTCGGCCGTCGACACGACGCGCACGCCCGCGTGCTCGGCCGAGCTGGCGCGCGACGCGGTCGCCACGAACGCCCCGCCGTGGCTCGCGGCCAGAGTCGATAGCTCGTACCCGTGCCCGTAGATCTTCTCGATCTCAGGCCACAGCGTCGAGGTCCCGAGCTCCTCTTCTGTCGGGAGGGCAGTCAGCGCCGCCGAGACCGAGTCGCGCGCCTCGTTTGACACGTGCAGCTTGCCAACGGCCTCGAGCTCGGCCGTGGCCCCCAGCGCGCGGTTCGATAGCCCGAGCGGCGGCACAGTCGCGCCCTTGGGCAGCTGCATGATGCGCTCCTCGGGCAGGTCGCGCACGCCGAGGCCGCGCAGGCTGGCCGCGAACCCCTCGGTCGCGTCGAACACGCGCAGCACCTTCTCCTCGCTTGCCGACGCGACTCGCAGAGGCGTGATGAACGCCGCGTCGACAAGGTCGTACCCGTGGATCTGGGGGCGCGCAATCTCGCCCCAGATGGGCTGCTTGGAGCCCGACGGCGCGCACGCCGCGTGGATACGTGACGTCTGGTCCGCGCTCGCAGAGATAAAGTAGTCGCCGTTGCCGTCCCACGCGACCGACTGCACGGCGCCAAAGTGGCCCGTGACGGCCGACAGCGGCTCCCAGCCCTCGCCGTCGGCGGCGCGCACCCAGCGCTCTACGCCGCCCGTCCACCCGGTGGTCAGGACGCTGTTCCCGCCTGGCCCCCAAACGGCGCCGAAGAACGCGAGCCCGCGCCCGCCGAACGCGCCGAACCGGTGCTCAGGCACCCAGATGCCGTCGCGCGTGTGCTCGCCCGCTGTCGGCGCCCAGATGACCAGAGAGTTGTCTGACGCCGAGCTGAGCAGCACCGCCGGCGACCCGGGCGCCGCGGGCGACCAGTGCACGTTGGTGAGGCCTGACTCGTGGCCGACGAGCAGGGCCTCGAGCGTGATGTCGAACTTGAGGCGCTTTCCCGCCTCCTCGACAGCGAGGACATGCGCCTTGGTCGAGAGTACGCTGCTGCCGTCCTCGCCGCCGAGTCGGCGCTCAAATTCGTCGAGGATGTCGAGCCCCTCATCGGCGACCACAGACGGCGTGATGCGCCACAAGCGGATGTAGTTGTCCTGCGATCCCGTGGCAAGCAGCAGGTCGGTGCCAGCCCCATCAAGCGAGGGGTAAGGCGTCAGGCTCAAGCACCTGATCCAGTCCTCGTGGCCCTCAAGCGAGATGGTGTGCGCAAACTCGCCGTCCTGCAGCGTCCAGATCTGCACCTTGCGGTCCGTCGCGCCGATAACAAGCACAGGCTGGGATGTGCCAGGTAGCAGCGCGACCTCCATGTCGAGCGGAAGGCGCCCCTTCATCTCCAGGCTCTCGACGTGCTCCGCTCCCGACGCCGATATCCTCCACCGCTTGACGTTTGCGCTCGAGTCGCCGGTGAGCAGCTCGACCGGCTCGCCCTCCGCCGTAGGGAGAACTGCCAGTGCCGAGATGGACGCGCCGTCGTGCGCCACAAAGCTGGCGGTGCAGTTGAACTGCCGTCAGCGGGCCCCAGCCGCACGACGTACCTCTCGCCCCTCGCCCTGCGTCCACAGCCGCACACCGCCCACGCTGTCGCCCGACACAAACGTGACGCGCCCCTCGCGCTCGCTCACGACCTTGACGGTCGTAACTTGTCCCATATGCCCTAGCAGCGTGGTGTAAACCCCGTGCGCGGCGTTCTGCACTCGTCAGTGCGCGCTCGCTTGTAGCCGGCAGCTAGCTCACCGTGTCCCACAGCGCGACGGTGTTGTCGGCCGCGTAGGCGAAGATGCCGCTCGACGAGCACGCCGAGCCGGAAGAGGACCGGTTCGCGCCTATTGAGATGTACGCCGTCGTCACTGTCGCCGGCATTGTGCTGCGGGTTGTTGTTGTGAGGGGGTCTCGTTGCAGGCATTCAACGCTCTCGATGCCATCACTGGTGGACTTGGATCTCTCGAAATGTCGAATCACGTGAGACAGCACGTGGGAGCCACGCGAAGGTAGTGTCCATGTTTTTATTAGACCCCCACCCATGACATGCCAGGCTTAAGGTCACTTGATCACTTGCCCTTGCACCGGGTCGGCTACACCCGCGCGTCCCCGCACCCGACGACGCCACGACCCGGCCACCACCCACCGACACACAATGGACACTGTCCGCTCGTCGACACTCGATGGCGTCGGCGCCATGCCGCATGCGAGCGCGTTTTTGTAATGCATGATCGCGATGACAGGAAATGGTGCGAGGACAAAAGACGAAGGCGTCTGCAAGCGCCGAGGTAGAGGCAGAGCATTGCCAACTCCGCAGTCGCGCTTGTCAGTCGTCCCACGATCCGACGACACGGGTGCGCCGTCCGCGGTCTCGGGCATACGACTCGCTCCACGTCCGGCCGTCATCTTGATCTCGTGTCCGTCGGTCGTGGCAGGCACATGCGTCGGCATGTGTGCACCGGGAGGTGCGGGCGCGCGGCTAGGCTAGGCTAGGTTGGCCGGGCGTATCTTGCGCCTGAAACTGGACGGGTATACCGTCTGACAGAACGCTGCGTCCGTGTATACATACACTTCGTCTCCGGTATCGATACCGGCGGCTGCGGTGCACCCTGTTCCAGACTGAGACCAAGGAGCAGGTCGGACCCTCTGCCAAGGAGGGTGTTTGACCATTGGCGCGACGACTGTTCGTTGGACACACCGGCGGCGCGCTTGGCGGTGCCTCTCCCGGCCCTGCACCTCTCCAGTTCACATCTCCCCTCCCATGTTAGACCAGACATCTCTACTGATAGACCCGTCGTCGTCGACGCGTTTCAGTAGGCGCGTAGTGGTGATACCTCTGACATGTACCGTGTGTTGGAATGGTCTTAGTCTGCGGGAAGCCATGCATTGGCGGCCCGAGTTAGGTTTGGTGCCGTATGCACCTAGGGGGGGGTTCAATCTCCGGTCACTTGCCGCGCGCGAGTCAGGATTTTCCTTTGCCCATCGGAATGGTACCTAGGCGAAGTGTTACATTTGTTTAAGCGGCAGTGTGGTTGGCTGCGGACAGTGGAGGGAGCCGCGGCCACTGTGCGACCGACAGGCTCAGAGGCCATCTGCTTCCGCCTTGCTCTGGTTGCTCTGGTTGCTCTGCGGCGGCTGCCCCGCGGCTGGCCCTTCGCTGGCCCTTTTCATACTCGGCCGCCGCCCAGCCAACCAGATCGCATCCAGTTGGTCCCTCTGCACGCTCTGCACCCCGCACCCTTCTTAACCACAACCCCCGTCGCTTTCCACATCACACTCTCCCCCAAACCCCCTCGCACCACTCGTCTTGTAAACACAACCCAGAGGCTCATCGACACGCGCTCGAGCTAGCTAGCACCTTGAACAACAGACCACACGCAGCAAAACCCCTTATCATGCAGGTCTCCAACCTCCTCCGCTACTCGTCGGTCTGCCCCTTCCTTGGGCACTCGACCCCGGCCACCCTCCGCAACCTCGCCTCGGTCGGCGGCAGCGCTACCGGCGCCACCGCCCTCACCACCAAGGCTATCCAGTGCCCCATGATGGGCCCCCAGCTCATTGCCAAGAAGGCTGCCGCCGCCCGCGGCTACGCTTCGGTCGCTGGCAACCGCGACGTTGAGCAGATCCACAAGGTAAGTCGCAGCAGCCACACCGCCTACACGTTTTGTAGGCGTCGGGTAAATTACCACCCGACCACCGGAGTGTCTTATTTTTGGGTGATCCGTGCTGACAACCACCTCAGAGCAAGGACATCCCCTTCAACCCCGCTGGCACTCCCACTGGCAAGTGCCCCCACGCCAAGGCCGCCAGCGAGGCCGCGTCCATCGCTCAGCGCGAGGCCGACCTCAAGGCCGCCGCCATCGAGAAGCCCAAGGCCAAGGCGCCCGCCTCGGGCTTTGACTACGAGACCTTCTACCAGGCAGAGCTCGACAAGAAGCACAAGGACAAGTCGTACCGCTACTTCAACAACATCAACCGCATGGCAGCCAAGTTCCCCGTCGCTCACACCAAGAGCACGGCCGAGGAGGTCGACGTCTGGTGCTCGAACGACTACCTCGGCATGAGCAAGAACCCTGTTGTCATTGACACGATGACCCGCACCCTTAACCGCTACGGTGCCGGTGCTGGTGGTACGCGTAACATTGCCGGCAACGGTGCTCTCCACCTGTCGCTCGAGGACGAGCTCGCTGGCCTCCACCGCAAGGACGCCGCTCTTGTCTTCTCGTCTTGTTACGTCGCCAACGACGCTTGTCTTGCTACCCTCGGTGCCAAGCTGCCTGGCTGCGTCATCTTCTCGGACAACCTCAACCACGCCTCGATGATCCAGGGCATCCGTCACTCGGGCACCAAGAAGGTCATCTTCAAGCACAATGACCTGGCCGACCTTGAGGCCAAGCTCAAGACTGTCCCCAAGGAGACCCCCAAGATCATTGCCTTCGAGTCGGTTTACTCGATGTGCGGTTCGGTTGCCCCCATTGAGGGCATCTGCGACCTTGCCGAGAAGTACGGTGCCATCACCTTCCTTGACGAGGTCCACGCCGTCGGCATGTACGGACCCTCTGGTGCCGGTGTCGCTGAGCACCTCGACTTTGCTGCCCACTACGCCACCCGTGGTTCCAACAAGCCCGTTCGTCGCTCGGTCCAGGACCGTATCGACATCATCACCGGCACCCTCGGCAAGGCCTACGGTGTCGTCGGCGGCTACATTGCCGGCTCGTCTGACATGGTCGACGTTGTCCGCTCGTACGCCCCGGGCTTCATCTTCACCACCTCGCTCCCCCCTGCGATTGTCGCTGGTGCCCAGGCCTCGATTGCCTACCAGCGCGAGTTCCTTGGCGACCGTCGTCTCCAGCAGCTCAACACCCGTGAGGTCAAGGGCCAGTTCAAGGACCTCGGCATCCCCGTCGTCCCCAACCCGTCGCACATCATCCCCGTGCTTGTCGGTGACGCCGCCCTCGCCAAGGAGGCCTCGGACATGCTCCTCTCCAAGCACAAGATCTACGTCCAGTCGATCAACTACCCCACTGTCCCTGTGGGTGAGGAGCGTCTCCGTATCACGCCCACTCCCGGCCACACGCACGAGCAGGTCGCCCACCTCGTCGAGTCGGTTGACACCGTCTTCAACGAGCTCAACCTCAAGCGCGAGGCTGACTGGGTTGCTCTTGGCGGCCGTGCCGGTGTGGGCGCGCCCAACGCCCAGCCTGTCCAGCAGGTTTGGTCGGACGCCGAGCTCGGCCTCCTCGACGGCACTGCGCCCGTCTCGCTTGCCAAGGGCGCCCAGAGCGTCGTTCCCGGCGAGGCCATCAAGGTTGCTGAGAAGCGCCTCACGCACCTTCTCGACGTCGGACCTCGCCTCGGCGAGACTGCCGCGTCTGCCTAAGGTGTGGTAGGAACTAGGTAGCAAAGTAGCAATCTTGAAATGAAAGCGAAGCGCCGAGGTGATGGCACCACACGAAGTTTGATTGTTGCATTGAGGCGGTGTTGCGGGCGTGCGGGGAACTAAATATCTAATCTGATGCCTCCCATGGCTATCTTGAAGATAGAAGCGAGCGTTGAGTGCGTGAGCGCGTGATCCTCTGGAATCAAGCCGCTGTAATGAATAGCTCATGTGCGGCAAGGCGCGGGGGTGGCCATCACGGGCTCTACAACAATGCAGGCGGCCCTTGGGTACGCCTCGTCAATGCATGCACGCCCTCATGCCGCTGCACTCTCCAGCCCATGCCCCACTGCACACCGCGCACGCCATTACCGCATGGCACGCACTCGCCGCGCGGCGCGCCCAGAGCCCAGGCGGGCGCGCAGAAACCAATAGAAAGCGGGGGACACTGGGGCCGCCTCGGCTCAGGGCCGGGCCGCGGCGTGGGCCGTGGTTGGTGGGCGTGAGTGGGTGTGGGTGTGGGCGGTGGTGGGTGGTGGTGGACGGCGCAGCGCGCGGCGCTCGACTTTCTGCCTTTCTGTCATCGCCGCCTCTCTCCCCCCATCGGCGTCCCACACCATGTCCGGCCTCCTCCAGACCATCGCGCAGCTCACGCCCGCCGCGCCGCAGCAGCTGTCGCGCGACTACGACGGCGTAGAGTACCGCTGGAAGGCGTTTGCGTTCCGCCCCGCCGCGTTCAGGTTCGAGGCGTACATGCTCGCCGTGCTCGGCGGCTATGTGGTGCTTCATCTGCTCGGCAAGGCGTACAACACGGGCCGGGCGAAGAAGCTGTGAGTAGGCGCCGAGTGGTCGTGAGGCAGGGCTGGAGTGGTAGCTGTCGCTGCGATCGCTGCATCTCCCCTCGGCTTGTCTTAAATCCAACCAACTTCTCGGTCGGCGCTGACGCGCCTCCCAGCTACGAGCCCTACACCGCCCTCATCAAGTCCCAGTTCACGCTCGTTCGCCCCGCGACGCCGTCGAGCTCGGCCCTGCACCTGCTGTACGCGACCGGCCGGCGCAACGTGCTCGCGCTCCACGCGACGCTCACCCTCCTCCCGTACCACGACATCATCACGCTCGCGTATGAGTTTGTGTGGTCCATCATCGAGCCGACCGCCGACATCAGCGAGGGCTTCACCTTCGGCCTTACCCTCGGCCGCGGCAACGCCGGCCTGCAGGGCGAGGGGCTTGGTGTGTGGGCTCTGGTCAACAAGAACTCGCTCAAGAAGGTCAAGGAGGCGCGGTATGACCTTGTGAGTTGGGCACCGTGGCAAAGATGCTAACTCTTCCGCAGTCCTTCCCCCGCCTGTTCGAGTCGGCCGCCGTGCCCGTCACGCACACCGTGTTCGCCGAGCACTCGGACGTCAACGACGTGATCTTCAAGACGCCCAACGTCGGCGTCGCCGAGGTCCTGGCCGACCCCGTGGCCGCCGACGTGCTCAAGTACCTGATCATCACCGACCAGCCGTCTGAGCGTCCCGTGCGCGGCGCCCTCAAGACCGAGTACAAGGCGCGCGAGATCTCGCTGGCCGTCTACAAGCCGACCAACGCCGACCAGGAGGCGGCCGTCAACGCCTGGCTCCAGGTCGCGCTCAACCTCGCCGACCTCGAGGGCAAGCCCGGCCTGCTCAAGGCCGAGGTCGCGCGCAAGATTGCCAGGACCCGTGTCGAGGTCGACGCGAGCCTCAACTCCAAGTACAAGAAGGAGCAGGAGGAGGACAACCCGCCCGAGGTGACGCCCGAGGACAAGCGCCTCGCCAAGAAGCGCGCCGAGCGCGCCCAGCTCTCGGAGAAGGAGCTCAAGAAGGTTGAGGAGCTCGAACGCAAGCGTGAGATGCGCAAGCTGCAGAAGCGCCAGATGAAGTGAGGCAGTGAGCGAGCGCAGCGAGCGAGCTGTGGTGGGTGGGGGGCAGCGGGCGTGCGTGGTGGCAGTGGGCGTGCGTGGTGGCAGTGGGCGTGCGAGAGTCTACTGGTGGCCGACGTGGCCGACAGACACCGCAGCCTGCGCTGCCGACTGGCATCCGGCGCATCTGTGCTGCACGGCACGAGAAAAGTAGCGTAGTAGTACTGTAATGCACGGTTTTTACAGAGCGGTCGGGGGAGGGGGGCGTGAGCAGGGCGTGCGTTGCCGAGCGCGCGCGCGCATAGGGTTGGCCGTCTGGGCGGCCTGGAGCAGAAGCGAGCGTGGACGGCGAGCAGGAGCTTCTTGCACGCATCGGCAGGAGAGTTGTCGCTACACTTCTTAACTTCTTGGACTGTCAGGCCAGTCTGCGCGCTGCTAGTTGGCACGGGTTGAGCTGCTTCCTGCCACCTTCCACTTGGCGCTCGACTACGACGTGACGCGTTTGCTTTCACGATGGCGACGGCGCCGGCACACAAACAACTGCAGGTGCCGTCGCCATCGTCGGGCATCATCTGCCTCGCCACTGCCGCCGGCGAAGCCAGACACCCACTGCGGCCTCCTCGTCCTGCCTCGACTGCCATCTCGTAGTATCCTTCTCACCTCCCCAGCCTCACCTCCCGCAACCACACCTCGCGCGGGCTCCCTTCGCTCGCCCCCGCCGCTTCCTCACAGATGCATATGCCCCTGCGTTTTCTACGATGCGCGATGATGCGCGATGCTGTTGCCCTTCCCTTACATGACCGAGAACTCGCCAAAGGTCTCGCGGTAGCCAGGGACGGTCCACTTGCCCTTCTTGAGCATGGTCTCGACGGCCTTGGTGATCTCGGGCTGGGCGTGGCCGACCTCGGCGGCGGTCAGGTCCTCGAAGGGGCGGGCGTCCTGGATGTTGGAGAGCGTCTTCTTGAGCGACTCCTCCTCGGACGAGATCTTGGTGACGGTCGCCTTGGCGGCCTCGACGGCCTTGCCCTGGAACGCGTCGACGACGCCGTTCCACTTGGACACGTCGTAGTCGGCGGGCTTGAACTCGGCAAGCACCTTCTCGGCCTGCTGGACGGCCGACTGGTCCTTGAGCACCGACTTGTAGTGGGAGAGGTCGAGCTCGGGCGCGGTCGCCTTGATGGCGGCGGCCTTGTTGAAGGCAGCGGTGTTGCGGGCACGGAACGCCTGGAGCTCGGCAAGGGTCTCTGCGGGGTGTGTGAGCGGTGTCGTACGCACAAAAAGCAAGTGCCGAGAGACGACAACATGTCGCCGATGCACGTCCGGCAACATGACGCCGAACCGGAACACCCAACGCACCCTTGTTGAGGCCGAGCTGGTTGTAGATCTTGGACCAGTCGACGTTGGCCGACGCGGAGCGGATGGCGGACATGGTGCTGGAGTCGGGGTCAGTGGCGGCGTCGGCGTCGGCGTGGTGGCGTGTACGCACGGAAGAGGGGGGAGGGGGGGAGCGGAGGAGAGGTGAGTGGGCGCGATGAAGAGCTTGACGATGGCGATTCGACGATGCTGGGACGGAGCAGGACGGGGCGGGCGTGGTAGTGTAGGTATTTGCTCCCGCCGCGGGCAGGCTGGCAACTGCTCGCTGGGTGGGGTGCTGGCGGACACGGCTGGCTGGCTGGCTGGCTGGCTGGCTGGCTGGTAGCATTCACTGACACCCCAGGGTGACGGCCGAAGACCACCCAGCTCACTATCCCCGCGATTCCCCGGCGTGGCAAACGGCCACTACGTCAATCTTAATGCGGCGGGTTATTGACACAAGACTCCACCTCACAACACACCACAACACACCAATATGGCAGAGCAGCGCGAGGCATCCCCGAGGATAGAGGACGGCGCGGTCGACGTCGACGAGGTGGGTTGTGAGCCGCAGCAGGCCGCTAACAGCGCAGGAGCTCAAGCGCATGCAGGCGCGCCTGGCGGAGATGGAGGCCGAGAAGAACACTGTGGGTGGTGCTGGCGCGGGCTGGTGACGAGGGCTGCGCGAGCTGACGCCTCTGGCAGATCGCCGCTTCCGAGAGCGCCGAGGGCGGAGCTGAGGTCGACGCCAGCATGGAGGACGACGAGGCGCCCGCCGCGGTCGACGCGCGGAGCGTGTACATCGGCAACGTGAGTGCAGTGGACGCGAGCAGCGAGGGCAGCAAGGCGAGGCGCGGCGCCGAGGTGCTGGCTGGTGAGGCGCATGGACGCGCGGCGTGAACCTCGCGCCTGCACCTATCGTTTGTGACGGGATCCGCTCGCGCCTGGACGCCCGCACGCAGGTAACACCGTGGCAGTGCCGCCTGTCCACGACGCCGACACCGTGCCATGCCAGTACCGCCTGCTCGCCTGCCTTCCCCCACCGCTCCAGACCCCCGCTCACCGCCCCCGCAGGTCGACTACGGCGCGACGCCCGAGGAGATCCAGGGCCACTTCCAGGCGTGCGGCACGATCAACCGCGTCACGATCCTGTGCGACAAGTTCTCCGGCCATCCCAAGGGGTGGGTGTCGCTGCCTCTGTTTCCACTGACACCGCCAAGCTACGCGTACGTCGAGTTCGCCGACCCGTCGATCGTGCAGAACGCGCTCGTGCTCAACGAGTCGTCGTTCCGCGGCCGCATCATCACCGTCAGAGAGAAGCGCACAAACGTGCCCGGCATGAACCGCGGTCGTGGACGCGGACGCGGACGCGGCGGCTTCCGCGGCGGGTTCCGCGCGCGTGGACGGGGCAGGGGACGGGGATACTAGGCGGGCGTGGATGGCGTGGATCTGAGTCTGTCACAAAAGTAGAGAGCGACGAGCGGCGGTGGGACGGCGGTGGTTAGTAACCCCGCCACCCATGTAGTTAGCCACACATGTAACCTTTAAAGCACTACTGCCGGAGATGCATATGTCTCTGCCATGCTGTACATTGTCTACTGCTGCTGCTGCTGCTGCTGCCTACACACACATCTACGCCAGAGCGGCCGGGACGAGGCCGTTTGCCACGACGCCGTGCTCGAGCCCCTGCACGCCGTTGGCCGTCTCGCCGACGGCGTCGGTCCAGTGGCCAAACTGCTCCGCGAGCGTGTCGAGCTGCGAGCCCTCGAGCACACGGGGCTGAACCCAGGTGATGTCGACGGTCGACGAGACCTGGTCGAGCGAGCCGCGGATGAGGCCAAGCGACAGCGCCTTCATGATGAGGTGCTCGACCTCCTGCACCGGGAGTCTCGTGGCCTCGGCAATCTGCTCAAACGTCATAAGACGGGTCGAGCCGTCGCGGGGACGCTCAAACGCCGCCTGGATGAGCGCCATGAGGCAGATCTTTTGCCGCAAGAAGGGAACCGACTCGGCGAGAATGGGCTCGGACGCAAAGTGGTTGGTAAGCGAGTCAAACTTGCCGATCGCGCCGGCGTTGAAGGCCGAGATCAGGTCCTTGGTCCAGCCGTACTCGGTGCCGTCTAGTGTCTGCAGGATAGGGTGTTGCAGCTGGGCGGTGTGTCAGCGCACGTCCCTTTGGTGTGCGCATCGCGTGCGCTCGCGCGCTCGCGACTCACCAGCTCTCCAAAGTTGTAGATTGTCTCGCCCAGCAGCGCGGCAATACACAGGTCGTGTGCGCGCGCCTTACGGTCCTCGGGAGTAAGCTCGCGGTCGACATCCACCGACGAGAGGTACAGCAGCGCATTCTTGTAGTACGGTCCGTAATCCGCCTTGACCTTGTAGTAGTCGCCTGCGACGGCGTAGTAGCCTGCGTTGACGACGGGGGCGACCGTGTCCTGCTCGCTGAGGAGCTTCTCGCACTCGTCGAGGCTCTTCTTGCAGCCGGCGAGGTCGCCGAGCAGGAGCTGGGCGTACGCGATCGACGAGAGGGACAGCGCAAACGCCTCGGTCGCGGGCGGTGGGGGCGCGGGCACGGCCGGCGTGTCGTCGGTCGCGGCGACGGGGTACGGCGACGCGAGACGCGAGTGCACCGACTGGAGGAACTTGAGCGTGAGGTCGGGCTCTGGGCGGCGTCAGCTCGTGGTTTCGTCAACCCACACCCACCAGAGTACTCGCGCCCGACACGACGCGCAATCTCGACGAGCTTGAGCGCGTTGATCTTGCTCTCGATCGTCGTGATGAACTTGTCGAACAGCTCGATCTGGTACGGCCCCGATCCGGGCAGGAAGACAAACTCGACGAGCGAGACGGTGAGGTTGTGCCACAGCCTGGTGTATGTGTCAGCTGTTGTACACGCCCGCGCACTCACTTCTTCTCGTACGTCGTGCGGATCTTGGTCCACGACGGCTGGAGCGCGGCGGGCGCCGCCGCCTCGGCCTTCTCGAGGAAGACGAGCGGCGTGCTGGACGATGATGGCTGGTCGACGTCCATTGTGTGGGTGTGGGTGGGTGTATGCGACTTGGAGTAATGTGTGCTGCAGCAATCGACGTAATGATGGAATCCGCCAGCATACAGCTACCGCACGCCGCTGGCTGGCCTGCCGCTCACTCAACGCGTAACCTCCGCCCACGCTGCTGACGTCGTGACGGAGTGATACGTTTGGTTCCGCGATCACTCATCTCGCCGCCCACCTCAGCCACAATGACACGTATCCCCCCGCCCGATTTCGGCTCGACGCGCTCAAGCTCAACCTCAACACGATCCGACTTTTCGTCGTCGCTACCACACCCCCAGCCCTCGCCATGCCGCCCCGGCCCTCGCTGCAATCTGTCCGGCGGTACGCCACCGTCGCCGCCGACAGTGCCGCCGCCGCCTCGTCCTCTTCTTCATCTGCCGCCGAGCCCGCCGCCCGCGTCTACACGGACCGCAAGGCATTCCTGCACCAGTACTACGGCCACCTGGTGCGCCGCTCGCAGCTGCTCCTGCTGTTCACGCACGACAACCTCAGCGTCGCCGACTCGCGCACGCTGCGCACGGCCATCGCTGCCGTCCCGCTGCCCAAGTCCGCCGACGAGGGCGCGCCCGCCGAGCGCGCAGCGCTCACCATCGCGCGGACGGGTCTGCTCCGCAACGTCGTCACGGCCGACGGCGGCGCCGCCGCGTCCCTCGCGCCCCACCTCAACGGCCAGGCCGCGCTCCTCACCTCGCCCACCCTCTCGCCAAAGTACCTCTCGGGCGTGCTCACCGCCATCGACAGGAGCCTCAAGAAGGTCCAGCGCACAGAGGACAACGCAAAGCAGCCGGCACTCACCCTCGTCGCCGGCGTGCTCGAGGGCAACCGCGTCCTCACGCCCGCAGCCATCAAGGACGTGTCCAAGCTCCCCGAGCTCGACCAGCTCCGTGCCCAGCTCGTTGGCCTGCTCGAGCAGCCCGGCCGCCAGCTCATCGGCGTGCTCTCCCAGGCTGGCGGTGGTGCGCTCGTCCGCACACTGCAGGGACTGGAACAGGGCCTCAAGGACAAGGAGCAGCCGTCGGCGTAGAGCAGCACAGTAGACAGCATAACAGCATCTCGCATGTAACGTATAGCATCAACATAATACAAAGGGCGGGTACAAGAGATCAGGCAGTGGCAGCAGGCGCAGATGACGACAGGTCGGACAGATCGACCTTGGGGTGGATAACGTAGTGGACCTTGTCCGACGAGCCAGACTCGGCGCTCTCCTCGGCCGAGGGTACCAGGCCGTCCAGGAGCTCGCCGTGGATCTCGAGGACGTACTCGTCCTTGACAAGTCGCTTGAGCACCTTGCCAATGAGCTCACGCTCCTTCTCAAGGTCGTCGACAGACTCAAACTCGTGCTCCTTCTGCTCAAGGTACCACTCGATGAGCTCTTCGCGCTCGACGCCGCCCTCGTCCGTCGTTGTCTCAATGTCGTTGAGATGCAGAACGATGAGGTTCATGATCTCCATGTAGCGGTTGTAGGAGATCTGCAGCTTGCGGCGTGGTGCAGGAGTGGGAATGGCGCTCGACGACGAACCAGCTCCCTGCATGCTCAACTCGGCCGCCTCGAGAGCAGCAATGTCGGCAGCGTCGATTGCGTCCTCGTCCATCGGCTCGTCGGCAGCCTCAGGAGCAATGTCGTCGTCGAGGTTGACGTCGTCCTGCTCAACCTGGATGATCGACTTGCGCAGAAGACCGTACGCCTGGTGCACCATGCTGGGGCTGATCTCCGCCTTGCAAGTTGCGCGGGCAATGGCCTCGGACAGACGGATCATGCTCTCGAGCTGACGGACCGTAATGCGGAAGTTGGACTTGCCAGGGCCGGCCTCGTCCTGACGAAGCTGGCGGTACTTGTCCACGAGCACGGCCGATGCCTCGGGCGTGAGCTTGGGGGCAAACGTGCGCGCGTAGCGAATGTAGCGCTGAAGAGACTCGGTGCTGAAGTCGGGTGCGATGGCCTCGTCACGGAAGCGGTGGACGTTGACAATGTGACGCGCAATGTTGAGGTCGACAGCCTCGTTGCACTCGTCGAGCACAACAAAGAACAGATCGAAACGAGACATGATAGGCGCCGACATGGCAACGTTGGCGCGGAGCGACTGCTTGCGGTTGTAACGTCCACCGACAGGGTTGGCGGCGGCAAGAATCGAGGTGCGCGCATTGAGCGTGGCCTGGATACCAGCCTTGGCGATCGAGATGGTCTGCTGTTCCATGGCTTCGTGAATGGCGACCTGGTCGGCAACGTCCATCTTGTCAAACTCGTCGATGGCGCAGATACCGTTGTCGGCAAGCATCAAAGCACCCGCCTCGATCGTGAACTCGCCCGTCTCCTCGTCCTTGACGACAGCGGCAGTAAGACCAGCAGCCGAGGACGCCTTGCCTGAAGTGTACACGGCTCGAGGGAGGAAACCGCACACGTACTTCAAGAACTGCGACTTGGAGGTTGACGGGTCGCCGACAATACACACGTTGATGTCGCCACGGAGATGGATACCTTCTTGTGTCTGCTTGTGCACACCGCCCATGAGCTGAAGAAGGATACCCTTCTTCACAATCTCGTGGCCGTACACGGTCGGGGCGATACTGGACACGAGGCGGTTGAAGATGTCGGGGTCGTGGACCATGGCATTGAGCTCGTCAATCTCGGCCTGGGTGAGGGTGTTCAGGTAGTCCTCCTGCGACTCCTCGGTGTCGCCACGGTCGGCGCGAACGTCGGTGGCGCCGGCACGAGCATCGGCGTTGCGCACCATGCAAGCGAGGAATGCCGTCTTGTACTGCAGGTCGCGGACACCAAGAGCCTTGAGACCGCTCACACCCTGGCTCGCAACTCCGCTCTCGCCTCGACCACGGTTCTCGCGCATCATCTCGGTCGTCACGCCTGGAAGACCAAGCTGGGACACGTCGGGAACAACAATGAATGTTCCAGTGAAGTTGCACTTGTCACCAGCCTTTGCCCGCTCAACAACCTCGCCACGGAGGATGACGTCGAGACTGCACAGTCAGCTCCAGCCGCCCTTCACGTACTCACGACCGTGGCATGCTTCCGGTAGGGATCTCGTTGGCGTTCTCCTGGATGCGGACCTTCTGCCAGTCGGAAAACTTGGACTGCTCAATGTTGAGCTGCCACGCGTTGCGGTTGTTGCAGGTCTGGTTACGGCACTTGATAGGCTCGGTGTACTTGAACTGCTGCTCAACGTCGTAGATCATCGTGTTGCACTCCTCACAGCGGAACGTGCCGCTGATGAGCTCGGGCCGGACTTCCGAGGTACGCGTCACGGTTCCCGAGATGCTCATGAGCTTGCCGACCGTGTTCATTCGGAGCTCGCGGATGCCGGCAGTCAAGGGGAGGTTGTAGAAGGCGATTGAGAACTCTCGCGTCGTGAGCGACGACGCTGATGTGCTGCCGGCCGCCGAGATGTCCGAGAACGTCGACGACATGAACAGATATGTCGGCTCGTACTTGCGCACCAGGTTCTGGAGCGCGCGGCGGAGGTAGGGCAGGAAGCGGTAGTACTGCTCCATGATCGCGTTTGCCAAAATTTCCTCGCGCTCGAGCAGGTGCGTGAAGTCGACGTACAGCGTCGTGAGCTCGTAGTCCTTCATGCCCTTGATCTGGTCAATGTACGTCTTGGACTCTTCCGGGGCGGCACCGCTGAGCGAGCGCGGTGTCTCGGGAAAGTCAATGTTGTCGGTGAAGCTGGCCGTCAGCGCGTTCTCAAACTCCCATCGCAGGCCCCGCTCACTTCTCCAGGAACATCTGGAAGCTCTCCATGACCTTTTGGCCTGTGCTGTCGGTGACGCGCGAGATGTTGTCGGTGTCTGGGCGCACCGTACGGCGGGGGGCACGCGGCGCGTTCTCATCGGTCGCTTCGCCTGTGCGGGCCTCGTCGTCAAACTGTGGGCCGCCGAGGCCGCGCACGTCCTCGTACGCGAGCGGGTCGATGGCGGGGCGCGATGTGGGGATGGACGACGCGGCGGGGGTGCCGCTTGGGGCCGAGGATGGCGGGAGGCGCGTCGGGTAGGGCGACGACATGTTGTGTTTGTGTCGGCGGCAGAGTGATGTGGACAATGGCAAATGTCGAGATGGAAATGACAGGGTGCGGGTGCGAGGGGCGAGTGGCCGCGGCGGCGGGTTGTGGGTGGGTGCAAAGGCCAGGCGCGCGCCATTCAGGCGCGACGCGTCCAAAGTGACTGGCGGGTGAGACGCGTCGAGCCGGAGCCAGGCCAGTCGCCAGATCGCCAGCCGCCAGTCGCATGGCATTTGCCGCCGTCGCCACGAGTTGTGGCACACTCGGCGTGCTCCGTCCGTCGCGCCATTGAGCGCGTCGTTCTGCCGCCGCCGCTGCCGCCGCCGCCGCCGCTGGCCGAGTGCATCATGCGGGACCACCAGACCACCCCTGCAACTGCGTCATACTGCGTGCGCTGTGAGTGTGCGACTCAAGGATCAATTGCCGGCAAGGCATCATCTCCTGTTGCATCTCTCACCACACCACAATGGCCGAGCCACGTCCATCAACCGACGAAGGTAGGCTGAAGAGACGCGCGCATCACTCACGCGTGCGCAGAGAACGCACCTCTTCTCGCCGGTGGCGGCGAGGAGCAGCAGGACCAGCAGGAGCAGCAGCACAAGATCCTAGGCGTCTACGACCCTTCCCGCCCCCTCACGCGTCTCGAGAAGGTCCTCGGCGCCGTTGCGCTTCTTTTCCTCATCCTCTCGGCGACCTTTATCGGCCTGTTCGCCGGCACAGAGCACACGCTCAAGAAGGAGCGCTCAAAGCATGGTGACCCGGTGACCTACACCACGACCGCGACGGCCACCAGGACTGTCCCGCCCGGCGGCGAGCCCACGGGCAAGCCCGCACCTGTGAGTCGCGCCTGCAGGGACGGATGGCACTAACACCCGCAGCCCGTCTGCACGTCGTCCGACTGCGTTGTTGTCGCCGCATCCATCGTCCAGTCCCTCAACACGTCAGCCGACCCCTGCGACGACTTCTACGAGTTTGCCGTCGGCGGCTGGCTCGACGCCAACACCATCCCCGCCGACCGCGGCATCTACGGCTCGTTCCACGCCGTTGCGGACAACAACAAGAAGATCCTGACCAAGATCCTCGACTCGATCGACGAGAACAGCTCGGAGAAGGGCGCCGAGGCGGCCAACCGCCGCAAGCTCAAGACTGTGTACTCGAGCTGCCTGGACGTCGACACGCTCAACAAGGCCGGCATCGAGCCGTTCTCGCCACTGGCCAAGTTTGTGGTCGACAAGTTTGCCGACTTTAACATCGACCCGCTGCCCAAGGAGGACTCGCTTGTCGACGCGGCGTGGTGGCGCGGGGCGTACGACGAGTCGTACACTATCCCCGAGCGCCTTGTGGCTGCTGCTGAGAAGAACGCGCGCATTCGTGAGGCCCAGCGCCGCGGTGAGCTCCGCCGTTCTTCTGCTGCCCCCGTGCGCGCGTCATCCGAGCCTCTCGACCTCAAGCCTGAGCCCTTCCCGAAGGAGCGTCGCGACAAGATGACTACCGTCCTCTCCTTCCTCCATGCCCGTGAAGTCGACACGCTCTTCAACTTTGTTATCGAGGGCGACGCGGCCGGTAACGACTCTCAGATCCAGGCTCTCCAGTTCTGGCAGTCGTTTGGTGGCCTCCCCGCCAAGGAGTACTATGACGAGGCCCCGATCGTCGACTTGTACCACTCGGTTGTCACGGGCGTGCTTACTGAGATCGCCAAGGACCAGCAGTCTGCCACCAAGCGCAGCCTGATCTCGGACCTCGCTGGTGACGTTACCCAGGATGGCTGGCCCTGGCCTTGGCCGGGAGACGACAAGGGTGACGACGACGAGCCCGATGAGACGTTCGAGGAGCGCATCGACCGGCTCGCGGGTCTTGTCGTCGACTTTGAGGCCAAGCTGATCAAGGCCGGTGCCGACCTCGAGTACATCACCAACCCGCACTACGCCAACAACCCGTACGCTGCCAAGGACCTCGACGCGGCCCTCCCCTTCATCGACCTCCCAGCCTACCTGTCCACCTTTGCCCTCCGCCTGTACCCCGAGACGATCATTGTCACCTACCCCGCGTACCTCAAGTCGGTCTCCAAGCTCGTTGCCAAGACTCCCGACCATGTCTTGTCTGCCTACTTTATTACCAAGCTCGCTCTCACATACGCCACCGCTCTGGGCCCCGAGGTTCCCCTCCGCGGCCATGTCCGCCGCCTGACGGAGGCCCTCCAGGGAATCAAGAAGGGCACCGAGGAGAACCGTGTCGACGTCTGCCTAGGCTGGGTCGACAACCTTGTCGGCTTCATTGCTGGTGCTGAGTATGTCCAGGTCGCTTTCTCGCCCGAGGCAAAGAAGGACGGCGAGGACATTATCAACAACATTGTCACTGCCTTCCACGACAAGCTCCCGCACATTGAGTGGATGGACAAGGAGTCGGCCACTGCCGCGCAGAAGAAGGCCAAGGCCATCATCCCCAAGGTCGGCTACCCGCTCTACCCTGACACAACCAAGCCGGAGAGCATTGGCGCGTGGTACTCGCGCCTCGACGTCAAGAAGGACGACTTCTTCGGCACCGTCGTCCAGTCGACGCTGATTGACAACTCGCGAGCGTGGCTCAGCGTCGGCCGCAAGCGCAACCGTGACAGCTGGTTGATGAACCCGCAGACCGTCAACGCGTACTACTCGCCTCCTGACGGCGAGATTGTCTTCCCTGCTGGCATTCTCCAGCCTCCGTTCTACTCGATCGACTGGCCCGAGTACCTGCGCTACGCTGCCTTCGGCGCCGTCGCTGCCCACGAGCTCACCCACGCCTTTGACAACCAGGGCGCGCAGTTCGACGAGAATGGTAAGTGGTGGCAGAGGCTGTCGGAGCTAACGCCCCAGGCCTTCTGCGCGACTGGTGGACCAACTCGACGCTCAAGGCGTTTGACGAGCGTGCCCAGTGCATCGCGCGCCAGTACAGCAAGTACTGGATGCTCGACGCCGAGGGCAACAAGGTCTACGTCAACGGCAACCTGACCAACGGCGAGGACATTGCCGACTCGGGTCTGCAGCAGGCGCACGCTGCATGGAAGGCGCTCAAGCTCAAGGATGCTGGTCTCCCCGGCCTCGACTACACGCCTGACCAGCTCTTCTTCATTGGCTTTGCTCGTATCTGGGCGACGCTTGTGCGCCCCGCGACGGCCATTGCGCGCATCCGTACCGACCCCCACTCGCCCGGAATCTGGCGCGCCACCGGCACGCTGCGCAACCTGCCTGCGTTCCACGAGGCGTTTGGCTGCAAGCCCGGTTCGAGGGTGAGTGGCGTCTGTGTGTGTGTGGCTTGCATTTGCTGATCAGACAGATGAACCCGCCGAAGAAGGACCAGTGCGAGCTGTGGTAGTCGCGAGAAGCTACACACGCCCATGGAAGGTGATGGTAGAAGATGCATTGAGCAGAGTCGTGATGGTCTAGGGTCGTGATGACGTACGAATCCTTCGGAGTGTGTGTGTTGCAGCGTAGATCGTGATTGTACACCCAGCCGGCCGTCGCACTACAAGGCTACAAGGGCATTTCATTTTTGCGCGCCGCGCGGGAACACGGCGGGCGAGGGAGCAAGCATAGAAAGGCTGCGGCGGGCCAGGGCAGTTCTGCCTTGCCGCCAAGCTTTCACTCCCGAGGGCGATGCTTTTACCGCGTCGGACCTGGAGGGAACATCTCGCCACGTTACGGCGCCCGCCAGACTGAATGGATGGGCGGGCGGCGGCGGTGGGCCCGGTGAGAGCCGAGGCAGCAACCAAAGCAGCAAGCAGCTATGCATTTCTGGTATTCTTCGTGCAACGCGTCTTTCACTTCCTTTCCATCTGTTGTACATCAGCCGAGAGCGAGGTGAGTAATTTTTCTCTCTCTTATCACGTCAGATAGCTGGTGCTGCCTGCTGCTGCCCCACAAGGAGGGGGAGTACGCAGGCGCCGCGGCGTTGGCGCAGAGGCCGCACGCCGAGCACGCTGCTGGCAGCTAGCTGCACGTTTTTTCCCTAGCCGCCTTTTGATGGCGCGCGTCGCCACCGCAGCAGCAGGCAGCAGCACCAGCACCAGCGGCAACAGCGTCTTGCATCTCTTGTGCATGCTCCTCCTCTAGATGCACTCTTCTAGCCCAAGCTCAGCCGGCTAACAGCAGCACAGGCCGTGCCCCCCTCTCTACCCCTCCTCCCGACCTTGACAGCCAGTGCATGCCGCGCCCCTCCGCAGCGCAGTCAGCACTCTCCTCCCCGCCCACCTCGCACTCGCCGACGCCGAGTCCCTCGAGCACGCGCCCGCCGTCGCCGCCTGCATCGCAGCAGCTCGCACACCTCCCCGACGCGCTCGCGTCCCTCCGCCACCGCCGCCGCCTCTCGACCTCGTCGCACGCGACTGACCGCGCCGCTCTCCCCGCGGCGCACGACCCCCCCGCAACCATTCCCGCCGACATGTTCTCCGCACGCAAGTACACGCCCCTCCCGACGTCCGCCAACCCGCGCAAGCGCGCCGGCGGCGGCCTCACCGCGCCCAAGCGGTATCTCATCCTCGGTGTGGCCACCATCGTGCTCGGCCTGTTTGGCTGGACGCTGTTCTCCAAGCCGTCGAGCTCGGCGACGACCGAGTACAACGAGAACAACACGTACGACCCGGCCGTCGACAAGAAGCCCGAGGTCGAGGACGAGAGCATGTACAAGTCGCCAGACATTATCCCCGGCGACCACCCAGTCAAGGGCAGCGGACACAACAAGCCCGGAGTGGACAGCGCCGTGTCGCCGCCGCCTGCCGAGGACGAGGACGACGACGTCCCCCCGCCGCCCAAGACCACCGAGTCCGAGTCCAAGCCGCACCACGAGTCGACGCCGCATGTCGACGACGACGACGAGGAGAGCGAGGACACGCCTTCCTCCAAGCCCGCCGGTAACCACCCCACCAGCTTCGAGACGGACAAGGACCCCGCGTCCACGACATACTGCACCAAGCCGTTCCACGCCGACAAGCCGATTGTCCAGTACGCGCTGACGATTGACGCCGGCTCGACGGGCTCGCGTATTCACGTGTACAAGTTCCACAACTGCGAGGCGTCCCCCCAGCTCGAGTACGAGACGTTCAAGATGCTCAACCCTGGTCTCTCGTCGTTCAAGGAGGATGCCGAGGGCGCCGCCAAGTCGCTCGACCCGCTGCTCGAGGAGGCTATCCGCGTCGTTCCGCCCTCGCTCCACAACTGCTCGCCCGTCGAGGTCAAGGCCACTGCCGGCCTGCGTCTGTTGGGCAAGGAGCAGTCTGACGCCATTCTCGCTGCCGTTCGCCACCGCCTCGAGACCGAGTACAAGTTTGTGGTCGGCAAGGGCAAGGACGCGGTTGAGATCATGGACGGCGCGCACGAGGGTGTCTTTGCCTGGATCACTGCAAACTACCTCCTCAAGAACATTGGCGAGGGCACCACGTCGGACGAGACGCTTGCCGTCATGGACCTTGGTGGCGCCTCGACCCAGATTGTGTTCGAGCCCAAGTTTGAGAACGACACGCAGATGCACGACGGCGACCACAAGTTCAACCTCCTCTTTGGCGGCAAGAACTACACCCTCTACCAGCACTCTTACCTCAACTACGGCCTGATGCGCGCCCGCCGCTCGGTCCACAACCTCGTCGCGTTCACCTGGACGTTTGCGCAGACCAAGCTCGACTGGGACACGCTCTCGGCCGACACGGAGATTGCCAACCCCTGCCTTTCGCTCGGCACCAAGCGCCGCATCGAGCTTGACCCGCCCGGACGCAGCGCCGTCAACGTGACGATGCACGGCGGCAACGGCGGCTTTGAGGCGTGCAACCGTCTCGTCGAGCTCATCATGGCCAAGGACGCCGTGTGCAAGGTCGAGCCGTGCTCGTTCAACGGCGTGTACCAGCCCTCGCTCATCGACACGTTCCCCAAGGGCAAGCTCCTCGCCCTGTCGTACTTTACCGACCGCATCAAGCCCCTCCTTGACCCCAAGCACGGCAAGGTCGTCGTCGGCGACGTGCACAAGCTCGCCAAGACTGTCTGTGACGGTCCCGCCGCCTGGGAGAAGCGCTGGGGCGACAACAAGGAGCTCATGGACGAGCTGCACGGCCGCCCAGAGTACTGCCTCGACCTGACGTATATGAACGGTCTCCTTGGCCTCGGCTACGAGCTGCGCAACGAGCGCGAGCTGCTGGTCGAGAAGAAGCTCAACGACGTCGAGCTCGGCTGGGCTCTTGGCGCCGGTCTCGCGCTTGTGTCCAAGGCCGAGCTCACCTGCAAGGTGTAGATGGGCAGTAGTCAAGCGGGTTGCGAGGGAGGTGACGGCGGTTACCCAGCTGCACCCTCATTTAGTTATACATTCTCTAGACATGCACCGGATAGGTGGGCGATGTGTGTGGTGCAACAGGGCGGCGCTGGCTGTTTGATTGCCGTTTGGCGCGTCTGGGTTGGGCGGGTGCGCCTGTCGCCAGTGTGCAGCACTACTACCCCAAGTAGCAAACAAGGATGGATGCAGGGGCAAAGGGGGTGTCGCACACGCCCACGCCGTTTCACGTTTGCCCGACCCTGTGTCTCGTCGGCTTCGGCACAATGAGCGGGGCACTAACGACTGTCCGAGCGCGAGCGCGCGTGCTCGGCCCCGTGCATGCTGCGTCTGCAAGCTTCTACATATGTATCTTGCTGCCTCTGTCTCTGTGTCTGCGGGAACACGTCCCGCCCGGGCGGCGGGGGGCGCGGGCGGGGAGAGCGAGCGAGCGCGCCGTGACGCCCGACGCCACATTACTGTCGCGTGGGCGAGTCGTCATCTCGAGCTAGGTGTGTTTTGAGACGAGACGCGCGTGATGGCGCAGGACGCGAGGCGGCGGCGGCACAGCGAGGCAGGCAGCACCCACCCACCACCTTTGGCCATCGCCGCTGTCGCCGCTGCTGCTGCTGCTGCTGCTGCTGCTGCTGCTTCATGCCGCGACGAGAAAGTGGGGGGCCACGGCCTCTGTGACGCATGACGCACCGCGCACCGCTCCTGCCTGCCTGCCTGCCTTCCCCCCTCCCTCCCTGCGGCAACCTACTTACTCTGCCTGGCGACCGGCACGCACGCAGCACGCAGCGCAACGCACCCCGCGACAGACACACACCCCGCAACAACCTTTGGCCTCGACCTCTTGCTTGTACTTTCCCTTGTACCTCCCTCCTCCCTCACCGTACCTGCTCCGTTTCAGCATCCACAACAACAACAAACACTACGCGTAGATAAGACCAGCACCCCATCCGCGTCCCGGCACACCGCATCATGCCCATATCGCTCCTCCGCAAGGCGCCACCCAGGCCGCCGCCAGAGCCCGTCCCGTCGCTTGCCCAGCTCTCGCTCCCCGACCTCACCACGCCGCTCATCGACACGGCCGCGTGGGGCGCGCACGCCGCCGGCAGCCCGCAGCAGCACACCGTCACCCCGCTTGCCACGTCAAACAACGGCAACACGGCCGCCCCGAATCCGCGTAACACGCTCCCGCCAGAGCACTACTACGCCCACCTCAAAGGCCAGACCGCAAACCCCGCACGGGCCTCGATGCCGCCTGGCTTTGGACGGAACGGAGGGTACGCCGGCTTCGACGGCGGACAAGCGCCGCCGCTGCCGGCTACCGGCCCGCGCGGACGCGCGCCCAGCCTCGTGCGCGATCCGTCCGGACGCAACCCCGACTTCCACCGCCCCTTCTCGCCCGACGTGGTCGCCGCGCCACTCCCCTCACAGCAGCCCAAGCCCCGCCCCCGCAAGAACGGACGCAAGGGCGCCGCCCTGACGGTCATCGTTGCGGGCACCACTGGCGCCGGCAAGACAAGGTGAGTGGCGGTGGCGGCGGTGGACGTGGTGGCGGAGAAGGAGTGCGTGCCAGGACACGACGCACTAACCCGCTTCCAGCTTTATCGACGCGCTCACGCAGGTGCTCGACCCCGCAGCACCCCGCTTCCCCGGCCGCACGACCCCGACCACGTCGATCGTGCGGCACGAGGTGATGGAGGCCGACGAGCGCCGCGCACTGGTGCTCCTCGACACGCCCGGCCTCCCGACGACGGCGACGCGGGCAAAGGCACTGTCGTCACTCCTTGGGATGATCGAGGACCGGCTGGGCCGGCTCCTCGACGAAGAGCGCAAGGTCGTGCGCCGCAAGTCGGACGGCGGGGAGATGGTGCACCTGGGTGGGTAGCTTCCGACGGACGTACGGCTGACGCCGCAGTAATCTACCTCATCGACGCCCGCTCCATCCTCTGCGAGGCCGCGCCAGTCGAGGTGGACTGGGACATGGTCCAGGAGCCGTCGCCCAGCAAGATGCCAGACACGAGACCAGAGTCGGACCTCGAGCCCGACCACACCGAGCTGGAAGCCCGGCTCGGCGTCGAGGACATTGAGGCGGTGAGTCGAGACAGCACCCCTGGAGCGCAGCTAATCCCCCTTCCCAGATCCGCCGCTTCTCGATCCGCGCGAATGTCATGCCGGTGCTCACGCACGCCGATGCACTCACCACGATACAGCTGGATGCGTGCCGCGACGCCGTCAAGCAGGATCTCGCGGCCGTGTTCGGGCGCGAGCCGCTCGGAGCCTACGGCGTGCTGAGTGCGGGGCTGGTGCGTAACTCGGATGCCAAGACGCGCACAACGCTGACGCCACACCCGCCAACAGGACCTCGAGACGGAAGAAGATGACGAGGAGAACAGCGAGCCCCCAACGTCGGCAGGCGTCACGTCGCCCCTCGACGCCAACAAGGACCTCCCGTTCGCCGTCTTCTCGCCCGAGCCTGGACCAGGGTTCACGCGCACGTTCAGGTGGGGCCGGGCCGACGCTGCCAATGCGGCGCACAGCGACTTTCCCGCAGTGCGCGACGCCGTCGTCAACGCCGCCGAGTGGCTGCGCATGTCGACGCGCGAAGTCGTGTACGAGCGATTCCGAACCGAACGCCTCTTGACCGCGCGGGCGCGGTACTCGAGGCAGGGGTGATATCTGCCGCCTCCATATTAATCTTTACCCCACTGTGTAGACTAGGATACAAGTTATTGACGACGCCTGCAGACAAATTAGTGTGATAGTACATGCATTGTTGGTGGTTTTTGTACATCTAGTAGTCGTCAAAGTCGCCTGGGGTCAGCGGTGTGTCTTGGCTCTGTCACCCACCCTCGTCCATGTCCTTTGGAACCTTTGGCTCCTCGTCCTCGCCGTACTGCATCATGTTGTCGACGTGGCTGAGGATGGTGTTGACGCTGTCCTCGGACGACACGTCGAGCGGGAGGAAGGAGACGATGTTCTGGTCCTCTATCTGGGAAGTGGGTAAGCAGTGGCAACCTTCATGCTACCCACCAAAGACACGACCGCTTTGTTCAAGCTGTGGAACTTGGGGTTTGTCTGCTCGTTGACGTCCTCGAGCAGGAGATTTGGGTCTGGGTCGAGGTATCGCCCGACCTCGCGCCTGACGCGGCCCTTGTCGTCCTTGACCAAGTCCATCTTGCTCATGAGGCACAGCATGCTAATACCGAGCGAGAGCATGCAGCTCATGGCGCTCAGCACACCGGCAAAGTACTTTGCCTTGTCCTGCATGAACTGCGACTCGACGAGGTAGACGGCGCTCGTGCGGTACCCGAGCCGTGTCTGCAGGAACTGGGCGAGGCGGGGCAGCAGCGGGATGTGCGTGTAAAGCTCGATCTGTCCGGGGCAGTCGATGATGAGGTACTCGTCCTCATACTGCCCAAGCTCGTCCTCGAGGAAGTCGAGGTTGTTGAGGAGGTACCTGGGGAGGTTAGTGGGCGCGCTGGGAGGCAGGAGGCACGCGCCCGACTCACTCAAAGCAGTACACCAGCCCGCCATTGGGCCCAAACTCGAGCTCCTCCATCACGTCCTCGAGACTGATGAGGTCTCGGATGTCCACGGCTGGCTGGTACTCGAAGCGCTCGGCCGCGGGGTCGAGGTTGACGAGGTGGACCTGGCGCCCGAGCGTGTTGGCGTGCGTGATGAGCGACGCGCAGAACGTCGACTTGCCCGCACCCGCGGGGCCGGTGACGAGGACGGCGTAGCGCATGGCGGTGGGGGTGGGGTGGGAGTAAGCGCTGAGCTGAGTGTGCGAAGACGCTGATGGATGCAGGTTGCAGCAGGCAGGTTCCAACTTCTCGCCGCCGCTGGTCGTCATGATTTCAACACTTTCCCACGGTCGCGCAGGGAGGGAGATGGCCGACGGGAGCAAAAGTCCTGAGCCTGCTGCCTGAGGCGCGATCGGCGTGACGCTGGCTGGCTGGCTGGTGAGCATTGAAGGGGTGCTTGCCGCTGCCTGCGACGACGACGACCAACTACAGCGATTAGAAAAAAGCAACAACACTCTACACCCACGCACCACACACACACAGTCACAATGTCCGGCGTGTCCAAGCAGTGCGTACCGCGCCGTGTGGCTCCGCGCGCCCGCTCACACTAGCAGGGAGAACAAGAGCCTCGAGTTCACCCCCATCCACCCGTTTGACCTCGAGAACCCCAAGACATGGTGAGTTTGTTGTGCGTGGCGCGGCGCTGACAGCCAGGGGCGCGACCATCGGTGCGTAGTGCGGTGTGCTGTGCAGCGTATACTGACCCATCTCCAAGGTGGCCTCAACTGGGACAAGTGAGTCGAGCTGTCAACTCTGTGCCGTCCACAAGCTCACGCCCCAGCGACAAAATTGTCTTCTCCAAGCGCTCGCTGCTCGAGTTCCTCAAGTAGGCACCGCACGCCGCACCCCGCTCACACCCAGGTCGTGCCAGCTCACCGTTAACACCAACTTCACCGAGATCCAGAAGCTGGTACGTGACGTGGCGTGACGTGTGCTGGCCGCTTGGGCGCTGGTTACTGACTCATGACAGCCTAGTTAGTCGCTGCGATAGCTGCCGGAGCCGGCCCGGCCTGTAGCTCCCCACCACTAACCCACACCGCAGAGTACGCGACGTTCGGCCGCTTCTCCCAGGCCGCGACCGACGCCGCCGTCGCCGACCTCGTCGAGGTGCGCCGCGCCCGCCGTCCCCGTCGCCGACCCTGACTGACCCTGCAGGCTGAGATTGCCGACCCGACCACCCCCGAGGAGAAGGCGTCGGGCAGCACTGGCCAGCGCACGACGCGCAAGGTGATTGACCCTCCGGGAGGCAAGCAGAGCCTCAAGATCTACGGCGAGGAGTACGCCGAGGCGGACGCGCTGTCGCTCGCGCCCCCGCCGGACGGAGGCAGCGGCGTCGACGTCGAGGTCGACCGCATGCAGCACCTCAAGGTGCACGTCGAGCCCGAGGTCGACGGCGGCGCGACCATCGAGGACATCAACGACGCGGTCCAGAACGCCGAGGCCAAGGCGGACGGTGCTGCTGCTGCTGCTCCTGCCCAGGCTGAGTGAGTGGTGGGCGGCGTGGCGCCGTGGCGGGGGTTTGGTTTGGGGTCTGATTGCGCTCCAGCGAGCGTGTCTCCAACGCCCCTGCTGGCTTCCGTCCGACCCGCAAGGTCCGCGAGGGGCCCGGTGGCAAGTCGCAGATGGGCTCGGTGTGTGAGTGGTGTGGCGGCGGCCGGCGGTGACACGCAGAACTGACACCCCAGTGTTCGGCGGATACGAGGACGAGACGGAGGAGGACCGCGCGGCAGCCCGTGCGCCTACCGGCGGCAAGCGCCAGGCGCAGCAGACTGTGCGTGTGTGCTGCTGTGCTGCGAATACTGACATTGCAGTCGGGCGGCGGCCTGTGGTAGTGTGCGTGCGTGCACTGGCCCGGCTAGAGTATACCTATGCATTGCGTCGTCGTAGAGTTTTAGTAGGCCGCCGACTTTTTAGTTGCACGTGTCTTTCCCTGAGTGAGACGTGTCTATCGTTGCCGGGTTCCGTCATTGCGCGCCACGGCGGCGGCGACCGGGACGATCACGCTCGGCGTGCCTACAGGCTGTCGTGGCAACCAGCTATCTATCTTGACGTTGCGACATTACTCTTCCACCCGCCCACACGCACGCACGCACAATGGAGCGCTTCACACAGAACCCGGCCGAGCTGTTGCGGTACGTGGCGGCAGCGTAGCATCACTGACGACACGCAGCCTCGTCAACATGTACGTTGTCGCCGCGTCCTGCCGGGCGCGCCAGCCATGTCGGACGGACGCGTGTGCGCGCGTTCTGCGCACCGCGCGCCGCGCGCCGCGTGCCGTGCACCGTCGCGCCGTCCGCTCACCCCGCCAGCCCCGACGACCCAGCTAACCCCGCAGCGCCGTCGGCGGCTTCGTCATCGCCGGCGGCATCGGCTCGCTCATCCACCTGACCTTCAGCAGCATCATCATCGGCATCTACGAGCTGCTGTGAGTATCGTCGGCGTGTCGGTCTGTCGGTCGCGTCGCGTCGTCGCGAGGCGCGGCGCCGTGCGGTGCCGCGACACACGCCTTCGCCCGCTCGTTCCCCACTGATCCCCGCAGCGCCGGCGCCATCATCGTCGCCCTCGAGGTCGTCTCGCCCACCGAGCAGCAGAAGGCCCTCGTGCACTCGTACGCTAGCTTCCTGCACTCGTTTATCGGCCGCGGCGTGTGTGAGTGTCGTGTTGAGCCGAGCGCAGACGGCGAGGCGAGGCGAGGCGAGGCGGGGCGAGGTGTGCGAGGCCGTGGACGGTCCGCTCAATGTGTCGCTGTCGCGCACCGCACGCTGTCTCCTTCCCACGGCCGCGCCTTGCCCGCTCGCTCACCCCCGGCACACCCACACCCACCCCCACCCGCTGACACCCCCAGTCTACATCCTCCTCGGCGTCCTCATGCTTGACAACTACCTCATCCTGCAGATCTGCGGCTCGGTCGTCGCTTTCGTCGGCGTCGTGTACGTCGCGCTCAACTTTGTGCACGTCTTCGAGGCCCCCAGCACCATGCAGGCCCCCAGCTCGGACCCCGAAGCCCAGCCCGTCTGGCAGGCGCCTACGGAGTGAGCTGTTACGACGGCGACCGCGACCGCGACGGAGACGGCGGCAAAGACACTGCCGACGCACTTTGCAGCAGCACAAACCTTGTCCTCACTCCCGCCCAGCCACTCGCCCTGCCAAGCCCTCCGCCCAACCCTCTCCCGTCTATAGACCATCTCCGCGACAGACACTCCCATCTCCTTCTAGACGAGCCGTTAAGACTACAAAAAGCCCGATTGATGCTACTACATGTGCTACTCGCAGCTGCACCCACTCGGCTCGTCACTATCGGTATCACATGCAGGTATATGACGGTGCACGGTCGCCACCGTCGCGCGATTTCCCTTCATTTCAACACGCGCGATTATCTAGTTCTAGAATTGGTATAGGGCAGCTGCAGTCGCTACCGGTTTGTGTGTTTAAGCACTCTGACCCTCGGCAACCCGCTCAGCCTCGGCCGGTGATGGCGCATCCACAGGAGGCGAAGGAATCGCCTCTAGGTCGACCTCGGCGTTGTCCGCCGCAGACGCCTCGGCAGCAGCAATGGCAGCGGCAATCGGGTCATTGTCGCTTGTCCGGGGCGAGAGGTCGCGGCGCTGGCCCTGCGAGCGCCTGAAGGGTCAGCTCTCCGCTCGGAACACGCTAAACTCACGGTTGCCGGGGAGGGTAACCACAACGGTCCTTGCCGTGCGCGATACGGAGAGAAGCATAGTCGTCCTTGCTCTTGACGCCGGCAATCGCCTTTTGGGCGGCGTCAATGGTCGTAAAGTTCACATACGCGGCATGCTTCTCCTTGAGGAAGTTGATGAGCTCGATTTCTAATGTCAGCAAAATCCGCGCAAACAACCTTGCTCACCTCCGAATTCGCTAAAGTCCACACGCAGCTTCTCCTGAGTGAACACCTCAAAGTCGGTGATCTGGCCAATGTACACGTTGCGGCTGACACCCTGCTGAACCTCCTGGAGAAGCTTGGGAGAGACGGGGGCCAGAGCCTTGCCCCAGCCAATGCGTAGGCGTCGGCCGGCGATGGTGACAGGGTTCTGCTCGCTATGCCTGAAGAAGGCGAGAGCGGCGGCGGGATCAACAAAGGTGACGAACGCACACTTCTTCTCGGGGAGGACCTTGATCGACTCGAGGACACCGCCACGGATGTTGTTGCACAGCTCCTCGACAGTCGTGTCGGCGGCAATGTTGCCTAGGTAGATGGAGCGGTTGCCAATCTGAGCAGGGTCCATGAAGCCATTCTGGCTGAAGCCGCCGCTGCCGGTAGGGTACCCAGACGCGTCAAACGAGGCAGAGCCATAGCCACCGTAACCGGGAGCACCGTAGCCGTAAGCACCGCCCATCTGTCCAGTATGAGACTGAACAGCGGCGGTGGCCTGGGCGACGGCCTGGCGAACGGCAGCCTGCTGGGCGCGGGGGACGTAGGCACAGCGATCCTTGCCGTAGCTGACGCGCTTGGTCTTGAACGCCGGCTCGCGGGGGAGGGCACTGACCACCTTCATGGCGACCGAGATGCTGAGGAAGTGAACAAAGGCAATGTTCTTGTCGCGGACAATCTTAATCTGGTCAATGTCACCAAAGCGAACCAAGTCGGCACGAAGGGTCTGCTCGGTGTCCTCATCGGTCAGGCCGCCGATGAAGACATTGCGGGTCGCCTGGTTGTACTGGACAGCAATCGCAACCGAGGTAGGGAGGTTCGACTCGCGTCCCCATCCAATGCGAAGCTCCTGGCCGCGAAGAGCGAGCTTCTTGACTGCGGCGTCGGCATAGAACGCCGCAGCAGTGGCACCATCGAGGAACGAGATGAAAACACAGCTCTTGTCAGATAAGATCTTGACAGACTCGATGGGACCAAAGCGAACGAGGTTGAGGAGCTCGTCAGCAGAGGCATCCTCTGGAATGTTGCCAATGTAGACGGTGCGGCCGGTAAGGTTGCCTGCCGCAGCGGCGGCAGCGGCGGCGGCGGCCGGGCCGTAGTTGCCAGTCATGCGGTTGGTGAAGGGGCCACCAAAGCCGGTTGCGGCCTTTGCGGGATGTTAGCCATCAAACACGGCGGTGTGAGGGATCGGCGCGAAGAATACACACCATCAAAGGGAATGTTGGCATAACGCCATAGCCAGGTACGACGGTCACGTACGAGCCATTAGGCACACCGTTCGAGCCGCCTGGGGGAACACCAGTCGCCTGGAGGTTGGCGTTGGGCAAGAGGGGGGTCATGGAGCCCTGGAAACCACCGCTGACACCCGGCTGGCCGTACGGCGAGGTCGAGCCCGGAACAGAAAGGCCGTTGGCCAAATACTGGCGCGAGGCGTCCGCGTTGCTGAAATCTGGCGAGTGTCCGACGCTTCCTGGGTCGGGTGGCGCAAGACCGAGCGGCTCTGCGCCCAGATTGGGCGACTGGAACGACCTCTTGGCAAAGTGAGCTATTGTCCTCTGCGCTGCAGGTTTGCACTCACCATAGAGTTGATATCGATCTGGCCGAGAGCACCAGTGAGGGCGCCGACATAGTCTGCCGGGAATAGGTTGAGTGAGGAGCCCATCTGGCCAGGGTATCGGGGGTACTGGTCAAGGCGTCCAGTCTCGCCTGGGCGGTTAAGGGTGTACTCAGTCATTAAGGGCTATGCGTTTGTGGTAGTGAAGGAGTGTATTGACGAGTAAACAGGGAGCAACTGTGCGTCGGCTTGAAGACGTTTGGCTCGAGGGGGGAGGAGGTTGGACTGGCGCAGAGAGCAACAGGCCACGAAGGTTGTGAACGCGCCACCGCGTGGTTGGAGAGGCAGTGGAAGGCGAAGAGGGCGAGCACGCGTGGAGCAAAAGGCGATGCGTCGTCGAGGACCAGAAGAGGAAATGGCGGAGCGAACGAAGATAAAGGTGCGGCGGGCCGAAGCAAGGGCAGAAGACGGCCTGAAGGAAAGGGATCTGTCGTGGCGACGAGAAGATTGCCGGATTGCCTTCTGTCAGTTGGACGAGGCGCGGCGTAGAGTCTGCAGGAGGGATGCGAGGAGCGAAATGGCGGCCGTGTCGTTGATCGTCGTGGTGGCGGCGCGTAAAGGTGCCACGATGAGGGACGTGGAGACGAGAGGCAACGGGGAGCACGAGGCCGAGTAACAAGGAGAGCATGAGCGTCAGTATGTGGTCTCTTGGGGGGGCACGATGGCACTCAGGCACACCCGCACACAGCCGCGCGACATGTGTGGTGGTGTCTGGCGCGGTCGTCAATGCTCACAAGGTCGTGGTAGAGATAAAAACAGCAGAACTGGTGAATGCGAAAGGGAGGAGGGAGGGGGAGGTGAGATGAACAAGAGAGGAACGTCGATCAGGAAAGGTGATGGCGAAACGAGAACAACGAGGGGTTGCGAGTGGACCAGTGCGCGGGTGGGCGGCGGGTACGTGATGGTGGGTGTGATGGACCAGACGCACGAGGTGTAACGCGGGGCGGTGAGGGGTGCAGACAGGCAGCAGCGCGAGATTGAGATCGAGATTTGGGACCAGTCCAAGCAAGGTTATGTGCGGCAACGACGCATGTCAGTGCATGTCTCAGGACACGTAGATGGGCGAAGCGCAAGGCGCAAAGCAGCGCGATGGGGCGGTGGGCGAGGCGAGCAAGCAGCTGGCTGGTGCTGTTGCGTCGTGTCCGGTGCCAAGCTGCCCGTTCGTGCCAGGCGATGCGCGCTGCGCGCGCGCGCGCGTACTCACCGGAAGATGCCTAGCTAGCTATTGCAATGCCGGCGTCGTCGACGACAGAGGACTGGCCGACGAGAAACGAACGTCGTGGACGAGATGGGTGACAAGTAACGTCTAGGTGCGTATGCGAATAGAATGAGAGAATGAAAGTGGACGACGAGAGGGGGAGGAGGCTTGTTGGCAAAAGGGATGGAGGCTGAACCAAGCCTGGTGGATTGAATCACGGTGGTCGCCGCAGTGGGAGGCAGGGAGGTGGCCGTGGCCGTGGGTGGCCACTGGTGCCGGCTGGTCGCTCGCTCGGTCGGTCGGCCGTCTGTCTGCTCATGCATCTCTCCTGTGGCCGCCGCCACTGCGTGCCGCTGTTGCCGGAGCAGGCGTGCTGCTCCTGTGCATGTCTCCTGCCGACCTGGTCGTAGCGCTGGCTGGCTGGCTCACTCGCTCGCTGTCCACTTCGCATACGGCAAGTGATTGCTCTGTCGCCCCTCTCTCCCACTGCGAGCCCTGAACGGGCAGCCCGGTCGGACGCGTCAGGGGTGCCCGATGAGCCACGCGAAGCCCGCGGCCATCGCGACGGGCGCTCGTGGTGGGTGCTGCTGCAGATCGTGTCGGCGCGCCCATGCATGTATGCGCGTATGTATGCATGCATGAATTCATGTGCGCGTCGCATCACACCTACTTGCATGCATGCATCACACCGCATCATCCCATCACTCGCTCCCATCACTGGCGACACGTCGTCAGCCGTTGTCGTGCCATGGCGCCAGCTGCTGCCGGGCTGGGCGGCGGCGCCCCTACGCGTCGTGCCGCAGCGGCGCGGTGCGGCGAGGCGCGGCGCCAGTGGGTGGGTGGGTGGTGGCCACCAGCCAGGGTCAAACAAATACGGCCATCAGAGTGACACGCGCGCACAGCCACGCCTGGTGGCATCGCACTGTGGCGCCCACCGCGCAGCGCGCACCGCACGCACCTTTTGGCACGCCGGCCCCCTTCCATACTGGGCAAGTGCGCAATTGCAACGACGGACGCAACCGCCGCGGCGCTGTTGCTCGCCGGGTTACATCGACGGCGGCTTCCTCATTTGATTTACAGTGCCTGAATGCACATTACAACTATGCCACTTTGGAATACAAGTAACACACGGTATCAAGGGGCAAAAGGGGCAAAAAAAAGTCTAAAGGTGCGACCGGCTGGCCCGACCAAAGCCAAGCCAACAAGGTAAAGAGCGGCTGCGCGGCTGCACGACGACTGTGCACACACCCGAGCCAGCAACATGATACCTCACGGCGTAGATGCATTCCTCGCGGCAGCACATGTGGCCGTGTCGGGCTGCGGGCGTCCTCGCGCGGCCCGCTAGGTGCGAGTCACTAGACCGATCGCCAGACACGAGACAACATCCGGACGAGGCAACAACCCGGCCTCTGCCCTCATAACCAACCTTGTTGCTAGCGGTCGCATGCTCGCCTTTCGATCAGCCCAACACGGAACAAAGGCTGGTGTGAAGCAGTGAAGCTGATGTACCAGCACGTGGCACATGACGAGGCAAGACAGACACATGGCATGCACGATGCTGCCATGCAAGAGATGCGAGGCAACCACGCGACGCGCTACTCGACTAGCTGCTGCCATCCTACTGCGGCACTCACGCGACTCACGCTAGACTCGCCCGCAGAGATACAGGGCCAACAACAACACGACATCGACGTCGGCACAGCTGGGCGCAGCTGTGCGCAGCCTCACCCACGCTGTGGGGCCATCTGATGAGCTCGGTACAGTCATGTCCACGGAAGCCCTCGGACGCAGCAGCGTCCTGCTAGACCAGTCAAGAGTTGGCCCCGCACGGCAGCGTCCACAGCAGTGCGCCGTACAGGCATCCTGCTGGTACACAACCATACCGACGCGTAGGAGCTTGGGCAGCGAGCTCGGTGCAACGCGCTGGACGATGTCCATCGGCCAAAGCCTCATGCCAGCCCAGTGTGCAAAGTCCAACTGACGTCCCTCACACACACAACCTCTACTCAGCTCCCCCTCACCCACTCACTACTCAACCCCATCTTCTCCAATGTCGATAAGTATACATGCCAAATGCAACCTCTACCCAAGCTATAGCATCATATGCTTAGACCGAGGCGAGAGGCTCAGGCTCGACAAACTCGCCGCCCTTGATGACCTTGGAGCCAGTGGCGGCGTCGGCAGCGTCACCGTGGGTCTCGAGGAGCTTCGAGAGGTCGATCTTGGGGGCCTTGACGATCTTGGCCTTGCGGATGTAGACGTTGTGGAGAGGGTAGATGCCCTTGGAGGCCTTCTCGATCTCACGGCCAATCGACTCGGGGACGAACTTCTGGACGAGCTCCTTGAGGTCCGAGCCCTCAGCCTCACGGCGGATGATCTCAACCATCTTGGCGCGGATCTCGCGGACCTGCGACGACTGAGCGTAGGTGGTCTTCTTGACCTGGTTGCGGTTGCGCTGGGTGAAGCCAATGGCGAAGAGGCGGAGGATGTAGCCGTCGGTGGTCTTGACGTCGACCGAGGCCTCGATGAGGGTCTGCCACTTGCGGACGAGCGAACGGAGCTTGTCGGTGGTGAAGTCCATGCCGTTGAACGAGGTGAGGCAGGCCTTGCCCTGGAGACATTGTCAGTTGTCGGCCCAGAAAAAAATCTTCGCCCAACGTACCGAAACGTCCTCGACCTTCAGCTTGATCTTGCGGAAGGACTGCTCCTGGTCGTTGTTGAGGTCAGCGAGCGAGAGCTCGATGACACGGCCCTTGAGCGAGTCGTTGGCATTGCGGAGACCCTGGGTGCGGTTGACAAGGGTCTTGCCGGCGTTGCGGTTCTCGAAGAACGAGGGGGCCTTGATGTCGTACCAGTCTGCAGAGTGTGAGCGTGTGTACCACTCGCGCCCGTGCTCGTCCATCCTCGTCTTCCTCGTCCTCGTCCCCTCCTCCTCATCCCAGAAAGACACTAACCCTTGCGGGTGAAGGGGTCAACGACCTTTTTCTTGATACCCTTCTTGCCCTTCGAGAGGCGCTTGTTCTTTCCAACCGCCATTTTCTAGAGGGTCGATGCGATGCGATGCGAGTGACCGATGTAGCGTAGAGGCAATGTGTGTAAGGGGGGAGTAAAGGTCGAGAAAGGAATGGGGGCACAAAGTTTCGAACAAATCGGTAGCGGCCGTGAGATAGCGAGCAAAGCAGAGAGTAACGGAGCGGTCGAGGCAAGGCAGGCGCAAGATCGTCAGCGCCAACGTTCTCTGTAGTGTGTCCCCTGTGTTGAGGTCTCTGCTCGCCGTTACTCACAAGATGTTTGATGGATGAAGAAGAAGCACTGTCGTCGTCCAAGTTCAGCAGCCAAGGAGCCGGGAGGGAGGCAGCCAGCGACCGCCAGGCAGGCGACCGCACCCACCGAACACTCAATCGCACAATCGAGCCCAGTTTCGCGACGGAATCAAAAGCGGGAGTAAAACAGCTTTTCGAACATTGGTCGGGGTTACGGCGATTTGTCTGGAGGCAATGCGGTTCGGTGTGGCGGATTGGCACAGGCTGAGCGATTTTTGGACAATCTCGAGCTCTGCGTGGCGCTCGGCCTCTGCAGTGGGATTGGGGCCTGAAGAGCGGGGCCCACGGCTACTCTACAGGAGGCAGGGTAAGTGCCGCCAGGCGTTGAGAGCTTTGGTGGCGACAGGTTGCAGACCAGCTTTCTGAGGCAGGACCCCCAACAGACTGCATACCATTGAAATCGGGCATCGAGGGCAAGTCAACAGTCCCAGGCGAGGCATCGACCACCTCCTTCATGTACCCTCCTCCCATCGCCCCCTCGTGTGCATCCATCAGGCAGCATGAAATGGTGTCATCTTCGTCATCGTATGGAACATTGCAGTCGTCTGGAATCGAATCCACTGCCACCTCGCTCACTCGGGCTCTCCTCGGTCGACATTCCCTCCAATCTCCTCTCCTCCAATGCCCATGATCCACTCGCCGCCATGATATGTATGAGATCCAAACCAATGCCCTTAGGCCAGAAGAGTGACGACCTGCGCCTCGTCGATTGAGCTGGTCGTCGAGCTCACGACACGACGTCCCGCCGTCGGCTTGAAGCTCTTGGTCGAGAAGCTTGGCACCGCGGTCTCTCTCTTGCCACTTCCCTCGCTGTCGCTGTTGACGGTAGAGATGTCGGGCGAGTTGGCAGAGCTCGTGGCCATTGAGTTGGAGAGAGAAGGAATGATACCTTTCTGCTCGTAGTCGCTAATCTTGGCCTCCAGGCGGCGACCACATGGCGTGTGGCGGAGGTTAGGCATAAGAGGGAGGATAATGGAGAGAAGCTGTCACGTCAGCGGCGGGTCTACTGGCTTGTCGGTAACGCTACCCACCTTGTCGCGCTGATCTGGGTCTGCCTCGGCGAGAGCGGTCTGGACCGGGAAGTTGCCGTACGAGTCGCGGAGCAGAATCGCGATGCGGTTGTCGGCACCGTCCGCCTTGTCACCTATCATCTCGGCGATCAGAACGCGGCGGTCCTCGGCTCTCGAGAATTTGAGCGCCTTCTCCACGACATTGGACGCAAACTTGTGACGGCTGACTGGGAGATGAGCGTTGAACCCGTGCTGGAACCACTCACGCTCAAACACCCGTGTCTTAATCTCCTTGACGACCTTGTCGCGGTCGTACTCGCGTCCCGGAGTGTTGGTGATGACACTCTGAACAACATAGTCTGACGGTCAAAGGATGCTTTAGGGAGTAGCGGTACTTACTTCCAAACTGGTCGACCATGAGGTTGGGCGAGCAGCCGTGCATCTCGTTGAGGAGGGGACGGATCTTCTCGGGCGAAAGAACCTCAAACGCTTTCTGAAGAACACGGCAACCAAAAGAGTGGGTGGAAAGCTCATGGACATGGCCGACAAAGGCGTCCGTGAGGGTGCTTGGCGGGTCAAGAGAGATAAGCCGCTGGATGACATGGTTTGCGTTTGCAGACTTGACGCACTCGATGATGTGGCCATTGAGCTCGGCAATGAGCTTCTCGCGCTGGTCAACGAGGACGTGCTCGAGGGCCTTCTGCATCACCTGAAAGGGTCAGGAACAATCTATCGGACAACAAAAAGCCACTTACTCGGCAGCCGTACATCTGCATTGACAGCTGGAGGACGTGGCCCTCCATCTTCTTGGCAAGGGCTGCCTTTTGACTCTGGTCGCCGTGCTCAAAGAGCTTTTGAATCACATAGTTTCCGAAAACGTCCGTCATAAGCTGATAAGCATTGGGCATGATCTCCTCGAAGACCTTGGAGCGCTCCTCGGCATTTGCAGTCTCGAGCTTGTTCTGGATAAAACGCGAGCCATGCTGGTCGCCAGCAAACTCGCAGATACTTCCATAGATTTCCTGTAGACTGTCAGTGCATGGTGACGCATCACCACAGCGACTCACGGCCAGTTCGGCGCGGTTTCCCTTGCGCTGTCTGAACTCCTCCAAACGCTGGCTGCGTGTGGCACTGGTGTCCTCGCTGTGGCGACGGGACTGGCGTGGGGTAAACGGGTAGTGGGATGATGGGGAGTAGGGATAGCTGCCTCCGAGAGTGTAGTGGACGTTTGCGGCGGCCGCGTATCCAGAGGACAGTGGATTCTGCATGGCAAACGTTGTGTGCGCGGCGAAGTCACCAAGGGCGTACTGAGTCTGCTGGTGCTGGCTATTGCGCCTGGGAGAGCCGGAGGAAAGCGGGGACCCGAGACTCCGGTGACGCTGGGTAGGGTAAGCGCATGATCAACACCGCCACGAATAGCTTCGACTCACGCCATTTTCGCGAGGGGGGGTCTGGTGGGGCCAGTACGGGGTGCGGTCGTAGGTAAAGTAGCCATGCTGCACCTGGTTCTGTGCCACCACCTGCTGGTGGATCTGAGGCTGAAGCTGAGGCGGGCGGTAAATCGCCTGGTTGCGAGCCGAGGCCGCGGCCGCCACAATCTGCTGCTGGAAGACGGACATGCCCGGCTGACCTTGGTTGGTGCTAGGACGCGAGTCGGGGCTGTGGGTGCTGTAGTTGTCTGGGGGGGTAGGATAGGGGTCATAGGCGACTCCGCCGGGGGAGGTAAGCGACTGGATGGGAGTGGCCGTCAGGTCGGTGTAGGTGTAGGCTTGGTGGGGGCTGGCGGCGGCACCATACGTGGCAGGATCGACGCTCGCACTGGCATAGTACAAGAATTGGCCGCCAGCGTCATAGCCGGGAAAACCAGGGCGCTGGGGCGTGTGCACATTGGCGTAGGGTGGAGTGGGGAGGACACTGCCAGGCTGGCGAAGGCCAGTAGAGTGCGCCTCGTCCACCGAGAGAGCAGAGAGGTGGCCGGAAAGGTCGGAGTTGTTGTCCATGTCTGACCAAGTTGCTGCCGCGGCCGGCATGGTAGGCTTTAGGCGTGGCTTTGAAATGATCACCGAGAGTGTGTCGGCGGAGGGTTAGGTGGACACAAGTGGCGAGGGGTCAACGAGACTCGTGATAGTTGTGAGGTGATGATTTATGGGATGGGTTTGATGAGGTTGGAGATGATGCGAGCGAGTCGGGGTGTGCAACAAGAACCTTGGTAACCAAGTACCGCTTGAGAACTAGACAACGACAGTTGGGTCACACTTTTGTCTGAGCGTGGGGGGTCAGTACGGTGTACTGTGCTACTCTGGCCGGGTTGAAAGTGGAGGAGGGGGGCGGTTCTAGGGAAAGTAGGGGCAAGGAAGAGAGGAATGGGATGAATCAAGTGACAGGGATGGAGCAATGTCAAGGTGGTGAGGCGAAGAGAGAAACAGGCGCAGACAAGGGGGTCATGCGCAGGTGGGGAGGGAGAGAGCGAGAGACAAGATGAGTTGAGTGATAACGGAGAGACAGTAAGAGAGAAGACCAAGTGATGGCTTGGAGGGTGCAGCTCGGTGTGTGTGTGTGTGGTGTGTGGGCGGGGTGCAACGACCAGCCGTGGGTGGTGTTGCGCGGCGAGTCTGTGTGTCTGTGGGTGTGGTGGTGTGTGTGTTGGCGGGCGTGCGGATTTCGTGGCAAAGGCAAGGAGGTATAGAGGTATGGACGCCGTGCGTAGCCGTGCACACGAGCGGGCGAGCGAGGAGCGAGGGAAGGGACGAGCGCGCAACGACGTCGTGTCGTACTGCTCGCTGAATTGGCCTTGGCCTCGCCTTTGGGCTCGCTCCAAATGGAATGATGATAGAGTTTGCGAGGCGCCGAGGGACGCAAGATGGTCGCGGCGCCGCGCCCCCCAGGCAGGCGCGAGAGGGAGCGAGGAGCAGGGCGAGCAGCAGCTCAGCAGCGGCAGCGCAGGTGCTGCCTGAACAGAAGCGGCGCCGTCAGAATGGCACTCGGCGGACCGTGCCCATCAACCCGCCCCCTCGTCCGCCATCTGCCAGCTCGCCCTCACCAGCGACGACACCAGCCTCCTTCCCCATCGCTAGCTCATTCTTCTGTCGGCGGGCGACTACGGTCCCGAAACAGGCTAGGCAGTCATCAAAGTGGCATGGCATCCACTCGACCGATCCTTTGGGCGCACGCCGCCCCCTTTCCGCCGCAGCGGCCTGGCCGCGGCCCGTCGCATCGTAGCCCGAGGCGCAGGTCGTCTGTCGCCTGCGATTCTGCGTCCCACACACACACTCGCGGCTGTCGTGCCCGGCGTCGCATACCCGAGCCGTGCGGCGCGCCGCCTCCTCGTCCTCTCGTCCTTGTTTCGCCCTTCGGAGACGCCCTCGAAGCTCGCGGATCCTTCCTTCGACGTGACAAAGACGGCGGACGGGAACAGCGCCAACGCCAAAGCAAGAAAAAGCCAAGGCAGTCATGATCGTCTCCAGGTCCGCTCTGTCCGCCTAAGCCCCCGTCACACCGCGGATCTGAGTGGGCCATGCTGCGTGCAGTGGGTCACAATGCAACACCGAGCCCGACCACACTGCGCCTGGCCCTCCGCTTCCTCTACCCCACTGAACTCAACGCCTCGAGGAAACCAACCCCGCTGATCGATCGATCGACTCACTGTCCAAGCTAGGGCTGCGGTCCTCGCAGCAAGTTTGCAAGCAGCGGCAAGATAGCCGCGATCGTAGAGTGCAACGGGCGGCGGTTCGCAGGGAAGGGCGTGTGGGCGTGTCACAGTCGAGTCAAGCGCACAACAGGGGCGAGCGCGGCGTTAGAACGTGTCGTGTGGTCTTCACAGAGATGGTGTCGGGGCCTGATCTAGCGGTCGCGTACGCTGGGCTGTGTGGAGGGGCGAGAGGTCGTGAGTGAGCGCGGTTGCGCTCGGCGTGGAGAGAATGCAAGCAGATGACACACGCTGCATCGTATACCCCAGCGAGTTTCGTCGCCCGCTCGCACCATCCATGCCCACGAGAAGCACGGATCAGTTTCACATGGGTCGGTGAACAAGGGACACGCGTGGAGTGCTGGCGGCGGCGGAGGCGGCGGCGGCGCTGTTGCCTGCTCCTGCTGGTGCTGCCGCCCCCCCCGGGTGTCGCATCAGCGCAACGAGTGCCGAGCGGGCGGGCGGGCAGTGCAGTGCAGTGTAGATCGGCGACGCGAAACTCTTGGGGACTGGGCGGGGGCTGCGTGCGGCGCCGCCACGGCCTGTAGGCCCCGCACACTGCCACCTCGTGCTCCCCAACCAGCTCTCGGCGACGCGACGACGCGACTGATCTTGCTCTTCCCAGCGCCGGCACCGTCGTCGCCAGCCAGCACTACACTGTTAGAGTGCACGCCGCCACCGCCGCCCTCGTGAAGGCTGGTCGTCGGCGGTGGGGCGCAGAGGCGGACGAGGCTGGCGCCAGAGATCAGAGCGCCAGGGCTTACGGCACACGCTGATGCAGCGAGGCGCTGGCAGCGCCAGCGCTGCATGCCATGATGCCCCGCACTGGCCGCCAGTGCCCGCCGTCCGCCCATTCGCTGTGCACCTGCCGTGGGTCTGTGGACTTAGCCAGCCAGGTCGATTCAGCACAGCAGAGGAAAAGAGCGCATGTGGTGCACGCAGAGCAAAGCGTTGCCGGTGGCCGCACGGTGGCTGCCGGTCAACAACATGAGCGCCGTCAGGCACAAACGCCACAATGCTTGCCTCGTTCGACATTCCGCCAGCCATCGCACATCGCACCACAAGCATTCTGAGACACCCACACTATTCTTACCATCGTCGTTTGCGCCCACACCACGCACATCCTAAAGCTCCATCTCTTGTATAGCTCTCATGAATACAACATCCTGATATCTCGACGGATGTGGCGTCGCACCGCTCATCTACGCCGCCTCTAAGCGCCGTAGATGGCGAGCTCCTTCATCTCTCCAAGCACATTCTCCACCTGCGCGTCCAGCTGGCCGTTGGCGTAGTCGTCGCGAATGTTGTCGTTGAAGTACCTCTGCACGCCTGACAGCTTCTCGTAGCCCTCCTCGGCGAAACGCAGCTGGCAGCGGACCATGGCCTCAAACGATGGCTCGAGGTAGGCTGTGAGGCTGGTCAGTGGCAATCACAGTATGCTCAGTATAAAACGTACGGATGCGGAGCTCGACGAGCTGGGGGAGTTCCTCAATCAACTGGTTGTTGAGCAGCTCGTAGATTTCACGCGCGTCGTCGTGCTCCTGCTGCGCCTTGGGCAGTTTTGTCGTGTCGTCGGCGGGCTTCTCGACAAGCTTGCGGACCTTTGACCTCGTGGAGTCGTAGTCGATCAACTGCGAATGGTCAACAGGTTGTTCCACAGTCACGAGCGCCGCCACCCACCTTGTGGTTGCGCTTGTCAATAGCGGCGTTGACATTGCTAAAGTAGCTGTTGAGCTTTCCAACTGGCTCGAGGACTGTGGCACGGAGAGGACCGTCCTGATCGCGGGTTAGGAAATAATCATGTTTGTCCTCGCCACCACAAACATACCAGGTCACGGTTGACGACATTGTCGAGCTCGTCGACCGACGCCTTGTAGGCGTGGCCAGCCATTGCTCCCTGCATACGTCAGTTGTGTTCGGCGATCACCATCACAAAAACTGACTTCACTCGACTTGTCGGCGGTGTAGAAGAGCGAGATGGTCTCGGCGATGCGGCCCTGTGACGAGGACATGGCTGCACACGGGCGTCAGCGCTGTGCTGCGACGATTACTCGGCCAAGTCACTCACTACGAATGGCATCGAGGTACGTCTTTGCGTCCTTTTGCAGGCTGGTGCACTCCTTCTCCATTCTGGGGCGGATGTCAGCCAACTGATCGAGGCTGCTCGACGAATACTGCGCAGTGCAGCGCCCTGGACGTGGGTGTCTTGGCGTCGCCAACTCACGTCCGGTACTTGGCCTCCTGGTCCTGGAAGTCGTGGTCGATAGTCTTCTCGACCTGTCCCGTCTTCTGCATGAGCTGTGTGCCCGCACGGGACGCAGCCTTCTTGAATCTGTTGGACGCATGTTAGTCGGGTGTCCAGCAGCACTCGACTCGGGCCAAGCCCATGGCAACACGCACCCTCCCCTGAACGTGTCAGCTGGCACACAACGAGTAGATGATTGCTGCCACTCACCAAGACATTGTTTTCGAGTTCTATCCCGCTGTCTGAGTTGAGGGTAGGCCGATGGCTGTTGTTGATGTAGTTAGTTGGTTGCGAGATGTTGAGAGTGGGTGCGTGACCCAACTGAACGCATCATCGACGTATCCACCGGCCGGCCGACGGACCGCGGCACAGCTTCCCTTGGCGGAACCAAATTTCCTAATAGGGTCTCCAAAGTCCAATGAAATGTTCTTGTTTGTGATTAGAGCCCGAGTAGTTCCAATTGGATTTCGGCCACTCCACTCTGATCAACCTTGCGTCAGTTGTGGTGCCGGAACAACGGCCAGAGCTTGGAGCTCGACTCAAGAACTTTACATCGCAATCTCTCTCATTTTGATCATTCCAGTGTTACTACCACTACCACAATGTCAAGGCATCGCTTCGTGCGTAACCTCGACCTCGACGGTAAGTCAGCGGCCCATCGCGAACGTCACCCCGCGGACAGGCTTGTGCTCATCGCCTCAGCCGAGCTGGCCGACGACAACCCGGACGATGCCTACTACGACGAGGATGACTACGAGGGCGAAGGGGGCCAGAGCGGAGGTGGCGAATACGACGATGAGGACGATGGCATGTCTCCAGAAGAGCAGGGTGAGCGTCCATTCTCCCTCAAACGCCCATGCTCACCATTACAGCTCAGATGATCTCGGCGGTGCCCATCGTCCGTGCCCGCTTGAAGGAGGCAAAGGTCCCAGTGACCGACGCCGAGATTCAGGACTCGCTCTGGCACTACTGGTTCGACATCGACAAGACTGTCAGCTGGCTGACAAAGGAGTGGGAGAAGAAAGGTGAGTCCCAGTGTCCCCTCCCCATCACCCAATACCTTCCCTTGAGCGAGCGCGCAACCCAAACTCGTACGCGGACACACGAGCACCTCGGTGGCGAGAAGCCGGCTGAGCGACAACCCAGGCGAAACTGGACCGCCAGCTGAGCTTGTGCCTACACCTCTTCAAAACCCTCGACCTCGACCTCGACCTCGCCGGCGGCGGCGTGCCCGAGCCGAAGCCGCCGCACCTGCAAAACCCTTGGCCCCTGCTGCTCCCTCGCCACCTCTCACTGCACTCCAACGCCTATCACTGGCTAGGAAACAGGCGGCAGGATCTACGGCTTCCTCTACACCAGCTTCGCGACCTTCCTCGACGGCACCCCCGTCATCGGCATCGAGCACCCCGCCCCCGCAGGCCGACGCCACCGGAAAGCCACTATCTAAGCTCGCCCTGCTTGCGCAGAAGCGCCGTGAAGCCGCTTCAAAGCCGGCACCAGCCGAGTCAGCTACCCCAGTGACCCCCACAACTCCTTCGGAGCTCTTCCCTTCCCCTGCAAGTCCCTCGGATGTCGCTGCACCCTCACCGGCCAAGCCCCTGTCCAAACTCGCCCAGAAGATGGCTGCCGCACGAGCGGCGCGAGCCGAGAGTTCCACATCAGAGCAGGCATTATCGCAATCAGCGCCGTCGTCATCAATGCCCTCACCAGCCATCGATGTCCCAGGACCTCAAGCGGAGCCGGAAGACGAGCTCTGGTCTTTCGCCGCCTCTACTTCTGCACCTGCTCCGGCCTCGCTCTTCTTCGACATCCTCACGACCCACGCTCCGGACACTGTGCCGCTAAAACAGCCTTCTTTGGCCAACATGCACATTGCCGTCCGCGGTGACCCTTCCGAGGCGGAGCGTCGCGTTCGCGAAGCTTTTGGTCCAGGAGTGGAGAGCCCGGACGACATTGTCCTCCGGATGCGTGATGGACGAGCTGGTACGGGTGCTGTGGCGCCAGCAGCAGATCAAAAGCCGTCCAAGGTTGAGGTTGTCCGAGCTCCCAAGGTTGCCCCGGCCGTCGAGCCTGTGAGTGAGGTGGAGGCGACGGCCGCGAAGGCGGAGGCCCCTGGCAAGGCGGCTGCTGGTCGGGCCCGAAACAAAGCCGCCGATGCGACGAAGACGAAGCGCCCAGACGCTGCAGCCAAGGGCAGCTCGACCACTGGCAAGCCTCCCTCAGCTAAAGGCAAGCAGCCCGCGCCTGCAGGCAAGGAGCCACCAGCTAAACTGCCCTCATCCGCCAATGCATCCAAGCCGTCGTCGAAGCCCGCGTCAAAGCCGGCGCTTCCACGAACGACCACTTCTACCAGTGGCCAGAGTGCGCCTGCAGACAAGTCGAGTGGGGATGGAAAGAGGAAACCGGCTGCGAAGCCCTCGGATCCGAAGAGTAACAAATCAAAGCCGACCAAGGGCGGTCAACCATCCAAACCTTTGGCAGGACAGTAACCATAACCTCGAGTCAAGATGCTATCAGTTGTCTCGTGGGCTTAAGAGCCAAGACCTGATGCGCGCTCGCTCTCCTTTTCTCCCTCTCACCTCACTTTTATAGCCACTTGACGGGCTGCTAACCCTCATCAGTGGCGGCCAAGAAAAAGGCCACAGCAGCCGCCGCATCCAAAACAGCAACACCAACACCTGGCAGCAAGGCGAACAGTAAGCCTGGCAGCAAACCCAGTTCCAAAACGGGGTCCGCATCGTCTACACCGCGCAAGGGTGGCGCGCAAACACCCATCTCCGTCGCTCAGCAGGACCTGCAAGGCCTGCACCTGACTGAGCAGGTCGATGAGGCTGAGCTGCAACGTGAGCGGGAAAAGTTCCGCGAGCGTCCTGTCCTGTCTATGAAGCAGGAGGAGCTCATTGCCAAGGTCAAGGCGGATGAGGAGGCGTCTGGCAAGAAGAACATCAGTCTGATCGTTGTTGGTGAGTGTGATGGGTTCAGCCATGGTTCAGGTCTGATAAACCAGGTCATGTTGACGCCGGCAAATCCACACTGATGGGCCGAGTGCTGTATGACCTCGGGGAGCTGTCTGAGAAGGACAAGGTTGCCAATGAGCGTGGAAGTTCGCGGGCCGGCAAGTCCAGCTTTGCGTTCGCCTGGGGTCTTGATGCTCTTGGAGACGAGCGTGCGCGGTAGGTGGAGCTGGGTGTCACGGATGCTGACCCACTGCAGCGGAGTTACCATTGACATTGCGACTACGCACTTCCAGACGCCTCACCGCAATGTCACCCTGCTGGATGCTCCTGGCCACCGTGACTTCATCCCTGCTATGATCTCTGGCGCCGCCCAGGCTGACGTCGCGCTCATGGTTGTGGATGCCTCGCCCGGAGAGTTCGAGGCTGGCTTTGAGAGGGGCGGTCAGACGCGTGAGCACGCGTGGCTTGTTCGCTCTCTAGGTGTCAAGGAGATCATCATTGGCATCAACAAGATGGACATGGTGGATTGGTCGCAGGACCGATACGATGACATTGTCGACGCCCTCAAGCCGTTCCTGTCTTCGGCGGGCTTCGCCTCGGCCAAGACGGTCTTCCTTCCCCTCGCGGCCATGGACGGCATCAATGTTGCTCAGCGAAACCTTCCGCAAGAGGGATCCTGGTACAAGGGCCCTGCGCTTGTTGACGCACTCGACAAGGTGGAAGTGCCCGAGCGCCCCTACTCTGCTCCCCTCCGCATCCCCTTGTCCAACGTGTTCAAGGGCCAGACAGCTGTCGCTTCCGGTGTTGCTGTGCAGGGCAGGCTTGCGAGCGGTGTTGTGCAGGTGGGCGACAATGTTCGGGCTGTCCCTGGTGATGTTGTTGCCAGCATTCGAAGTGAGTTAGCTACCAATCCCCTTGAGCAAAAGCTGACCGCTCAGCGATTGAGGTCGACGAGGACACGGCGCCGTACGCTGTCGCGGGTCAGAATGTCACCCTGTACCTGGCTGGTGTCGACCCCAACCAGTTGTCTATCGGCACCGTTCTGTGCCCACTCAACTACCCTGCACGCCTGGTCTCCAAGTTTGTGGCGCAGATCCTGGTGTTTGACCTGCAGAGTCCGATCATTGTCGGCACTGCTGTGGAGCTGTTCCACCACTCGGTCAACGTGCCTGCGACTATTAGCAAGCTGCTGGCCATCTCCGAGAAGGGCCAGGTGGTCAAGAAGAACCCCCGTGTGTTGCAGAAGGGTGTGACGGCGACTGTGGAGATTACTCTCCGCGCCGCGACCGGCAGCAGTCGCCAGACGCTGATGCCCCTGGAGACAGCTGCGGAGAACAAGGAGATGGGTCGCGTCCTTATCCGTCGTGGGGGCGAGACCATTGCTGCAGGCATGGTTACCGAGCTGCTGTAGGCGTAATAATGTGCATTATGCATGAGCATTGCTGTGGATGTAGGCGGCAGACGGCTGCCACACAAGGCCAAACTGGCAAAATGGTACCGCCGCCACGTGGTTTTGGTGGAGATGGCGCCAACTCCACCTCTGTCCGACTGCTCCGTTGATGATCCCCGCAGAGTCCGACTTTTTGTATTGAGGTGTCGAGATTTCGGTGCAAACGACAGCCAGTCACACTACCTCCATCGACACTCGACAAACATGCCGATTCGCAGTGTGGTCAAGCGCCACCCGTTCAACAAGACTCGGGCCCTGCCGCGCATGGTGCGTGACGCGATGCGGAGGGGTGCATGGCCCAGCGCCGGCCCGACGCCAGTCGGCGCGGGCGACCTGCACCCGCCCGCTGTCCTGTCGTGCAAAGCCGAACACTGACCTCTGCGCAGGCATGGGCGCCCGAGAACCTGTTCAACCTGTGGCTGCGAACGTCGAACGATTCGTATCTCGCCAAGCAGACCCAGTTCCACAACACGAGTATGACGCTGTACCAGCAGCGATGGCTCGCCAAGCGCCTGACCAAAGGCTACCACGGCGACCACATCATGGAGAAGAAGTTCAAGCGGTGGTTCCTGCCCGAGTCTATCCCGACCATCCGACACAACTCGGGCGGCGAGGCGCACAAGTCGATCGCGATCAAGAACGAAATGTCCAAGTGGGTCGAGGGCAAGGCGCGCGCCGGCGGCCGCACCGACGCCGAGAGGCAGGCAGCTGCGCAGGCCAAGGACGCCGTTGCGCCCGTCGGCACGCTCATGTACGGCGAGGTTGAGCGCCGTATCGACGTTGTCATCTTCCGCGCGTGCCTCGCCCAGAGCGTGTGGCAGGCGCGCTCGTACGTGACTCACGGACACGTCAAGCTCAACGGCAAGCCGGTCACCAACGCCAACATCTTGCTCGAGCCAGGAGACCTTTTCACCGTCGACCCTGCCGTCGTGCCCTTCATTCACAGGTCAACAGCGGCCGAGGTTGAGGCTGCCGAGACAGCAGAGGAGGCGGAGGAGGCTGCCGTCGCCGAGGAGGCCGAGGCTGAGGTCGCCGCCGAGAAGGAGGGTGAGGTCAACGCGGAGGCGGAGGCCGAGGTCGCGGCCGCCAAGGAGGGCGAGGTCGAGGACATCGAGTCTGCAGAGGAGGCCGAGGTCGAGTCTGAGGCCGAGGCCGAGGGCGAGGCGCGCCGCGTCAGCACGCCCAAGCCCAAGACGCGCCCCCCACCCAACGTGTACGAGGACGCCGGCGGCTCGTACTTCAAGCTGCCCGACTACGCGCAGGCGTCCATCTTCGTCCCGGCCTACATCCTGCCGTCGTACCTCACCTGCTCGGGTGTCTACGTGCGCCACCCGACCGCGCGCCCGGCCTACTCGGAGATCCCGTCGCCGTACGACGCGGCCGGCCCGCTCATGTCCATGTCGTGGGAGTGGTACTCGCGCGTCGCGCCAACGATGACCGCCCGGCGCCGCGCGCGCCTGCTGGACCCCCAGCGCTCGCAGGACCGCAAGTAGTCGCGTGGAAGGTAGCATAGCATAGGATTGCATGGCATGATATCATGAGCGTGAGCCGCGAAGCGGCGATCAGCGAGGAGGGGGAGAACGTGTCGCTTGTTGCCGCACAAAGGTTGTCAGCTGTGCCAGTCGTCGGTTGCGGCAGGCGGCAGTCGAAAGTTGCGCCAGTCGTCGGTTTCGCCAGTTGTCAGTTGCGCCAGCCAGCAGCCTCCCCCCCCTCCCCCCGCACCATCCCGGTGACAGATGCAATCAGTGTACAAGGTGGTACATAGTTTTTGATTTACTTCTCCTCCTCGAGAGGGGGCAGCTCCTCAACGAGACCCTCCTTGACGAGGAGCTTCTCGAGCTCGCCCGACTGGTGCACTAGGCGTGTTAGTCTCTCGTCAACATATCAAACCCACTCGAGATCATGATGTCGCAGCCGCCGACAAACTCGCCCTTGACGTAGACCTGGGGGATGGTGGGCCACTCGCTGGCCGCGTCAGCGGTGAAGCGCGCAACCGGGACGCACCTGTACTCCTTGATGCCCTCGCGGAGCTCCTGGTCAGCGAGGCAGTTGAACGAGACGATCTTCTCGCGGGGCACGCCCTGTGCTTGAGTCAGCATTCGCCGCCGTGCGGGTGCTTGCCGCGCGTTGCAACTCGCCTGCACCTCGAGGATCTGGACGACGGCGCGCGAGAAGCCGCACTGCGGCTGCTCGGGTGTGCCCTTCATGAACACGACGAGCGGGTTCTCAGTCACGGCCTATGTGTGTCAGTGGCGTTGTGCGACGAGGAGCAACCTACGCCGTCGATGAGCTTCCGTGCCTCGTCCGAGAGGAGGCGGCGCTGAGCGAGCAGGCCCGAGACGCGGGCGACCTGGGGCCGGGGGAGCGTGCGCTGGGGAGTCAGTTGCTGCGCTGTGCGGCGGCGGTGGGGCTTACAAGGGTGCGGAGACCGGCGCGGGCAAACATGGTGGTATGGGTATGAAGGTGTGGTGGTGGTGGCTGCTGGAAATGTCGGCTCGTCGTTGATGACTACCACTTTGATTGTGACTGGCGGCGCAAGCGGACAGACTGGTTGGTTCCGACTGGCGCCGGCCGACCGACCGACGCTCGCGGGGCGGATCACGTGGCAGCAGTAATAGCATAAATAGCTCTTGGCTATTTGAATCTTGCTAATCTCGCAAAGCGGCAGCCATTAGGTGACGGGAAATACCCTCCCCAACACGCACGCGCTGGTGGAGGCCAGTCGGGAAAACATTGTGCATCGCGACAACATTACCGTTTGCACTATCCATGCTCTCGGCCAGAGCACTACTGCAAGCAGCTCGTCCTCTCGCGCGTCAGACTCTTGCTTCACCCAGCCTCCTCCCCGTTGCAGCACCGCGAGTCCGTCCAGCCCCGCTTCGGCCGCACCACCGCGCCCTGTCATCCTCCTCACGCTCCGCCGCCATGTCCCAGCCAAAGTACCGCTACATCTCTGCAGATGTGCGTGTGCTGCGAAGCGCGGTCAAAACAGCACTGACGCCCCGCCCCAGGACCTCGCGGCTATCCTCAAGTCCGAGCCCGAGGGCGCGTTCAAGTCGTGGGCCGTGATCGACGTGCGCGACAGCGACTTTGCGGTAGGGCTTGACCCCGCGACACAGCTGACCGACCCAGGGCGGCAACATTGTCGGCGCGGCAAACTACCCCAGCGAGAGCTTTCTCGCGGAGGTCGACGCGCTCGTTCGGCGCGCGGAGCACGGTGCGTCGCTGCGCGGTGTGGATATCACTAACGCGCAGTGCCAGTGATCGTGTTCCGTGGGTCGGTTGGGTGTAGGCACGCTGACAGCAGACTGCGCACTCTCGCAGGTCCGGTGAGTGGGCCGCAAGATCAATGCTGACAACATGCAGCGGACCAAAGGCAGCACGAGTACGTCGCGCCGTACACACGTTGCCGTACACACAACGCCGATCTGACCTCTCCCGCAGCGATATGCCGAGGCGCGCGAGTTCCAGCTCAAGGACGCTGCGCCCGCGCAGGAGATCCTCGTCCTCCGCCAGGGATTCGAGGGGTTCCAGTCACGGTACCGCGTACGCTCGGGGGTCTGGCGCCGCTGACGATGGCAGGACGACAAGGCGCTCGTCGAGAAGTTCAACAAGTTCTACCACGACTAGAGGAGGCGCGGGGGGAGGTGGCGACGGGACGCCATGGCTATTACTCGAACAGGAGCATGTGGCAGGCATCAGTCTGGCGAGCAGCCACGATACTGGCCTCTGTGCCGATGGGAGCGAGAGCAAGGACGCTGTTGAGCAGCACAATGCGACTTTGGATACTCAAGCCCGCTCTAGGCTGCATTTTGGTCATGTATTGTGGACATCAAAATGCATCCACTTTGGACACCAAAATGCAGCAACTTGAGCATGACCGTGAGGCGGTCATCTCTCCTGTCGCTTGGGCGACAGGGTTGGAGAAGGGTATGTGGCATGAGGATGCATCCCGGCCTGAGTGGCAGGTACCGGCGTGGCGAGGAGAGACCAAGAACGCTTGAGCAGCACATGCACACCCAAGCCCGCTTAGCTGCACTTTGGACAGGGATTTTGGACACCATGCAACGATCTCGAGCATCAAAATACTACGGCCTTGAACAACCAGGATCGATACATGCCCCATGCCACGTACCCTCTCACTAACCGTTGCCAGAAGCGACCGGAGAGAGGACCGGAACCCTGCTATGCTACCCAAGCCCGCTCTAGCTGCACTTTGGACATGGGTTTTGGACATCATACTGCAATTTGGGCATCAAAATGCACCGACGTTGACCACCAAAGTGCTCTCTCGCCGCCTTGTCCCCCCCCCCTCCCCCCGCGGCGTCCACCTTGCCGACAGCCCGATGGCCAGAGAGAATGTAAAGCGCTCCGTTCTTTCCGGATGCTTCCCGGACACATGTCTCGCTCCGTCGCTTTCGCGTCTGATGTAATTTGTGGTGTTGTTCCGGGACGACATGTGGTACACAGCCCGCCTCGTCAGCATCTGTCCCGAGCGAGGAGTGGAGGGACACGGCACAGTCATCGACGCATCGGCACATGCCCATCCGAGGCGACGTCGCGAGCGAGATCAGGCCATCTCCTCCATCGCATGCCAGTTATCCGGATGTATGCCTCGGAGATCTGCGACCCTCCACCCAAGCTGCCTCCACCACGAAGAGGGGCACACTATCGTCGATCGCCGGTGAGGTGCACCCACATGCACTGTCAGCTCCTCCGACCGTTCGGTGCGCAGTCGGCCCGCCCAAAGCCCCCGTCTATTGCCGCGCTCTTTCCAGGTGGGGTTTGTGGACGACGCCGGGCCAATAACGGGCCGCCTCCACCACCACCGGTTTCCGACCGAGAATAGGGTGATGACGAGCTGGGTGGTGCTGGATATAAAGTGCGCGTGGTGCGACGTGTGTTGTTGCCCATCACACTCTAAACAACTCGCAAACATGTCTCTTGGTCGCATTCTCAAGCTGTGAGTTGGTGTAAGCTGCGGCAGGTGGCTGCATACGACCTGGTTGGGTCACTCGCCACTCGGCCACCCCACTTCCCCGGTGGCCTTCCACCAACCTCCCTTACTCGCTATGTCGGCCCGCCAGCGTCTGGCCTCGCACCAGAGCTTGCGGGCCGCGTGCAATGTGCATCGTGGAAGTTGAAGGGAGCCCACCTACGCCCCAATGTGGCAGTGTGGCAAAAACTGACGCCACAGCAACAACGGTCTCCCCTTCCCCCAGATCGGCTTCGGCACCTGGCAGGCCAAGCCCGGAGAGGTTGAGCGCGCTGTCACCGAGGCTCTTAAGACGGGTTACAGGCACGTCGACGCTGCGCTTATCTACGGTGCGTTTTTTACGCGGAAAACGAGCTCATGCATGCCCAGGAAACCAGAACGAGGTCGCCCAGGGCATCAAGGACTCGGGTGTCCCCCGTGAGGAGATCACCCTCGTCTCCAAGCTGTGGAACAACTCGCACAGCCCCAAGGACGTTGAGGCCGACCTCGACACGTCGCTCAAGCAGCTCAACACGTCGTACCTCGACCTGTGGCTCATCCACTGGCCGGTCCCCTTCGTCTCGGGCAAGGGCCTCGCGCCTGCCTCCAACGGCAAGGCCGAGATCGCCTGGGACGGTCCCTCCATCTCCGACACTTGGAAGGAGGTCGTCCGCATCTACAAGGAGACCAACAAGGTCAAGGCTATCGGTGTCTCCAACTTTACCGTTGCGAACCTCCAGCAGATCATCAAGGACACTGGTGTCGTCCCGGCCGTTAACCAGATGTGCGTGGCGGTGTGGCGTGTCTGTTTTTCTCCTGCTAACCCGTGTCTAGCGAGGCCCACCCCCAGCTCATCCAGCCCGAGCTCTTCCAGTTCTGCAAGGACAACAACATTGTCATCACGGCCTACTCGCCGCTCGGCAACAACATCACTGGCAAGGCCCGTGTGATTGACGCGCCTGCCATCAAGGAGATCGCCGCGCGCCTCGGCAAGGAGCCCGCCCAGGTCCTCATTGCATGGGGTGCCAAGAACGGCTTCGCCGTCATCCCCAAGTCGGTGACGCCGTCGCGTATTGCCGTGAGTTGGGGCGTGCTCGCCGTTCGTCGCATCGCGGCTAAACTAACCCCCCTGCTAGTCCAACTTTGAGACGTTCGACCTCTCCGACGCCGACTTTGAGGAGATCAACACCTGGGGCAAGGCCAACCGTGTCCGCTCCAACATCCCCTTCCAGTACCCCAACTCGTGGGAGATCAACGTGTTCGACGAGGAGGTCGAGAAGCCCTTCAAGCCGACGTGGTAGAGACTTGGCAGCTTGAGTGCTCCGGCTGTAGCTATAGACTCTATGCATGGCGCGATGCATGGGCGAGTTTCGTAAACATTCCTCAAGTCGCGGCGGACCTGACACGCGGGCCTGATCGCTGACGCAGAGTCGGGCCGGTCTAGCGATCTAGTGTTAGGGGGACGCAGCTCTGGCCTGTGCTAGTGCGAGGCACTCGCAGCCGCATACGCCAAGGCATCGTCATGGTCGTGGATTGATTGGGTTGGTCTGCCGAGTGGAGGCATGTGAGTGGTTGTTCCGATCCGACAGCACCCTTACAGCACACTCGAAACGAAGGCAATCAATCACGACTGTTAAACGTGGCTGCGTGGTTGCTAGCAGCTGCGCAGTGTCGCCGCCGGCACCGCGGACGCCTCCATGTTTAAGAGAGATTTGCCGTGGCAGGCGGCAGGCGTGAGAGAGACGGTTGCCACGCAATGTAACACACTGCTCCCGAGCCTTTCCGCCCGTGACATCGCACGGCGAAGCCGACCAGCGGCGGTAAACTCCGGGAGGCCGAAGCTCTGCGCAGGCGCCCCCACACGCCGAGGCGATGGAACATCAGCGGAAGCGGCGGTGGCGGCGGCGGCGACGGTTGTGGGTGGCTGGGTGGGCTGGGGCGGCATGGCGCTCGCGGGTATTCCGCCCCGGCGGCGTTGTGATTGCCAGGATGCCATCTTCGCATAAACGACCAGATCCGCGTCGTCACAAATTGCACGCGGGCTGTCACCACCACCGTCGCCACTCTTTCTGTCTCTCCCTCATCATCACCATCGTACCAGCCCCATCCGACCCTCGCCCACACGCACACACCCACAATGACCGGCGAGCCATCAGTAGCGGGCTCCGGGCCCGCCCGCCGCCGCTCGTCCCAGTCCACACTGGCCAGCGTCGACATCCCCCGCTCGCCGTTCTCGCCCCTCCGCCTCGGCGCCATCCTCCTCAAGCACGGCAAGTACGTTGCGGCTGGCGCCGCCGGCGTCTGGTGGCTTGACATTCGTGCTGCTGCCGAGCACATCCTTGCGTCGCGGGATAGCTGGACAAGGTGGGTACAAGGTGGATGGCGACGCGCGGCCGTCCCTGTCTGTCGGCTGTATCCCCGTCTTCTCGCTGACGTTACTTTCCAGACGAACACTTGTCGCAGCAATCGGCTTCCACGGCCTCACGGTAGTGCGTAGAGCTACGCTTCCACTGTACGCAACTCACCCCCAGATCCTCTTCCTCTACCTCGTCCTCTTCCTACCTTGGTTCCGCGGTTACACGCCCAACGTGAGCCGCGCGCGGCGATTGACGCACGCAGTCGCTGACCCTCCAGTACCCGAAATGGCAGCAGTCTGCGCGCCTGAGGCTCATTGTGCCGGTGAGTGTCTAACCGATCAGGCGTGATCCGAGCGCACGAACGTGAGCTCACCACGGCTGTAGCTCCTCACCTCGGCCATCCTCCTCGGCTGGTTCACGCTCGTCTACGCGCTCAGCCACGCGTCGCACCCTGCCCCGCGCGGAGCCATCCGCGATTCGATCCGCGAGGCGCTCAACGTCGACGATGCAGGCCCGGGCTTGAGCGTCGTCGGCGCCATGATGGGCGGTGAGTCTGGTCGAGCCACACCCCGGCTGCCGTCGCCGCTGTTCCCCGCTGACAGAACAGCCACGGCCGTGTACACCCTCACGTTTGGCCTCTTGGGCTTCATCCCATCACCCAACGCCCCCGTCCGCGTCAAGAAGGCCTAGGAAACCCGCCAGACGGCTACCACAGCTCGCGTCATACCCACCTTGAATCTGTGAAAGTATGAGACTGAAGAAAGAGCCATATACCTTTGGCCATGATCTGACCACTGCATGCCATCGCGCTGCCTGTACTGTAGAATGCACCTAATAGTTGACGACATGCATGGTCAACGGCTGTATCTTTCACGTTGAGGAGAGTATTGCTATTACAATCTCGCTTAGCTTGAAGAGTAAATAGAAATGACCTCATGGCCCGACGGCTTCGCGCCGTATTCGGTCGGGCCTGGTGGTGCCTCCGTTCCGCACAATGGCGCACCACTGTGTCCTTCGGCGAGACCGCGTCGACACTGCTTTCTCCACCATCCCGTCCACATCCTCCAACAACAAAAACAAAACCAGTAACAGCTCTGACCCCACACAGTCGCTCGTTTATCATGGTCGACTGGGGCAAGCGCCTATGGTGGGAACCTGCTGTTCCGGTCCTGTACTGACCCGCAGGGTGATCGGCACGTCGACGCTCATCGGGTTCATCTCGTACTCGTCCCAGATCTTTGTCATCTGGCCATGGTACGGCGCCGTCGTCAGTGTCGACCTGCTGCGGCTGCTCATTCCGTTCAAGTGAGTGTGCGTGCAGGACGAGCCTGACGCGCAGCCTCCTCGTCGGCATGGTCTGGTGGAACTACTACCTCTGCGTGTCGACCCCGCCAGGCCATGTGCCGCAGGGCTGGCGGCCAAACCTCCAGTCGGCCGACCACATCGAGGTCAAGCGCGGCTCGCACGCTCCACGCTACTGCAAGCAGTGCGACCACTTCAAGCCGCCCCGCGCGCACCACTGCCGCCAGTGCAAGACGTGTGTGCTCAAGGTGAGTCTGGGTGCCCTACAGCGGCCGAGCCACGAGCGCCTACTGACCGCGTGATTCTTCTCCCCAGCTTGACCGTGAGTTCTGACAATGCCCTCCCGTCCTCCTGCTCACCGCTCAGACCACTGCCCATGGATCGCAAACTGTAAGCCGCCGCACGCACTGGCCGCAAACGCCATCCTGACGCCACAGGTGTCGGCTACTTCAACCACGGCCACTTTCTCCGCTTCCTCATCTGGGTCAGCATCGCCACCTCGTTCCACCTCCTCATGATGATCTCCAAGGCGTACGAGTACGTCAAGAACCCGTTCGTCGAGCCCGAGCTCTTTGAGCTCCTCTTCCTCATCTTCAACTTTGCGGCGTCCGTCCCGGTGTGGCTGTGCGTCAGCCTGTTTGCCATTTACCACCTCTACCTCGTCGGCAACAACACGACGACGATCGAGCGCTGGGAGAAGGACAAGGTGGCTACGCTCGTGCGCCGCGGAAAGCTTGCAGAGATCAAGTACCCTTACGTGAGCTAGCACGTACACCAGTTCGTAGCTGACCAGCAGAACATTGGTTTCTTGGCAAACCTCCGGTCCGTCCTCGGCGACAACCCCGCTCTCTGGCTCTGGCCCCAGAGCATGCCCGGCTCGGGCATGTCGTTCCCCGTGAACCAAGATTCTGGTGGTGAGTCAGCGGCCGAGTGGGCCGAGGCCGTCGCGCCAGACCAGGTGCCGGAGCCGTACCGCGCGTCGTGGAACAATGGGGCCGCCACCCCGCCTATCCAGTCACACTCGATGGCCCAGACGCGCCTCCGCGCCCACCTCAACAAGTCTGAGAACATGGTATAGTGAGTGGTCGTGCGCGGGCATGCGGTGGTGCCCCCGTGCCGAACCCTCTCCCACCAATGTTGACACAGCCACAAGGCTGACACGCGCAGATTCAGAGGTCCAGTACTCGTGGCCTCCCCGAGACCCGACACAGTACCCCAACCCCCCACCGCCGAGCGGCAACGCATTCATCTACGGGAGCGGCTTCAACCCGGCTCTCCGGGCCTCGAGCGGAGCCCGCCGCGAACGTAACCAGCAACCGCTCGAGCGCCGCCCCTACTCCCACGCGAACCCCAGCAACTACGTCGCGCCTTGGGAGACGGACGTGGACGATCTCGACTCGGAGGCAGATTCCAACTCGTCCCCCGAACGATACCTCTCCGACTATGACGACGACGACGTGCCCCTCCGCGCGTACACGTCCGCGACGCGTGTACGCAGGGGCAGTGAGGGCTGGGAGGTGCGTCCTTCGCCCGGGTGGTCGACGGGCGTCACGGCAACTGCTACCGCGCTCGAGGATGTCGAGCGTGATGCCGCTCGCCCGCCATGGGAGCAGGCTGGGCGATACCGGACATACGTTCCGACAGAGGAAGGACAGGAACACTAGCCAAACTAGCGACGACCACTTAGACACGGATTCTCATGACAAGTCATCTCTCATATATCTACACATCTGTACCGCATTCATTTCAGTACCGGATTCATTCAATGCAGTTTAGATCTCCACTACTAGGGGCTACTGTGGACCGTCGTACGCGTCCGTGTTCTGGATGATGGCGTGAACCCAGTCGACAATAGCAAAGTGGCCCTTGACGCTCGACCTCTCGTTGACAGTGTGGGCGCCAAACGAGCTGCCAGCGGAGAGGCCGACAAAGCGGTACACGTTCTTTGTCAGGTTGTAGTACATCTTGCAGTCAGTGTTGCCAGTCGAGGCGAAGGGGGAGACGACGAGCTCCGAGCCATCAGCAGCGTGGAGGGAAGCCTTGACTGTGCCTGCGAAGAGCTCCCAGACGCCGCCTGTCTGGGGAGTGCGCGGGGCGGGCTCGAGAGGGATGCCCAAAGTCTTGAGCCTCACGTAGTGTGATCCAAGCGTAGCATTGTTGTCACTCCAGGCCTCGAACTTAAGGTCGTGCTTCTTGGCAATGCGCTTGACAAGGCGGGCAATGTGCTCTTGGGTGCTGGCAATCGACTCGTCAAAGTCGATGCGGAAGTTGACCTGCGCAGTGACAAGCTCCGGGAGAGCATTGACCTTGACGCCACCATTGATCACATCGACGGCGATGGTGGTGCCAATCTGTGCGCGGCCAAGGGTGGTTTCCGCAAACTCGTCGGCGACCTTGTCCCAGCCTTTCTGGCCCTTGGCGAGCAGCTTGGTCCACTTCTTGGGGAACTTTGCCGCATGCTCCGAGGCACAGAAAAGCGACGTGAGGATGGGCGATTTCTTCGTGAGCTGCGAATGAGTGAGTGGCGCAGTCCGGTCAAGCTCCTCACCTTGGGCTGGAAGGGGTGGTCCTCAATTGTGTTGACAATCTGGGACATGATGCCAATGCCAGTGTGACGCGGCGGGACAGACGAGTGCTGTTTTCTGAGTCAGCTCTGCCCATAGCTGTGTAAGTTAAGCTCTACTTACACCACCGTCCGTGCCAACTTCGATGACAATATCGAGGTAGCCCTTCTCACCTGTGGCAGGGAGGGCGAAAGGCGTGCCGAAGAACTGGGTCGTTAGTTTAGACAACCACAGTCAACTCACATCGTCGCTCGTACCCCCTCCCTCGTCGATAACCAGAAGAAGGCCATCTTTGCCGTAGCGCTCCTCGAGGTACGGGGCGATGCGACCCTGTCCTCGACGAGCAAACACCTCCTCCTCGTCAAAGCCATGCGAGAGGATTACGGTTCGGCGGGGCTTAAACCCAGACTCAAGGAGATAGGTGATCGCCTCCCCTGCACAGTGAGCGGTGTCCTTGCAATCAGGGTGACTCACACTGCGCCACGAGCAAGGTCTTGTCGTCACCGGCACCACGGCCCCAGACGAACTCGCCGTCGTTATGGCCAGAGAAGGGAGGGTGCGTCCAGCGGTCAAACGTGTTGGGAGGAGCGGGAGTCACGTCGTAGTGGGACATCCTGTATATGTAAGCTGGAGGCATGGTAAGATAAGCTTACAAGAGCAGCGGCTTGAGACTCGGGTCCGAGCCTTCGAAGGTAGCCAAGATGCCGAGCGCTGCAAAAGTTAGCTTTGGACACACTTCCTTCCGCACTGTTGATGAACTCGATCTTGGCGGCCTTCCAGGCTGTGGGGAAGGCACTTCCGAGCCACTTCTGGAAGTGGAAGAAGGGCTTCCATCGCGGGTCCTCGTCCGGCTCGCCGTTATCGTCGAAAGACTCTGTCGGAATCTGCACTGCCTCCTGGAAGAGTTTGATGGACGAGCTGCGAAGCTCGTCGGTCCACTCTACCTTCTTCGGTGGGTGAAGGGCCTTGGGCTGGGCGGGGCACTGGACATCGGCGGGGGTAGATTGGGTCCAGGGAGCCTGCTGGAGGGCCGCCGGGGCGACTGCGCTGCCGACACGGGCGAGATGCGATGAGGCCAGGCTGGCGAGGTAGCCGGCCGCGACGAGCGTGACTAGAACGTTGAACCACAGCTTGCGCTTGGCCTTGGGGGCCGTCGATACGGGGGGCGGCAGCTCCTCTGCTCCTTGCGGGCGTGCTTTCTCTGCCATGGTTGGTGAGATGAAGAGTAAGCAACAGGAGAGTTTGGGGCTGGGGACTCCCTAAAGTAGCTGGTGGGCGGTTACCCACATTGGCCGGTGTGCCTTGTTTACGGAGATTGCCGATGACGTATGATCACGCAGATAAGTGTAAAGGCCGGTCGGCAGTCGGGTGGGGGAGGTGACTAAGTGGCAGTGGGGAGGGTACGCGTGGGGTACGAACGCATGGCCGAGTGGATAGAGAGCGGATTGCTATCGGGCGAAGAAGCAGTGGGTGGCGTGGATGAAGACGGCAACAGTGGTGAAGGTGGACCAGGAAGACACCGGCTGGCGCCGTGGGGAAGGTCAGTTGTTGTGTCTGACGATGGACCATGAGCCGATAGAGCATGTGGCTCAATGAGAGCATTGTGGATTAAATGGAGGTAGCCAAGGAGGACAGTTGCAATAGAGAGCGATAGCCTGGGGAGATGGAGTGATGGTGACGAGGAGGAAATAATGGGGATTGAGGGTGAAATGATTGCCGTGGGCCATTGATGGGGTCTAGCGACCTGTAAATCGAAGTGCCAGGACCAGTCAACGCAGCAGAATGCAGCGAGAGAGGCTAAAACAGGATCTGCGCCCCGAGAGACACAGTAGAGCTCCGTCCGTCATGGCGAAATGGTAGCCGCGCCGCATTTAAGTTGAGCCAGTGTCGAGCTGTCTCACCTTGACTGCTGTTCCCTTGGGAGTACAGGTTCGAGTCCTGTTGGCGGAGGGCACGGAGAGTCTTTTTGAGAGCTCTCGGGCCCCTGGGAGTACATATGAGGACTAGGATGAAGGTCAGGAGTCCGAGGGAAGACGAGGAAGACTTGTTGTGTCGCTGGGAGTTGGTGGGCGAGCAGAGGTGGAGTGTGATGGATGGCGCCTGATTTCTTTCATTTGCCCTGGTCCCATCAGACGGCACCGCGACGCTTCGGTTCCGAGTGGCCGTGGTTTTATGAATGCCTCCCACTGGTGCCGTAGGCCACTGCTGGGTATCATAGAGCCCCGGCTGGTAACGACGAGCTCAACTGACCCCAAGGATGTGGGTGCTGGCATCGCCTTAACAGAGCTCGCCATCACATCGGCCGCCCATACCGTCTTCACGTTCTGTCTTCCTTCATCTGCCTATCTGCTCGCCACCCGGCCTTCCTTCCCAAGTGAGGAACCGGCCAATTATTAGCAATAAACGCACGGCACTCATGCCGTCTGCCGTGCCTTCCTCTTCCATGACAATGACAATGAGCGCGGCTACAATCGAATCCGATCACCACTTAGGCCTTCCCTAACAATGTCGAAGTTCGTTCAGTAATATCTCCCAATATGACGTCTTCTCTGGTGCATCAATCGGTCTTCCCCACCGCCTGCGAGCCAAATTCAAGAAACGAAACTCTAGAGCCCCGCGTGAACCAACTAGCTGGGCAACCTTCGACCGCGGTAACGACAACCGACAGTCACAGTCACCACAGCGGCTCCACCAGCCTACCCTATACCTAAGATCTTGGTGAGCTTCAGAGCTCTTCATCCCCTTCCCCTGAATGATGTGACTTGATCCTAAAAACTTGTTAACTCGCTTGATTCTCTCTATTATCCCGGTGGCTACAGGGACCAGTCGAGTCAGTCGCACACATCACACATGTCTCTGCCGCCGCTGTCAAACCTCTCACAAACAGCAACAGCTAGACTGTCACACCTGTGGATGTCTGGGCTACCAATGGATAGGACTTGAGTATGCATTTTCTACGGGTAACGGGGTCTGCAGACGATGCTTATGTACGTGGCGAATGTGGAGCGGTGTCGGCGAGTATCGGCGCGGGCAAAGAAGCACTGAAGCCGGCGAGCAGAGGTATTGCGGCGTTGCTGTCGGACTGATTCGTCGAAAGCCGACCCAGCCCCGGCGGCCAGGCCCTCTTGTAAGTGTTTGTGACTCGGGTGTGACAATGACGGTGAGCGACGTTGACGATCGAGGGGTGACTAGATGTAGTTAGCATGTAGCTAAGAGGAGGTAACTTCGATTTGTTTTGTGTTCATGGGGAGAACACATAAGGACACAATAGTCTTGGCATATGTAGCTGTCGCCAGAGGAGGTCTGTGGATGTGGGTCGACAATGGAAGCGGCGGGGCGTCGAGCGGGAGCGAGGGAGGACTGTGTGTCGGGCTATCGGAGCGGCGATGGAGAGAGTGTGCGTAGGCGATGTCGGGCGATGTGGTGTTAGGTCGTAATAGTATCCTCGTGACACTTCTGGCCTGTGGAACTTATCAGGCCGGGGCCGGTCGTGGAAGTGACGAGAGAAATAGGAATAGGAACAGGGAGAGTAATAGGAAGAGGAAGAGGAAGAGCAATAAAAGAACAGGATCAATGAGTTGTGCTTGCCTGACGAGCCGTCACCCTGGCAGTCACCCCAGTTCAAAAACAAGCGAGGTTTGTGCCAGTTGACCCGAAGGTGCAACTGACGGGTTTGCGCCCATACACAGAGTACTTGCCGACCGGACTGAGCGAACAGACCCGGCCGTAAGCAAGTGAAAGGTGTGTATCCCGGCGGGTTGAGCAGAGGCAACAACCTGCGGGGGGAGAACGGGGGACGAGGTACCACCATTCCCAGACCACACTAAAAGGGGCGTCAGTGACACTTCACAAAAGGGTGGTTCGAGATCGCCCGCTAAATCGTCCCACTGGGCAGGAGGTTGCCACCGCCGAGGTTTCACTGATGGGAGGTCGTGTAGTCGTGTACCGGCGCGACGAGTGGCGGTGGGTGGATGAGGGGCAGAGATGTCGGTGTGGTCTGTGGTATTTTAGTGTCGGCTCACACGCTGGCAGCCCCGCTCGCCGTGAGAGCAGAACGAGGCCTGTTGTACGACAGAGGATAAAGGCCCCCATTGTCCTGGACCTTGTAATGATCGTGTGACCGGTGATAGAGACCTCGGCGCCGTAGATACTGACCACTTTGGGATGGAGTAGGATGTGGAGTGACTCAGAGCGGAGTGAAGTGAAGAAGTGAAGTGAAGTGAAGAAGTAAAGTGAAGTGAAAGGAAGTGACGTGGTGGAGTTAAGAGTACTACATATCAGGACCTGACGGTCACCGAGGACAATTTGTGCCCCAGTAGCTCAGATTTTCTTCTGCGGCTAGAGGCGGGACTGAAGGGGGTCTCACGGGTCACCGGCATCACTGCAACCCAGGAAAAATCCCACTCCGACAGCGAAGCCTAAAAACCCGAGATGACGACCAGACGTTGAATGACAATGTTTATAGGTCAACATGAATCGGGCAGACACCGGGGGTCATTTGCGCCCCAGGAGCGTGGACTACATACTGTAGCAACGTCGCAATGCTACTGACAGCCCGAGCAGCGGGTGTCCTAATGAAGGGCATCTGAAAGCGAGAAGGCAGGCATTGTCATCGGACGTATACTAGACGATGCCCCGCCAACAGGAGGTGCTATGCACATGGTACTGAGTGCAGAAACGCATAGAGAGTGGAGTACGAGGAGCTAATAGGCCAGCAGGGAGCAGACAGACACCGGGGCGGATCTGCGCCCCAGTAGCCGGGATGTCTGCTGTGGCGGAATCGGTAGACGCGATGCACTTCTAATGCATGTCCGTAAGGAGTACAGGTTCGAGTCCTGTCAGCAGAGGCTGCTCCCAAGCTTTTTCGTGGTGTTGTGCGTGCCGGGGGCAGACGGCGTGGTCGCGACACCGCACCATCAACGCCTCGTAGCGAAGGGGGGGTGGGAAGACTTCCATCAACACAGTGGCGGGGGGGCGGTGGGTGCGCCCTTGCCCCCGGGTCATCAGACGGCGGGGGATGGTGCGGGGCGCGCGGGTGCGGGGCCGTGTTAGCTGGTTCCAGGCCACCCCTCACTTTTGCAGGTGAGCTGTGAGGTGCAGCTGGGGTGATTGGGACGCGGAGAAGGGCGCAGGGGCTCGTGTGTTGTGCCACACTCGCCGGCCCGAGCACACACACTTGGCGTAGAATGGAAACACTTATTAGCTGCGCCCCGTCCATTAGTGCGTTACTCAGCTTCTATTATGCGCCCCGCCCCATCAGCACTCGCGCCTCGCTGCGATCGCCCCCGTCCGCGACGACGTGGCGACGGCGACGGTGGCGGCAAGCGTCCTGGTGGCGAAGTAGGTCGACGAGTGGCAAACCGAAGCCAGAAGCAACCGCCGTTTTGTACCCGCTCCAAAACGACAAAACAAGGCCAATTTCGAATCCTGCATACATATCCCTAACTCGATTTCTTCTTCGGCGCCGAGTCGATAGCTATGCGTATGCACCGCCGCGGTGTCGGAGATGTGCACCGCGTCCCACTCTCCGCTCACCGCCTCTGGAGTCTCCGCCACCCCGTGCCCGTGTTGACCCTTTGTTTGGGTGGCAAAAGGCGGGGATGCGGATGTATTTTGGCGGCTTCCCCACGTGCGCTTCCCTGAATGCGTCACTCCCACCCCGCGTTTGTTGCCTGGCGCGAGTCAGCGTCGACTCGGATTACACCTCGCATCGTCGAGCTTCGGTCACCTACTCACCACCTTCTCCTCGCGTACAAATACCGGCGCCTGCCTCGAGGTCGCCACTCACCAACCTGCAACCCCTTCGCTTCGCCCCCTTCTCTCCAACCCCACGCGCCCTAGCAAGGGCCGCGACACGACAATCAAGACACGTTCGGCAGCCGCCACCGCCGCCGCCAGCCCCATTGTCCGCCATGACAACGTTGCGCTCATTCCAAGCTGAAATAGCAAACTTCTCGCACGAGAAGCAGGTCCAGTCAATACAGGCGGCGCGTGACGCCCACGCCGCTGCCGAGCAGGCAAAGCACCACAAGGGCAAGCCTGCGCCAGTCACACAACAAGCCCCCACCTCGCCTATAGCCGCCGGCCAGGTGCTCACCGAGTCCGAGGTTGTTGAGGAGCCCGAGGTGCCAATATCGGTGGGTGGTGGGGTTGGTGGCAATGCTAACGTCCAGGAGCTCCTGCTTAACGCCGAGGACGATGCCCTGCAGGCGCGCCTCGCGTCGTCGCTGCTTCGCAGACGGGGCGAGATAATCATCTCGCTTGGCCTGCACCCCGACGATGGCCAGGGCGCGTTTGGGGACGCCATCACCGCTGCGCAGCTCGACAAGGCCATCGCGCGCCTGAACAAGACGTGCGAGGCGCTCAAGGCTGATGTCACCGAGCTCTACTCGGAGAAGGACGCCGGGGGCGCCGACAGCCCCTACGGGTGCTGGCTGGTGCGCCTCCGTCCAGCCGGCATGGAGGAGGTGATGGAAGTACGCGTCGCGGTCGTGGGCAATGTCGACGCGGGCAAGAGCACCACCCTCGGTGTGCTGACGCGCGGTGGCCTCGACGACGGACGCGGCAAGGCGCGAATCGCCCTCTTCCGTCACCCCCACGAGGTCGAGACCGGCCGCACTTCGTCGGTCGGCGGGGAGATTCTCGGATTCACGACAAAGGGTCAGCCTATCTTCCCGGAGCATATCTCGGATGTCGGCACCGCTAAGCGCGAGAAGCTTACGTGGGAGGAGATTTGCAAGCGAGCTTCCAAGGTTGTGTCGTTCATCGACCTCGCTGGGCACGAGCGCTACTTCAAGACGACGCTTTATGGACTGTCGGGCTGTGCTCCCGACTACGTCATGCTCATGGTCGGTGGCAACGCTGGCCTTATCGGCATGTCCAAGGAGCACCTCGGTGTCGCTCTGGCGCTCAACGTGCCGATCGCTGTCTGTGTGACAAAGGTGAGTTGTTGGCTTTCGGGCGCCATGGCTGACGCCAGATCGACATGACGCCGCCCAACATTCTCGAGCAGACCATCAACATGTTGGTTAAGGTGCTCAAGAGCCCAGGGTGCAGGCGAACGCCCGTCTTCGTCGAGAACCCAAGGCAGGCGGTTGATGCTGCCCGTAGGTTGGCCAACCCCAACGCGACTGGCCCCAAGCTTTGCCCCATTTTCATGGTGTCGAATGTGACCGGCCACAACCTTCCCAACCTGCGCACCTTCCTCGACTGCCTTCCTTCTTCGCAGATGGACGAGAAGTACGTCGTCGACGCGCCGTTCGAGTTCCAGGTCAGCGACGTGTTCTCGGTGCCATTCGTTGGTACCGTTGTCAGCGGTGTCGCCACCGCTGGTACAGTCAAGCCCAACGACCAGGTGCTGCTTGGCCCCGACTCGCTCGGCCACTTCATCCCGACCGTGGTCAAGACGATTGAGCGGAAGCGTGCAAGGGTGGACTCGGCAGAGGCCGGGCAGAGCGTCGCGTAAGTCAGCTACCCATCGGTGCACTTTGAGCTGACCCATCATCTCCAGCCTCGCACTTAAGCGGATACGCCGCCCCCAGGTCCGCAAGGGCATGGTGCTTGTGGCGAAGAGCGAGACTCCCCCCAAGGCAGTCATGCGTTTCGAGGGCATGGTCATGGTGCTGCACCACTCGAGCACAATACAGTCCAAGTACACCGCCATGCTGCACTGTGGCCCGATCCGCCAGACCGTGCGCATCGTATCGCTTGACCACCCTTCTGGCTTGATACGCACGGGTGACCGCTCCAAGGTGGTGTTCGAGTTCATCAGCCATGCCGAGTACGTCAAGGAGGGGCAGCTGATCCTGCTCCGTGAGGCCAAGACCAAGGTTCTGGGCGTTGTAACAAAGGTGCTGTGAGAGGAGAGGGTGTGTTGTCATCAATGTCGGCGGGCTCGCGCCACAAACATGTGTGATTAGAGCCGAGACTAGGCTTGCGTCTTGTGTAGTTGTGCCTTTTCTTTCTTCAATACTGCTAGTGCAGGCATGTTATGCATCTGCTGCGGCGTTGTGGAATGGGCGACGAGCGATTGAATCAAAACAAACAACCACGCGGGAATGACGTCAGCAGCGCGCGGGGGAAGACAACAATAACAATCAGCTAGTTGATGTATTCATAGTCGCCCATCACGCCTGTCGACGTCGACAAGAGCAGCGACGTTGCTCGTAAAGACTCGGAGAGCGTCCGCTGAATGGCCGACTAGAGCGCTCACGCCTTGCGCGCCACGCTGTTCCACTCAGCCATCACGAGCATCACTCTGTGGCGCACACGTGCGACAGCAAGGTGGCCGCGCTACCAACCGCGTCAGCCGGTGTCTCGGCGAGCTCGAAGGGCTGGGTCTTGAGCAGCAATCCCATTTTAACACGCCCTGTCGGCTCGCTTTGCTCGACTCGTCACTTGCCCTGCGGTCTGGGGCGCTGGGGCAACGCGTGCGCAGCGCGCAGTGCATGGCGACGCGTGCTGGGCGCACGATAACCTAATCCGGGGGGACCGCATACGGCCCGTTATCCACAGTGACGTGCCTCGCGGCCCCCCTTTTGGCCGTTGCCGGTGCGTGCTTGCTGGGATTCTGGCCGCCGCATCATCACGCGTCACAGCTCCTTGTAACTGCACCATCGACCCCCCCAGCCCCCCCCCCGCCCCCCCCGACCCCCACTGCCCAGCCATGGCAGACACCGACTCACCCATCATCCGCCCCACGACCCCGGCGAGCGAGTACGACGGCCCGCCGCGCATCCCGCTCAACCGGTCGAGCTCGTCGCTCTCGGGGCTGGCGCACCGCGGCGCCGAGCGCGCAGGCGAGGACTGGAGCGAGCCGCTTGTGCTTCTCGGTGCGTTGCCACCGTGTTGTGGTTGTCCGAGAGACGAAACTGACATGCCCAGACACTATCGAGACGTTCTTCGGTGCGTCTTGCAGGCTTGCCGCCTAATAGCAGCCATGCTGACCCGCTCCACAGATTCGAGGATCGACCTGATCGAGCGGCGGCTCAAGGCGTCCTCGGCCAAGATCCGCAAGAAGGCAGGCGACCTGCTGCCCAAGGGCCTGCGGACGCCGGGCGGCGGGGGTAGTATCCTCTTGCTCGACGACGAGGACGAGGCCGAGCGCGACGCAAAGGACAAGGAGCGCGGCCTCACGCGCCGCGGGCAGAAGTACAAGCAGGACGCGGAGCGCGAGCTCGCCCGCCTCAAGGTCAAGCTCGCTGGCAAGGTAACCAACCTCAGCGCGAGCTGGCACTCGGCCAAGACGGTGCGCTTGCGCGAGAAGATATGTACGTGCGGAAGAAGACCAGCGATTGGCGCGTGCTCACCCCGCAGCCTTCTTCTGGGGTGTCTGGACACTCGCGTTCGCCTGCCTCCTGTACGGCATGGCTCCGACATACTTCCCCCTCGCGTACACTATCCAGTCGGCATTCTACCTCCCCACACGAGCATGGCTCTACAAGCGCAAGCAGTGGCACTACTTCCTCTTCGGTGGGTGTGAAGTGAAGTAAATGACTCACCCGCCAGACATGTGCTACTTCGTCAACGCGCTCGACCTCATCTGGCTGTGGATCTTCCCCAACTCGACCATTCTTTTCATTTGCTGCTACCTCCTCACTCTGGGTGGGTGTCCATTACTTCTATGAGGACCACCCACTGACGCTCCCAGGCCCGCTCGCCAGCGCCATCATTACATGGCGCAACTCGCTCGTTTTCCACTCTCTCGACAAGGTCACCAGTCTGTTTATTCACATGTGCGTGTCAGTTCGAGGCCCTGCTGACGACTAGCTACCCGCCTATCGTCCTCTCCGTCGTCCTGTTCCACTACCCCAATGCCGTTGAGCGGTATCCAGGCCTCGCCCACATCGACGACTACAACTGGGTCTTAAAGATCGCGCTCGCCGCCGTGCCCTACTGCGTTTGGCAGGGCTCGTACTTCAAGTTTATCTCTGTTGACCGCAAGGAGAAGATTGAGAGTGGACAGCGCGCCAACTCGTTCCAATAGTACGTGCTTGCTTCTGCCTACCAATGCTGATTACAGCCTCCTCAATGACAAGCGTGGACCTATTGGTCGCGCGCTCCGCAACATTCGCCCGGAGCACCGCGAGCTGTGGTTCATCTTTGGCCAGTTCAGTGAGTGTTTCAATCGTGTTCCCCGCTCACCGCCAGTCTACAGCATAATCTTCATGCTGCTGCCAGCCACACTCCTTATCCACAGCCAGACCGCCACAAACATCTACCTAATCATCATCTTCTCGTCGTCCATCTGGAACGGCGCGACCTTCTACGTCGAGGTCTTTGGCCGCAAGTTTGAGCGCGAGCTCGAGCGCCTCCGCAAGGAGATGGACGCCCTCACTGCGTCCAACCCGTCGAGCACCGGCAACCCAACGGCAAGCAACCCCGGCACACCGTACCTCGACAGCCCCCTGGCCACGGGTTCGATCAACGGCGGCGACGACCTCGCGTACTCGCCACTCGTCCTCCCCAACTCGAGCGTGTCCGAGGTGCCCTCCATATCACTCGGCGAGGCGTCGGAAGCGGTCCTTGAGCCGGCCGACAAGCCCAAGACCGAGTAGTTTAGTGTCAATCGGCGGCGTCGTTTCCGGGGCAGCGCTGGTCTGTCTCCCAGCCTAATGCTAGTACCTTGATGACATGTAATGACTCATTACAATACTACAGTCTTATCGCCAGGCGCGGGAAGCCGAGGCCTTGGCCTCGCGCGGTGCGGCGGCCCCACTCGCGGCCAGCTTGGCCTGTGACCGCGCGAGCGTGGCGGCCGTCGGGGCAGTGAGGCTCGATTTGGAGCCCGACACCTTGCGCTGCGCGTGCTGCTCGCTCGGCGCGTTTGGCCGCCTGCTCTCGCCCAGCACGCTGTCCTTGCCGAACCGGTTCTTGCCGCTTCCACTGCTGCTGCTGCTGCTGCTGCTGCGGCGGCTGCTGCGGCTGCCCTCACTTGAGCGCGCCGCGCGCTCGAGCACGAGGCGCGCGAGCGGCGTCTTTGGCCCGCGGCGCTTCGCGACCACATCCTTGCGCTGCGGTGTGCGCCGCGGCGACGCACCGGCGTGCGGCGACATCGGCGACGGCGAGTGCGGCGCATACCGGTGCTGCGCCGTCTTTCGTGGCGGCGTCGTCGAGACCGCTGCTGCTGGCGGCACGCTGGCCGGCTCCTCGACCGGCGCAGCGAGCTCGGCGAGCGTCACCTCGGTCACCTCGCCGCCCGCCTCTGTCGTGACCTCGACAGCAACGAGCGCCTGCTCGCGCGCGTGCGCATCACGCGCAGCATCGAACGCTACCCGCTCCTCGCCGAGCGCGACAGCCTGCGCGCGCAGCTCCTCGCGCTCGGCGTCGAGCAGCCGCTTCTGCCGCAGCAGCTCGTCGCGCAGCCTCGCGTCCTCAAAGTCCGTGGTCTTGGGCACACTGTCGTCAGCTTGGGTACACAGCGCCGCCACTCACGACGCCCCGACATTCAGCTTGGCCATCTCCTCGACCACCTTCTTGGCCTCGGCCTCGCGCCCCTGCACGATGGCAATCTCCACCTCGAGGTCCTTGACGCGGTCGCGCAGGTCCGCCTCGATGCGCTCGCGTTCCCGCGTGGCGCGGCGGCGCGCCTCCGCCTCCTCAGCCTCTGCCTCGGTCTCGCCCGACCCGTCGCGCATGGGCGGTGACACACCAGACACCAGCGCGGCGTGCACGTCGCCCACGAGCGCGCGCAGCTTGGCGTCCGCGATCCGCGGGTGCGCCGCCGGGCCGGCCACCTGCTGCACCCTGCCCGGCTTGTCGAGTGCGAAGAAGTCCGAGTGCCGCTGGTGTGGCGGGGCGTCCATCCCCAGCCCGGCCGCGAGCGCGTCGTTCAGCGCGTTGGAGGTTGACACGATGATGGTGCGGAAGGCTTCAGTCTCGGTCTGTAGGTTCTCGCGGATATCCTGGAGCTCCTGGAGCGTGGTTTCCATCAGGGGGAGGGCACCGGGCTGGCGTCAGCAGTATCTTATGGACGGGACATACCGCCACGGGGGCCGTCGCGCCAGGCGGCACTGGGTTCATGAGCTCAAAGCTCGGCGGCGCGATGGGACTTTGTCTCGCGAGCTGTCCGAGCGTCTTCTCCAGCTTGAGCTGGGAGCGTTTGGCCTCCTGCTGAGCGGCGACGCGCACCGTCTCCAGTGCCTTGCGTCCCTGGGCTACATCTTGACGAAGCGACTCGGTCTTGCGTTCTTCCAAGGCCAGCCGGCGCTCGACCTCGCCTCTCCGCGCCTTGTACCCCTCGAGGTCCGTCTCGAGTTTGGCGTTGAGCCGCTCAGCTTTCTCGCGCGCCTTGCGTTCCCGACCGAACTCGAACTCAAGGGTACGATACCGAGCGTTCAGATCTTCTACTAATGAGAGATTTGCCTGGCGTCAGCAGGAGTGCAGCAAACGGCGCAACTCACGACGCTCGCGCCGAGCAGCTCGGACACCACATAAGACACATTCGCCTGCTCATTGTCCGACAAGGCCGAGAGATTCAGCGGCCGCTTGGCGTACCCATGTGCCAGGAGCTGCGAGTTGAGCGAGGATATCGACACGGAACTGCTGCCGGCGTTGCCTGCGTGTGTAGACATTGGATCGATGGCGAGAAACAAGTCAGTCCCGTCGTGTTTTGATCGGGTTGTTTACAAGGTTGCGTATTGTTGGTCGATTCGTTACGTAACAACAGAGGCACGACGTGGACGGATCACTCAGCCGATCGATGAGTCCAGACAGCTGCTGCCATCTCCACAACTCTCTCTCCCTCTCCTCAACTCCGACAGCAGCAATGCAAGGGCAAGGCGAACCACCAGGGCCCGTGGCAGCCTCGCCCCCGGTCCTCACGCCGTTCCAGGCGCAGCCCGCGGCCACTCTCGACGCCGACTCCGGCGGCCTGCGCCACCGGCACTCGCCACTGCGCAAGCGCATCCACGTCCAGACCCCGACGGCAGAGTACGGCGGCAACACGCCCTCCGGCGCCGAGGGCGGGTGGAACGTGCCCCTCGCACTCACCATCGCCGAGGTCAAGGACGCGATCGCCAACGGCTCGGCGGGCTACGGCCTCTGGGAGCGCGCCGGCCTGCGTCTGGTGTACCACGGGCGCATACTCAACGACGCCGACGTGCTGGGCGCCGTGCTCAACGTCAACGCCGACCGCCCGACGCTCCACCTCGTCGCGCGCCCCATCGCCGCCAACCGTAACGTCGTGCTGCTGGGCGCGTCCGCTGCACCAGCGTCAGCGGGCGGCGCCGCGCGGCGCGCGCAGTCGTCGTCGGCATCGCCGGCAGCTGCTGCGCTCGCCGACTGCGCACACTACCTCCTCTTCGTGGCGCGCGAGCACCTATGTGCGCTGCTCGGAACGCCCGCACTGCAATGGGAGCAGGTGGTGCCTCCGCCCAGCGTGACGCGTGCGGTCGCGCGAGGCGCCGTTGCGTCAGTGCTCCAGGCGTACTCGCGCCAGCTTGGCGAGGGCAGCTATGTGGTGCTCGAGACCGAGTCGGCCGACGTGCGCCGTGCGCTTTGGGAGCGCGATGGCGAGGCTGGGGTGGTGACGCAGATCCACACGCTGTGGGGCGCCCACACTGGCCGTGCGTACGGCCCGTCTGGGGAGGTCCTCGCTGTCGAGTTGGAGTGAGTGGCGCCCGTACGGCGGTCGACTGAGCTTACCCTCCAGTCACATCAACTACAATCTCAACCTTCCGCCGCTGGTCGACATGACCCCCGGACAGCTCACCCATCTCCTTGCATACCTTCGCGTTACATTACTCGCACCCCGCGTCCTCGAGCTGTCACGACAAAGCGGGCACACGCTGCCAGGTGACACACCGCCAACACCAACAAGAACGACGGCCGACGCACGAGCTCCACCAGGAGCAGTTCCTGCCGCCCGTGTTGTGCACCAAGCCCCGGTGCGGCTGCGCGTCCCCCGTTTTTCATTCGCCTTGCTACAGCACCTTGCATGGTCGGGCTTGCGACTGGGTGCATTCGTGTGGATGCTCACCCGCCACATGAGATGGGAGGACAAGCGGCTGTGGGGTCTGGTCTCGTGCGCTGCCGGTTGGCTGTTGGTTGACGGCTACAACCGGTACATTATGGAGACCCGCGAGGAGCGCATACGACAGCAGCGCTTTCTTCGACGTGCGCCTGGCGCTGGCGGAGCGAACGGCGGTGCCGGTGACGGCGAGGGCGCGCCCGACGGCGGTGCTGGCCGAGACTTGGACGACCCGCTCGAGGCGGCGGCGGCGGCACGGGCAGCCGGTGTACGGCCCCGCAATCGCGACGCGGGACAGCAACAGCGGCATACGGAAGAGTGGAACCAGTATCTCGCGCAGTACCATCTCGATGTCGACAGCCGGCAGCTGCGACTCCCGTCGTCAGCGATTGGCTCGCCGCGCACTGTCGCGGGACCACCGGGTACAGCTCCGCCTGGACCAATGCTCCGACGCGCGCCACTCACGCGGCCCGGATGGTGGATGACGCGCCTCATGCTCCCCATCTTCCTGTTCTTCGTGACGCTTGTCCCTGGATTCGAGATGCGGCGCGCGCGTGCGATCCGGCGGCGCGAGCGCGTGATGCGCCAGATTGTACACCAGCTCACGCCGCTCCCGAGTGCCGAGGGCACAGAAAACGGCGGCGAGCTGGCCACGCGCCACGTCGATACCGCGACCCAGCCCGTGGTTGGCGAGCCGGTGTTCCCGGACAGCATTTCGCCGGCGGCGCGTCGGTACTATGCCCGCGTGGCGTGCAGCGCCGAGTCGATTGACTGGGACGAGGAGCGCGAGGCCCAGCGTGCCATGGGAATCGCTGACGAGGATTAGACCTGTGAGATAGATTGTATGCAGTCGTTGTATAGATCTGTGCTGAGGGTGAAGGTCTGACTTGACTTGTGTCTCGTGGCGGCGGTATGCATGCGCATGATGGCCTGGCCAGTGTGCAAGCCTGCAAGATTGCAAGCCATGCAAGAGAGGTCTGCCACGTCGGATGACGATCACTGTGAGGCATTCCCGACACTGGACGAGCCTGGTCGGCCACCGGCGTCGTTGTTCGGCCTCTAGTCTGGAACAAGTCGCGACGTCAGCCGGTCAGTCTGTCCGTCGGTCTGCGGTATGCGTGCGTGGTGCGCGTGACGAGACGGACGCGACTTGTTCGATTTTCTGGGGATGCTCGATGCGGCTGCGCGGCTGCTCTGAGTAAGTAGCACGTTTGTCGCAAAAGTCGGTCTGTGGCTGATGGTGCAGGGTAACGCGTCGACTGCCCCCACCGCCGCCACCCACCCCGCAGACGCCGCCGTCACATCGCGTGCATGTCGCAGCGACAATAAATACATCGCGCTGCGTTGCCCACTCGCCACTCGCCTCACTGCATACTCGCTCGACTTGCATAGCGCAGCAGTGCTGCTGACATTTCGCCGCCTCGCCTCGCCTCGCCACTCCCGCCACGACGACGACGCGTCGCGCGCACGTGTTTGTTTTCGCCAGGCCGCACGCACCGCACACGCCGCCGCAGCCGACAATGACCTCCCTCCTCCCCCACACCCTCGACGACCTCCTCGCCCTCCCGCCCGGCGTGTGGACGCCGCTCCCCATCCTCGGCGCCCTCGTGGCCGTGTACGCGCTCGCCGCGCCGCACTTTGACACGGCACGCGCGCGCGCGTACATCCTCTCGGCCGTGTCGGCCGCCATCCTCAGCACGACGAGCCTGCCGTTCCTGTATGCCTGGCTTACTCGGGGCTTCGGCGCCGCATGGGAGGCGGGCCAGACGGGCTGGACGGCGGTCATGGCGCAGTATGTCGTCGCGTTCTTCGGCGTGTACCTGTTTGGTGAGTGCTGGGGTCGGTCGAGCTTCCTGTGCCCTTGCTGACGCCGCAGCCGACGTAAGTTTGCGTCTACGTGATGGAGAACTCGGCCAGCTGACTAACCACGCCCAGCTCGCAGTCGGATACGTCGCATACCGCGACCAGGTGGGCCTGCTCACCGGCTGGATCCACCACACGGTATACATCGGCCTCATGATCCACCTGGCGCTGGGCGACCAGGCGCCCATTTTCATGACGGGCGCGATCATGGAGCTGCCGACGCTCGACCTGGCTCTGTCCAACATGTTCCCTGCTGTGCGGTCCGACGAGCGCTTCCTCGGCCTCATGGTCGCCTTCCGCATCGTGCTTAACTTTGCGCTGCTCGTCGACACGCTGCGTCCGTCGAGCCGCGCGCTCATGTCCTACTCGCCCGTGCCGAGCGTCATGCTCGCTCTCGCGCTGGCGATGCACGCGTCCTGGCTGCACGGCGGTATCACAGGCTACCTCAAGCGGCGGAAGCGCGCGGCGACCAAAGCCGCCGAGGAGAAGGCTGCGCGGGTCGAGGCCGAGGAGGAGGACGCCGGCGCGTCGACGCCCGACGAGTCGCCGCTCGTCACGCCCTTCACGCCGTCCCAGCCCAGCGTCGCGATCCGCGACGGCATCTTCCCGAACGCGGCGTTTGCTAATCTGCCCATCTACAACATCCCCGCGCTCAAGGGCTTGTCCGAGGCGCTGCCGCAGGCCAAGGCGAGCTTGAATGACCTCCAGTTTGGCATCAAGGAGGCGTACAAGGGTGGAAGGGAGCGGCTGCGCCTGCGTCGCAGGAACGCGGCAGAGGTTGTGGAGCAGGTCAGCGTGGCGGCGTAGGCGGGAGGGGCAGGGGGGAGGTGACGGGAGGCGTTGTCAGTCGCAGTGTGGACGGGGGATGTGGGTGATGCAGCTATGCAGCTATGCAGCAGCACCAGCAGCAGCAAAGCCACAGCAGCCCGACATGAATGTGGACCATAGCCATATGTATCTTTACCATGCGCAAGGTGTTGCCTGATCGTAGTCACAGGAGTCGCCACTCGTGGTGCATGCGGTGGTGCCTTGCCACGGCCGGCCGGTTCCCCGGCCTGCGTGGTCACCGTAGCCACCATTGTTGCCGTTGCCGTCGCCGTCTCAGCCAAGCAACAGCGCCGTGTTTCATCTGCGTTTCCCACTACACTCACAAAACATGGCAGCAATGACAGCCTCCTTCGCCCGCGCCGCGCTGCTGCTGGTGGCACTGGCAGCAGCGGGCCTCCCTCTCGGTGCGTGCGCCGCCCGCCCCCCGCGCCAAGTTGACTGACACGCCGAAGCCGCCGCGCACGAGCACCACAACGACGCCGCGCACATCGACCCCGGCGTGCCCGTCGGCGCGGCCATGTATGTGCATGTGAGTCGCGGGTGTGTGGGGCTCGCTGACGACAAGATGGTGCTCCAGACGTTTACGTGGGGCTTCTTGTTCCCCCTCGGCATGGTGCTGGGTCTGACCAAGTGGGTTGGAGTGACGCTGCTGGTGGCCAGCCTGCTCGCGACGCTCGCTGACGCTCGCTCACTCGTGCTCGCGCAGATCCCGATACCACGTCCCCCTGCAATCCGTCGGCATCGCCCTCAGCCTCATCGGCTCGTATCTCGGCCACCACCACGGCGGGCGCGAGTACCCCGCGACGGTGGGTGTGGAGGCTGGACGGTACTAACCACGCGCAGGTGCACGGGCTCATGGCCAAGATCATCTTTGTGTTGCTGATCACGGTGAGTGTGTGCGCGCGCGGCGTGCCTCTCCAGCGGCTGCTAACTCCCCCGCAGCAAGCCTCGCTCGGCATCTTCCTCAAGCTCCACATCATGGAGACAACCGTCCGCCCGCACGTCCGCCGCGCGCACAAGGTCGTCGGCGTGCTGTACCCCATTGTCGGGTGGACGCAGATGCTGTTTGGCGTCGCGACAGCGCTCAACTTCTGCCGCGGCGGCAACCTCGGCCAGTGTGCGGCGCACTACATCATGGGCTCGGCGTTCATCGCGTACGCCGCCATCCTCGTCATCATGCTCAATGTCGGTGGCGCGTGGCTCAAGCGTACCGGCTTCAGCCAGGAGATGCTCGACAGCACGGTCATTACTGTCTGGGTGAGTGGGTCGGGCGCTGGGTTCGCCCCGCAGGCGGCCGCTCCGCTGGCAACAGAGCTGACACCCCTCCCCCCAGGGCATCATCAACACGTTCACCGAGCACCACGGCGGCCCATGGACCCACAAGGACATGCAGCACACGATGATGGGCGTGCTCTGGTGGGCGGGCGGCATGCTGGGCATGTTCCTCAGCCGCAAGGGACACCGCTCGTTCGTGCCCGCCATCATCATCGTCTTCACGGGCTGGGGCATGTCTGCGCACGAGCAGGATCTCATGATTTCGTCCAAGATCCACGCGCTGTTCGGGTACGCTCTGATTGCTGCCGGCGTGCTGCGTGTTGTTGAAGTGTGCTTTGTGCTGCACGACGGGCCGAGCGACGCGGCGCACATCCGCATCTTCCAGCACCTGCCGCCGTACCTCCTCGTGCTGGGCGGCACGCTCTTCATCTCGGCGACTAACGAGGAGATGCACAACGCCAACGACCTGGGCATCGACCACGTCTCGTACGCTCTGTTCGACTTTTCTCTCTCCTTTCTCATCTATCTGGTCATCACGTTCCTTGTGCATCTGTACCAGACCACTGGGCGGAACGCCGGGACGCAGAACGCAGTGGAGCAGGCACCCGAGGCGGGCTACTCGCAGCTCGCGACGCGCGGAGGCGACCCCGAGCTCGACGGGCCCGAGGCGTATGAGCTCACCGAGCACGGAAGTGACGACGACGCTGTCAAGATTGGCGGCGAGGACGAAGTTGACTGGATCGGCAACGGCGACTTGCACCATGGAGGTGGTGGCCGCGGCGGCGTGCGGTTGTGAGAGCGAGAACGCCACCCACTCACGCTTGTTGCCCCCCCTCGCGTTGAGCGCCTGTAGCCTATCGTTGATATCTAGACATGTCATGCGTGCCCGTGTAAGCGATGGGGGTGGGTGACAGGTGCATATTGTGGTAGTATGGTATGACGCAGGGTACTCGCTCATGCTCATGAGGCCGTTGCTACAACAGTCCTGCTTGCGCATCTCTGCGGCTAGCGCTGCCAGTGCGCAGTGCTGCCTCCCTTCTGCATTCTCCCTCGCTCAGTAGCTGAGCGGGACCTTGCCAGAGTTGGGACCGAGGAGCTCGTTCCACGCGAAGACGAGGGCCGATGTGGCACCGGGGCCGATGGCCACGGTAAGGATGGCGAAGACGGCGATGTAGCCCAGCGCGGCGCCGATGCCCTTGGGACGCAGGTTGTACAGCAGCCACGAGTAGTTTGCGAGCAGCGTGAAGGTAAAGTCTGCGCTGAACACGAGATGGGCGATGAAGCCGAGGTTGTCGGGCGCGCCGGCGGGCCAGTCCTTGGGGAGGTAGTAGAGCAGCACGTCGCGGAGCGGGACGTCGCTCTGGAGGAGGCCGAGGTGGCCCTTGAGCGAGGGGTACAGCACGAGCGCGGTGATGATGAGGATCGGGGCGGTCGCGCTGGCCTTGGAGAAGAGCGGGACGAGCACGACAGGCAGAATAACGGCAAGGATGTTGACGTAGGCTGGGAACGGCTGCCAGAAGCTGAGTGCGTCAAACGACATGTTGGTCTCCTGCATCCACAGCGAGGGCAGGAGGCCGCCGATGAAGAAGGCGATGAGCGTGGTGTAGATGTACTCTGTCTTGGGGCGCCACTGGCCGCGCGGGGACGGGCCGGCGACCACCAGCGCAAAGTAGATGGGCGACGCGACGGCGATGGTGGTGAGCTGGCCGATGAGCGAGAAGAAGGACGCGAGACGGGCCGCGAAGGCGCCCGACCCGCGGCGCGGTCGGAAGCTCTCGTACAGCATCTGCCAGACGTGCGCGACGTACAGGCCGCCAAACATGCCCATGAGGACCTTTTCGCCCTCGCCGGCCGCGTTGCCGGCCAAGAACACGGTGTTGAGCACGCAGTTGATGCCGTTGAGCGTGGGCGACAGGAACGAGTAGTACTTGAACCCCGGCTGCTCGAAGCACTTCTCCGTCTTGATCCACGTCTGGCCCTTGAAGCCCGGCTGCTGGAGGGCTGGGCGGGGGTGTCAGCTTTGGCAACAACAGCAACAGGTGGGACGGCCACTCACCCACGCCGCGGATCGCGTACCACGACGCCGCGGTGATGGCGACAAACCACGCTGATAGGAGAAGCTTGCCCATGGTACGGTGTTGTGCGGGGCGAGGGATGGTGTGGATGGTGCAGAAGCAAAGTCGCTCAGCCGCCTATTATACGCAGCCGACGGACGCGGCGACCCGGCGAGTTGACGACACCAGCCAGATACTAGTTGCGTCCAACTCGGACATGGCCACCAACCCCCTCTTCGGTGCGGTCCATGTCCGAACAAGCGGCCCCCGGACGCGATAGACACGGGCTTGTGACCTCTGCGTGCGGGGGCAATATGCCGTGTCTTGGCTGGGACTTTGTTTGCATAAGCCCATGCCGCTGCTGGTGCTACTAGCTCTTTAATGAGCTGGTGGCAGAGTGCTTGGCGGCCGCATCAAGAATGTCTACTGCTCGTCGTTGTTGGTTGCCGTGACGTCAAGAGCTGCTGGGTGGTGGTGGCTGGCGTCCGGGTCATCACTCGGGCCGAGATAGAGCAGAGGGATGCACGCCCGCCGGCATCTACAAACCTGGCTGACGGCGCCGCATCGCCTGTGCATGCATGCATCCCAGCACGCGAGGTGGCTGACGCGTCCAGCACTGTTTGCGGCAACGCGGTAAAGGCGGCAGGCAGGCCGCCAGCCCAGCGCACACACTAAGTAAGGCACTGACGACACGCGCGCGGGGCGGCGGCCGGGTGTATCCCGAAGTTGCCGTGTCGGCAGCAGCGGCAGCAGCGACGACGTCGACGTTGCCATCGCCATCGTCGTCGGAGCTCGCTCGGTTCAAACAACGTGTCACAACAACAACAACGCCGGCGGCCGCAGCAGCAGCAGCAGCACCAGTAAGAGCCAGCACTAGCGCCAGCACCACCCCCAAACGACTGCGTCACCGCCTTGTTTCGTGCCGCCAACTCTGCTGCAGGCCGGCCGGCAAACCCCCCCCACACGCACCACCACTCACCCACAGCTGCGCTTCTCCATCATCTCTGTACGCAGTCTTCACTCTCCCACACCCACACACAACCACATTCACCACGAAGATTGCAGCCAGGAGACCATCTGCCCACTCGGGCAACCCCGGCCACGGCCACGGCCACGGCCACCACTCCGGCCACCACGCCTCTCACGGCCCCCGCCGACTCAGCGTATCGCGTTCAGAGAGCTCGCCCAGCCCAAGCCCCCCGGCTTCACCCTCGACCTCTCCGCGATCCACCTTCTTCCCCTTGTCTTCTGCCGTCATCGGCAACAACAAGAAGCAACGCACCACGTCCCGCTCCGGACGCCGCCCATCGGCCTCTAAAATCGGTCCCACTCCACGCCCCAGCCCAGGCTGGATGTCGCACTACATGGGCTCTGCGTCAAGTGTCGGCTTTGGCCCCAGCGGCGACGAGGACATGGCAGCAAACCGCTTCATCGCCCTGCACGGCAGCGACACCGAGGTCGAGACGACACACCGGAAGCGCGCACAGCAGGCGTCAGGCGATCATCAGCAGCAGCCGCCAGACGCAGACGGCGGGACCCAAAGAGGAGACTCGCCCCGCCCCATACCCGGCAAGCTTCCCAAACGTACGGCGTCATCAGACGGCAGCGTGCACCCTCTGCCTGCGCGCGTGACGCTCCTCCCGCGGGCGTTCACTGTGGCCGGTAAGAGCTTCACGCTCAACCGCAAGCGGTGCGAGGACGTCCTCCTTCTTGGTGCTGTCGTGTTTGGCATCGTCCAGCTCTCGTACGGCTGGAACGAGTGGGCCGTGTCCGGTGGTGAGTCGGCTGCTGTTACCGCGCATTCCGCACCACGGCCGCCGGCGTGCTGACCTACCTCACAGAAATTACAACATTGCTCGTCTTGAGCATCGCGTATGTGTACTTTAGGGTACGCCCAGCACCGACCCCCTTGTCGCCCAGTAGCCGGTCACGCTCGGCCCTCCCGCCTCTGCCTCCCAATGGTGTGCGCGCGGCGAGCGGGGCACGGCGGTCGAGTCACGCGCAGCCGGCAGTGGCTGCAGCAGTCGCTGGGGCCGCTCGCGCGCCGACGCCAGTTCTCGAGGACGACGCGCCGTTGACAATCGGCAAGAACGGCTGTATCTGGGGAACCGAGGAGAGGGAGTACCGGTGAGTACCGGGCGTGCGGGGCATGGCTGACGGCCAGTGACTGCCTAGACGATGGTGCGCTCTTCGCGCTCCTCCTTTGTCCCGTCGTCGCCGCAGCACTGCTGCACGCCGCGCTCCTACGCCTGTCGGCCGAGCCCGACAAGGCTGTGCTGCCCGGCTGGGTGGTCGAGGAGCCGCTCGTGATTCCCGGCACGCCAATCAGACGCATCTCGGCCACGGTCCCACACGGGACGAGCGACGTGACGCGCGCGCTGTCTGCGCTCGCGATTTCACGCCGAAACCTCGTCCAGCTGTTCACGCTCCTCTCGTTCGTGCTCCTCGTGCAGCTCACCTGGTCCCTCCGCCGCGAGGTGGTGCGCGCACGGCTCAACGTTGCGAATGCGAGCGGCTCGCCATCTGCGGCTAGCCGCTCCCTGGCTGACAAGACGGCCACGGACACCAGCGACGGCTCGTCCAAACCTTCACCGCAGCCCGTTCAGCCCGTTCTCCCTGGTACCTACTGGCTTCGACGGGGCGAGCTGCGCCGCAACCTCTCGGTCATTGGCTTTGCCTTCCTTGTCACAAGCTGTTGCGTTGTCGTCAAGATCGTTACCGCTCGTATCGACTATGGCGTCTGGAGCGACATGTCCCACTCGGACATCATCATTGCGACATTGTTCTACCAGTTCTGCCTGTACGTCTGTGTGCGCCTCGCCCGCCGCGGATTCACCCTTGGCGAGCTAGCTATTGTCACCAACGCCGGCACAGCCTTGTTCATGGAGACGGTCAACATGACACGGATGAAGGTGGGTTATCTAGGCCGAGACGACGCTCACACCGCAGATCCCCATCATCCAGACCCCATACATCAAGACGTATCGCCTCCCCACTCCGCTGTTAACATACCAGCTCGCGCTGATCCCCGGCTCCCTCCTCACAGGCTTCCTGCTGTCGCCGCTGCTGTACCTGTCCAGGCATCTTGCCCAGCGCCCAGCTCGCCGCCTCCGATTCCCGCACGAGAAGCCGGTTCACCGCCGCCTTCTCGCACTAGGCTTCTACGCCGGCTCGTTCATTGTTGTCTTTGGCGTGGTCGGCACCTGGGCACGATGGGAGCTCGGCTGGCGCGACCCATGGCTCTACGTCTTCTGGTTCCTCGTCGAGGGAAAGCACCCATGGACGCGCCCAGCCCTGATCGCATACTGGGGCCTGCTCGCCATGATGTCTGTCGCGGGGTGGCAGCGCCAACTGTCCCGTGCACGCAGGCACAGGCTGTACACTGTCCCCGGAACGACGCGCGACTCGACCTCGCCGGTCACGTCAATCCACGCGCCTACGGTGGCGACACAGATGATGGATGCGGCCGACAAGCGTGTCCCGACGCTGTCTGTGAACGCGCGGCGCAAGTCGTTCCATGCGCTCGCAGTGGCCATGTTCATCCCGGGCATCGCCATCGACCCAGCCTTCACTCACCTTGCGTTCTCGGTCGCCTTTGCCGCCTTCACGTTTGCAGAGTATGTCCGGTACTTTGCCCTCTGGCCGCTGGGGGTGAGCGTGCACCTGTTCCTCAACGAGTTTATCGACCACAAGGACTCGGGCACGGCAATCCTGAGCCACTTCTACCTGCTTGCTGGCTCCGCCTCGCCGCTGTGGCTCGAGGGCCCGTCGCAGATCCTCGCGCACTTTGGCGTCCTGTCCCTCGGCATCGGTGACGCCGTCGCCTCGATTGTCGGCCGGCGCATGGGATACGCACGCTGGTCGCCTGCGTCGGGGAAGACGGTCGAAGGCAGCGTCGGCTTTGTCGCGTCCGTCATCCTCGCGTCCATCGTCATGTGGATCGTCGGCGCTGTCGAGTCGTTCGGCTTTGTCCCCTTTGTCATCACCACCACACTCGTCACTCTCCTCGAGGCCTTCTCGGGCCAGAACGACAACCTTGTCTTGCCGGTGTACGGCTGGGCGGTCGGCACCCTGCTCGGCGTGTAGCCGCAAGACGAGTACAATATGTAACATACAATGCATGGAGTGTTCATACGACGGTGCCGCGCTCATAGGAGGGGACCAGATGTGTTTGCTCTGGCGGATGAGATTATGTTACAGGTCAGGCAGCTGGTGGCGACAATGATATAGTGTGCGGCTGAGTAGGGGCTTTGATGTTGATGATATTGCTCGCGAGATCAGGCATGAGACGCAACTGGCCAGCCATCAAGGACCAGCGTCGCAGTGTCACTGGGCGTGGGTCGTGTGGAAGAGATGGAACGCGTGCGCCATGGCATGGCAGGACGGGCAAGCCAGGACGTCGCACTGCGGCGGCGCAGAACGTGGGTTGGCCGGCACGGCCGTACGCGAGGAGCTGGCGTGCGGGGTCCGCGTGGCGCCCAGGGGTGTGTCACGCCGCTTTGACTTGGTGCCATGCTTTGGCTGGGCGTGCGCCTCGGCATGAGCGGGGGCTGGCGTTGCGCTGACGCGATGGGCGGATGGGGAAGAGGCGGACGAGGAAGCGGCCGAGGGCAGCGTGTTCGAGCCAGCAGCATTCTCGCGCTCCGCCGACGGCGACGGGCCGCCCTCGGCGCTGGCCTGCTTGCGCAGCGCATGGCTCATGAACCGCTCGAACTGGTCGCGCTGGGGCGGCGAAGGGTTCGCGGCTACCGAGTTGGGCACGGACGCGGCCTTGGTGTGGTCGTGCTTGCTGCTTGATGGGGCCTTGCCGTCATCGTTGTCGTCGTCTAATCCGGACTCGCCGTCGGAGTCAGACGAGCTGGATGGGGAGGTGGACGAACGGCTCGACTCAGACGACGTGCTGGATCTGCCGGCGTTCGTCAGGCCAAGACCGAGGCCGACCTGGGCGGGCGGGAGGCTGTCACTGATAGCGTCCTCGCTGATCTCGCTTTCGTCATCAGTGTCCTTGTCACTGCCGCTGTCTGCGTGAGTGGCGCGAGAGTCTTCCGCATTCTTGGGTTTGCCGTCAAGGTTTGACGCTGAGTTGCTACGGTCGCGAGGCGGCCCAGAAGCGTGCGCGCGCCCCTCTCCAATCCTGAGGACCTTGCGCGGGCGCGACACATCACCCGTGTGTGTGGGTGACGACGGACGCTTAGAGTGCTGGTGGAGCCTGACGTTGGCTGACGAGAGCCCCAGGCTGAGACTGTCGAGCTCGTCTTCTTCCGAGTTGCTGAGCATTGCGACTTCCTGGCCGGGCGCTTTCTTCCCACGCCCGTGCGCCTTGGACGGGGTGTCGTCGCGGTGACGCTCCTTGCCCTTTCCCTTGTCTTTAGTCGCAGGCGCCGACGTCTCAGGTATCAAGCCATCGGTCACCCAGGCCGGGCGGCGGGGCGCCGTAGGGGACGACCGCTCGCCGTCCAGATTGCCCCTGCCAAAGAGCTTTCTCGAATGACCTAGGGGACGGGGTGGCGGCGACGGCGAAGGCGAGGAGCTGGGGCTGCGGAGGTCGACCACTTCTTCGAAAGATGACGAGCTGGCCTGCGCCGACTTGCCAGTGCTTGCCTCAGCAATCTTGACCAAGTAGCGCTTCTGCCCGTCCCTTGTCACATCAGTGATTGAGATCAGAGATCACTGTCAGTATCACTCACGGCGTCTTGTGTCTCGCCTTGTACTTCTTGCCGTAGGAGATCGCGGCCGTTAGCGCCGCCTGGGAGGCCTCGGATTTGGCATAGGCTGTGCTGTCAGCCGGTGACACAGGCTGGTAACATACGATGTGTGGCCTCGATATGTTTCATGAATGACTTGTGGCGTGCGTAGTGCTTGCTGCAGAACGGGCAGGTGTAGGCCGACATGGTGAGTCGGTGTGAGAGTTGGGTGACGAGGAAGAGTGTGTGAAGTCATGTGAGTCAAGTTGAGGGCAACGCCTTTATATCATTCCAGCAAGTCGACGCCCTGTACCATCCTCATCCTCACAGAGTGTGTGGGTGTTGCAGTGTGTGTGTCGAGTGGTGTGTGCTGGGCGTTAACATGTTCGACGACAAGCAAGCCGCTTCAACACATCCACCACGGCCACCTCGTCGTCGACCTCCACCTTGCCCATGACGTCATGTACGGGAATACCGGTGTTAAGGCACGTGGCAAGGCCCAGGCCGGTGGACGCTGGGTGGGTCACGCTGCGGCACGCACAGATCGCGCGTGTCCGGCGTGACGCCTGGTGGTTGCTGGCTGGCTGGCGGCAGCGGCGACGGCGGCGGCGGCGGCTAGAGCGAGTCCTGAACCGGGTGGATGCTGCCATGCTGCTGGCTGCTGGCTGCTGGCCGCAGGCCGCTGGCACCGCTGCCGGCCATTCTCTTGTCTTCCTTTCTCACTCTCGCACCTCTCCTCGCCCAGTCTCTTTCAACGACTACACAAGAGCAGATCAACGGGCAATCACGCCTCACGTCGCCTCTCCCCCTTCGTCCTCACCGCCTCCCCCCCCCCCTTCCCCACCCCAAGCCCCTTCCCTCCGCCGCAGCCGCGCGCGCACAAGACAACCCACCCAAGCTCGCACACGACCTTCCCTACCTGCGACAATGACCGCGCCCAACGACACCCCCGCTGCCCCCGTCGCCGCCGCCGCCCCCGCGGCTGCTGCCGCTGCCCCCGAGGAGGAGGGCTTCCGCGTGAGTAGGGCTCGCTTCGCTCGACTACTGGTGGCGAGGGCCTGTGTGACGGAGGCGCTCGAGGGAACGAGGAGGCGGAGCAGGGCAAAGGTGGCACCACCTTTACGCCTGACCTTGTCCGGGGCCGGCAGGGAGGCTTGCTTGCCAGCTGTGCCGAGCTGGCTTGCGCGCACAGGTGGCATGAAACAACTCGCGCGACCTAGCTCCTTCCCCCGAGGCCCTCGGCTCGCAGTGACACGCTGACACCTTCCTCTGCAACAGGTCTACGTCGGAAACCTTGCCTTCACTGTAAGTAGACAAGCGTGGCCGTGTCAGTACGCCGATTGACACGCTACAGGCTACCGAGGAGGAGGTCCGCGCGCACTTCGACAAGATTGGTGGTGAAATGTGTGTTGCCGCCGCCATTTGCCGATGTCGTGATTCTGACGCGTTGTTCCCAGTCTTTCTGTCATCCTTCCGACCCGCTTCAAGAGCCGCCGTCCCGCTGGCTACGCTTTTGTGACGTACAAGAAGGAGGAGGATGCTAAGAACGCCGTCGAGAAGCTCAACGAGACGGGTGGGTTGAAATGAGGCAACAGCACGACGTCATTAACACGTGTAGAAATCGGTGAGCGCAAGATCTCGCTCGAGATTGCGCGCTCCAAGGAGGAGAATGCCGAGCGCAAGGCTGCCATCATCGCCGAGCGCAAGGAGACCAAGGCCGCCACCAAGGCCGCTGACAGCGAGGCGACGGCCACCGAGGGTGAGAAGGCTGGCGACAAGGCCGACAAGCCCAAGAAGAAGAAGGCTACCAAGGTGGGTTGGAGTGGTGGGGGGGGCGTCTGTTGACAAATAGACTGCCCGTCGCCGTGGACCTGAGGACGGCGACGACACCCCGGCCGACGCCGAGGGCGACGCCGCCAAGCCCAAGAAGGCCACCCGCGCCCCCAAGAAGGCCGACGGCGAGTCGTCCGAGAAGGAGAAGACTGAGAAGAAGCCCAAGGAGGCTAAGGAGCCCAAGGCGGCCAAGGAGCCCAAGGAGCCCAAGCAGAGGAAGCCTCGTCTCGAGCTCACCGGCGAGGTCAGCAAGGTGAGTGGGGCGGTCTGGATACGCAAGGGGCGATTTGGGTACCGCGCGCAGCATCGTCAACGCCCTGCTGACCACCCAGGACACTGTCTTTGTTGCCAACCTGCCCTTCTCGGTCGACGACGAGGGCCTTACCGAGCTGTTCACCAAGCTCGGCATCAAGGTCAAGACTGCCAATGTTATCCGCGGCCTGCGTCGCCTCCCTGGCCGACGCCCCTTCCACGGCTCCAAGGGCTTTGGCTTTGTCGAGCTCGAGGACCCCAAGCAGCAGCAGGAGGCTGTTGACAAGATCAACGGCTCGTCTGTTGGTGACCGCAAGGTCACTGCCAAGATTGCTCAGGAGATGAAGCCGATTGAGCTCGCCGAGGCGACTGGGTGGGTGATGGGTGGTGGAACAGGATGCTGACTGTGCAGCGAGGCGCCGAAGGAGGAGGCCAAGGAGGTCAAGACCTCTGCTTAAACACCCATCATGGTTGTTGAGCCCGTCATTCAGCTTCAGCGACGGCAGGCTCACACCACACAATTGTAAATAGTAACTCCACAAGAAGACTTTCAAAGCGCACACATCGGCTCCGTGATCATGGTCATGTAGGGTTGTCACCATGTGAATGCGTATCAGTGGCACGGTGGCAGCAGTGATGACGATCCGCCGGGAGTGGTCGTCGAGGAGATAGGCATCAAGGTTGGGTTTGAGGCACGTGATCTGACCGAGGAGGCATGGTGGGAGGCTGGGATCTGGGAACGGGAGCTGGAGCCAAGCAGTGGTCGCGCGATAGTGAGCGAGTGGGCGAGGTGACTGACGCTGGCGTATCTGGTGTATCTGGTGCATGCCGCGGCAGAACGACGGTGGCATGCGCCAGAATGGCATTGGTGCGCGCTGGCGCGCTGGTGCGTCACGGACTAAATTGTAACAGGGTGATGACGGCGCAAGGTTTTGGTCTAGTGGTGGACGGGGGACGCAGCACACCATGTTGGTGCTCCCCGCAGCGTTGTGGATGTCATCATGGCAGGAATGAATGAATAGCAGGAGGCAAGTGTCGCAGGATACGCTTGAGCGCTCCCTGCAACAAGCGGCTTCCCTGACGCCTGCCGCCTAGCCTGCTGCTGCGACGACTGACCGACGGACAGACATGGGGGAGCAGCCAGCCTGGGCCGCCGAGCTGCCGTGATAATTACCGCCTGCCGTGAGAAGGGTGGGGGTGGGGGTTCATTGGCGGCAGCTCTGCGGGGACCACGACATGCAGGCAGGACACTGGGCCCGTGTTGTGTTGATGCTTGCTTGCCATCGCTGTGTGAGCCGTGAGCCGCTCGCTCGCTGTCCGGCGAGGGAGGCGCGCGTGTGTATGGTACCGACCGTATCACGGGGGGCTGTCTGGCCTGTCTGGCACGTCCGTCTGGCAGAGGCGGGATGATGCCGGGCTGCGCTCGCTGCAACCACCGCGTCTCAGCGCCGCCCTGCCGCCGCGGCACGATACTAGCAGCCAGCTAGGTGCAGGGAGGCCACGGGTTAGTGCCAAACGTCGGGCAGGGAGGTCATTTATGTATTACATATATCGGGGTGCACAATCTCCTCGATTCATCGCACACCCACCCACTCACTCACTCACTCGCTCACGCACGCACGCACGCATCGCATCGCCGCCTGCTTGCTTGATCTGTTGCCAGCCAGCGCGTCGACGCGCACGTACACACGCCCACACGCCGAGTGAGGCGACGCCGCCCCCCGCTGGCGCCCCCCGCGCCGCCCACCGCCTACCGCCCTAGCCTCTGTCCAGATTAACACTGCCAAGAAACGCCTCTGCGGCCGTCGTCTCTGCCCGCGCGCCCGCGTTTACACCCCCCTCTCAGGTCGCCGCCCTCCACGCCAACGACGCCTCCCCGAAGCCTTTTGCCTCTGCTCTGTACTCGATAGCAAAGCACACATTTACACTCACGGCGTTTGTTGTTCTCAGGACGCCGATCGCGTTTGTCCTGTCAGGTTTACCCCTACTCGCTCGCGCGCTTGCTCGCTCGCTCGCTCCGACGACACCACCACCACCACCAGTACCACCACCGCCGCCCCCCCACCCCCGCGCCATCGCAAACTCCCACATCTCACAACCACGTCTCCCCCAGTGGACAGGCCGAACGCCAACACCCACCCCAACGCTACATGCTCTCAAGCCTCGGGTCGCTCACGCCGCGCCGCGCAAAGCCGACCGCCATGCCGACCATCTCGGTCCCCTCGTTCTCTGAAAAGTCCGGTCTACCGCTGCCCAACGGCGGCGACCGGCGGCGCGGCGCCGGCGGGCTGTCGCCGTCGCGCAGGCTGATACAGCTTGTCAAGTCGCGCGGGCGGTGGTCGACACCGTTTGTGCTGCTTGTCGTTGCTGGCCTCGTGCTGTTCAGCCTCACGTCGGGCGGCGGCAGCAAGGCTCCCGCGGTGCCAGTCCCGCGCAAGACCGAGGTGCCGGCGCACAACTACGCCGCGGGCAAGAAGGCCGTCGGCGGGCGCGTGGCCGGCGGCGGCGCGGGCACAGGCTCAAAGGTGACGCCGCACCACGACGACGACGAGTTCCTCGCCGACGACGAGAAGGCGGTCGACAACGCGGTCGAGGAGAAGTCGCGGACCGAGGAGGAGATCGCGGCCGAGGGCCAGGCGATCAAGAGCAAGGAGGCCGAGCTCGCCGCGTCCAAGACGTACCAGCTGCGCTCGCTCATCTGGTGGATTGCGTCGGACGGCCACTTCCCGTCCGACTTTGAGCAGCCGACCGAGGACGAGCTCGAGGCCAAGAGCGTCCAGGAGTTCCAGGACATGCTGCTCGGGGCCGACCCGGAGCACGTCGACGTGTTTGAGGACTCGTGGGTCGTGCACGCCGAGAACAAGGCGCGCGTGACCATGTTCTCAAAGGTGAGCTAGCTGTGTGATGCCGCGGCGAGGCGACCGCTCACCGCGCCAGACGTACTGCGGCTTCTCGAAGAACGGCAAGAATATTCTCAAGCAGTACACCATTCACCCGCCGCCGTACTTTATCGAGCTGGATATTCGGGGTGAGTGGGGGAGGGGAGGGCAGGGCGCTCGGGCGGCGTTGGGGCGCGACGCCATGTCGGCCCCGTGCGGCGGCGTCGCCGAGAAGAGCCCGCGGTACCCGCTGCGCCCGTTAGCATTTGCTCTTTGCTGACATTCGCAGACGACGGCCCCGTCATCCAAGACCTGCTCCGGTACCTCACAGGCCGGCGCACAGTGCCCAACCTCGTTGTCGACTGGAAGTCGATCGGTGGCAGCGACGACATGGACCTTTTGCATGCCGAGGGCGGGCTCAAGTCGCTCCTTTTGAACGCGGGCACGATGTACTCATAGCTGTGGGGTATGACATGTATTGTGGCTTGTGGCGTGCTTGCGGAGGGGCGCCGCGCGTCGCTGATGGCCGAGGCGAGCTCGCTCATCATACTCACTACACCAAGCCCCGCCCACTCACACTTACTACAGCACAGCGCCATATGCTACACATATGCATTGCATGTATTACAGTGCGACGCGGCCCACGCCAGCTAGTTCAAATCCTCGATCAGGTCCCTCGCGCTCGCAACATCCGCCTCGACCATCTCGCGCACGAGCGCCTCGAAGCCCACACTCGGCGCCCAGCCAAGCAGGCGGCGCGCCTTGCCCGCGTCGCCCTGCAGCCTGTCGACCTCGGCGGGGCGGAAGTAGCGCGCGTCGACGCGCACGACGACGCGCCCCTGCTCGTCGGTGCCGACCTCGTCGACGCCCTCGCCGGACCAGGTGATCCGCCGCCCGATGACGCCAAACGCCGCCTCGATGAACTGCCGCACCGTGTGCGACTCGCCCGACGCGAGGACAAAGTCGTCGGGGGATGTGCTGGGTGCGTGAGCGCTGTGCTTGTTGATACAGTACGACGTGCTGCCGCCGCCGGCAGACAGCCTCGCCCGCCCACGCGCCGACTCACTGCTGCAGCACACGCCACATGCCCTCGACGTAGTCGCGCGCATGGCCCCAGTCGCGCAGCGCATCCAGGTTGCCCATCACCATGCACTCCTGCCGTCCGAGGCTGATTTCGGCGACCGCCCGGCTGATCTTGCGGGTCACAAAGGTGCGCCCGCGGCGCGGCGATTCGTGGTTGAACAGGATGCCGTTGGACGCGAAGATGCCGTAGGATTCGCTGCTGAGTGAGCCCGCGCACAGCAACCCCTGCACCCACCGGTAGTTGACCGTGATCCAGTACGCGTACAGCTTGGCCACGCCATAGGGGCTGCGCGGATGGAACGGCGTGCTCTCGTCCTGTGGGCACGCGGCGGCCTGGCCATACAGCTCGGACGTGGACGCCTGGTAGAACTTGACGAGGTGGTCGACTGGGGTCAGCCGTGCCACACAGGTGCCACTCACGCCCGCATGTCCGGATGGCGTCGAGCAGCCGCAGCGCGCCCGTGCCGTCCACGTTGGCCGTGTACTCTGCCATCTCGAAGGACACCTTGACGTGCGACTGTGCCCCGAGGTTGTAGACTTCCGAGGGCCTGTGGGCGGGCGTCAGCGGGGTGGCACGGCGTCCACGTCGGTGGCATACGCACTGCACCTGCGAGATGATGTGCACGAGGTTCGTCGAGTCGGTCAAGTCGCCATAATGCAACGCCAGCCGCTCCACACGCTCCTCGGAGAACAGGTGGTGCAGCCGGGACGTGTTGAAGCTGCTCGAACGGCGAATGATCCCGTGGACCTGGTATCCTTTGTCCAGGAGTACTGCGCGAGTGTCAGCGGTCGAGCAGGTTGATTGTCTCAGAGCACAGGGACGAGGTGGCGGCAGTTGCTATCGTTGCCGGCGGTGACGGCGGTGCCACAAGCCGAAGGCGAAGGTCACACGCCCCCGCGCCCGTGAGACGCGCCGCGCCACGCCGCGCCACTCACGCTCAGTCAGATACGACCCGTCCTGGCCCGTGATGCCGGTAATCAGCGCGACCTTGCGCGCAGCCCACGACTCGCGCGTGAAGTGCTGAATACCGGGGATCGCGAACACGCTGGCCGGGACGGTGGGGGTGCGTGCGCGCGCCGGCGCCGACGACGAGGAAGCCGACGCGCGCGGGGGCGGAAACGCCTGCGTCGCAAAGCCCGTGCGTTGCGCCCATGGTGACGGCGACACGGGCTGTCTCGGCGAGCGGAGCGGCGTTGCGGGGCTGCTCGGCGCCGGCGCGTTGAGCGCGTCGTCGGTCTGGTAGTCTTGCGCCGGCGAGAGCGGGGCCGGGCGGTGTCGTCTGCGCGATGGTGTTGCGGTGGAGGTGGTGGTCGGCGCGGTAGGCAGCTGGGCCCCGCTTGCTGTCGCTGGCGCCGCCGTGCTGCTGCTACTGGCGTCCGCTGGGCTCGTCGCTTCCTCTTGCCTCGTTCCGGTGGATCCGGGTGCCGGGGCTGGCATGGTGTCAGTGAGCCGGTTCTGGGTCTGGTACGGGGCTGTCGGATGCTGCGAGGAAGGTTTGTGCGCATACGGCTGGATGGGTCGGTGTGGGGGGGGGGGTGGGCGCGGCAGCGGGCGCTTGCGCTGGCGCTGACACGGGCTATTCGCGGCGGCTCGTCATGCATGGATGGCGCAGGCAGCGGGGGTGAGTGAGCGACGCGAGTGATGTGCGCGAAGGGAGGGCTGCTGCTCCTGCTCGAGCAAGCCAAGGCCGCACACCTCGACCTACGTAATGGGCGGATTTGCTGCAGGACAACCGTGTCGTCTCCTGGTGTATCATGTTGCGCCAAAAGCGCCAGGCCGCGGGGGACGGGGGTGGGGGGGGGGTTGGGGGGGACGGGCAGTGCCGCGGCGACGACAGTGACGATGACACTTGTTTCGGCAGCAGCAGCACACAGGCACCGCCGTCCTTGCTTGCTCGGCCTCCTCTAAGGTGTATTTGTCCAAACTCGAGCGCGCGCGCGCACACCGCGACCAAGCACGACGGCATTCCCCGCATACCCACTCGACGGAGCACATTGCCCACCGTAGCCACGAACAAACCCGACCTCTGCTCGCCGCCGAGACAGCATTGCCCACCCCGCGTCTCCCTCCACTCACGGCGCCTCAATGAATGTCCATGCACTGCACGCTGCGCGCACGCCGCACCCGGCCCGACCCCGCTCCGCCTTCCCTACGCATTACGGTCCACCCCCCTCTGCCAGGCACCTCAGCTCCGCGGTGTGGGTGGTACCTGCCCGACTGTTTGATGCGCGGTGTGCATGACTGACTCGACGGGCGGTCAAGCCCAGGGAGGTCGGGAGGACTCGTTGAAGGGCCGAGTGCCCGGCCGATGCCCTCGGGAAGCACGAACGAGTACACAACGTGTTTGGTGTTACGGCAATGACCCGTCTCTCTGCAGCGGGAATCGCAAACGAGGTCTAGCTGCAATGCACTGGCTACTAGCACCCTATATCAATGTGGGATCTCGTTACAGGTATTGTGCTTAAATTGCTAGCTAGCATGCGACGCAGCAGCAAGGTGCTCCAGCGTGCAGCGCGCCCCCTGAACACATGGGGCTCGGCGGGAATGAGCCCAGCTAGCTAGCAAGGTGTACCGGTTGGGTTGGCGCGCCTGGCCGGCTTGGGCCTGGGCTCGCGTCAACCGCGCCAAAGTACGTGCGTGGGTGTGGGGGCCGCCGGGGGGGGGTATGAGGGAAGGAAGCTGTGTATGCTAGCCATGTAGGCGTGCAGGTAGGCTGGCGCTTGCACTGGCGCGCGCAGTTCTTGTTGTGTTCTACATGCCTCTGCGCGTATACGTTGTATTTAATGCTCGTCGTAGCTGTCGTCGTCGTCGTCGTCGTCGAGGTTGGCGTCGCGCGTCGTTGTTGCTGAAGCATGCATTGGCGGGGACGCCGCGCCGCGTGTGAGACCCGCGTTCAGGTTTTTTCCAGGGGCGGGACGGTTCTTACCCCTGTGGTTTGCTCGCCGCCGTGGGCACTGGCTGGTAGTAGTGGGCCCGACGGAGGCTGGAGGGGCGAGGGCGGGTGGGCTGGCTGGCTGGCGCGGCAGGCGGGCGGCGCGGGCGCGAGCGGGGGAGGGTGCAAGATTACAAAGAGACGTGCTCATTGTCATAGTGCCGCCGCCGCTGCCGCCGCCGCTGCCGCCGCCGCCCGACTTGGTTGGATGAGAGATGATGCACTGGCTGCTAACAACGACTCTGGGGCCTGATGCCCTTGTGAGGTAGTAGCTAGACAAGCCTGGGTTGCAGCCGGCGGATTAACAAAGTGAAAGGTGACCCACGCACACTCGTTATTCAACCCGGCACAACGGCAGCAGCAGGCAGCAAGCACACCTGCCTTTGCGTGTCGTCAACCACCACCACCAGCTCGACACAACACCACACACACACACACACTTACTCCTCTTCGACCTCGACCCCGTCACACAACAGCGACTCGACTGCCCGCCCACACCCCACACCGCCACCCTCTCGTTTGTGTTTGTGCACCTCGCTCCACGACTCTCTTGTCCCCCATCCCACTCGACCTACCCGCCCTCCCTCCCACCCACCGCGTCGTCGTCACGCGCGTTACAAACCCAACATCAAGCAAGCAGCGGCATCGACAGAACAAAGTCAACACTGGAACAGTTTGCCGCACCCAACAATCCTATGGACCTGTAGACGACCCCCCATCCTCTTGTTGTTCATCTGCAGCAGTGCACGCTGCAAAGCGCAGTATTTATCACACTAGGCAATAGACCGAAGCCTCGACTTGGTCATCGTCTAGCGCGGCAGAACACGTCCCCGCCCAACCGTGCTCCATCTCGCCTTCCCTCTCGACAAACACACCTTCCCTCGCAGCTCAATATCTTGAACCCCTCCCCCCAACCCCCTCCCATCTCGTGCCCAATGTCTTCGTCACTTGCATCAGCACCACCACTTCAGTACTCGCCCACAGGGGGTATTGGCTCGTCGGCACCGTCGGGGTCATTTAATGGTCAGCCTTACCCTGTGCGGCCATCCTCGCCCTCGGGCACCCATGGCCACTCCTCACGCTGGCGCTCAGTCTTCAAGCTCAACAAGCATGCAAACGGCTCGGCAAAAGGCAGCGACCACGCCCACGACAGCCACTACGACAGTGCTGCACCGATGATTCCGGAATTGGAGGTCTCGTCACCCTTTGGTGCGAACGACGATTTCGCGACGGCAGTCACCCACGCTGCTGACAAACTCGCCGTGGACGAGCACGATGACCTCGGCTCAAGTCACGAGCAGGCAAGCTCGGTCCGTAGTGCACCCTTTGCTCTGTCGTCGTCACCCTCGGGTTCCACACCAAGTTCAAACGGCCCGTCGACGTTCCCTCCCAGCGCATACCCGGCAGAGCCCTGGAACGCGACCTCCACCACCGCCGCAGGTAGTGCGGTGCCAAACGCCCCACCCACATCGCAAAGTGACAACCGCCCAGACTCGAACGCATACTCGATCTCCACACATACGACAGATCGCTCATCATCCTCCTCGCGCTCTCGCATACCCACTTCGTTCATGACAAACGCGTCGTCAGCCTCCCCCGCCCTCCCTGCTATCGTGACTGGCTCCACAACGTCGCTCCGTACAACAACGAGCGGCGGAGCACCCGGCTCACATCCGCCGCCGCGTTCGCCGAGCGTGGGAGGTGCCGGGTTCAAGGGCCGCTTCTTTTCAACACCGGTTGGTAGCAGCACCAGCTTGGCCACTGGCCATGATGGGGGCTCCCTAGGCAGAAGCAAGGCTGAAAAGTACAAGGGCTTGTCAAAGACAAAGTCGAGCAGTAGTACGAGCCCGCCAGACTCGAGGTCAACGTCTCACGCGTCGCCGCCTGCGCCTGCGAGGAAGCGCGACGCCTCCGTATCGCGCGAGGAGGCGCGCGGCGTCAAGTCGCCTTCGACAAAGGGCTCGGCAGCTACGCGCTTCATCCGTCGTGTCGTCTCAGCTCCCAACGCCAAGGCGCTATTCGCCGGCGGAGGCAACAAGAGCGATGCACCAAGCGTTCCCCCGCTTCCCATCAAGGTTGTTGCGACTCCAGAGCCCCCGCTCCCAACTCCCCAGCCCGCACTCGGGGGCGGCTCGGTAGACCTCACAGCGTCTCCGCCTGGAGCCTCTGTGGCTCACATGCCTGGTTCACCGACAGCCTCAGGCATGTCGACACCAGCGCGGTCCGGAACCCCTTCCCTCCTCAAGCCCTCCAAGCTTTCGGCGACGGGAACCCGTGGATCTCGGTCACATTCTACCAGCAATGTCGGCAAGGGCAGTCGCGAACACAACCTCGGGGTTCCTTTGCCCCTCGATGGACCGCAAAAGGCTCCCTTCCGACGCACGTACAGCTCCAACTCGATCAAGACGAGCTCGGTGCAAGTGTCGCCCAGCTCGTTCCAGAAGATCAAACTGCTCGGCAAGGGAGACGTCGGCAAGGTATATCTCGTCCGAGAGAAGAAGACGGATAAGCTGTTTGCCATGAAGGTGCTCTCCAAGAAGGAGATGATCAAGCGCAACAAGATCAAGCGTGCATTGGCCGAGCAGGAAATATTGGCGACTGCGAACCATCCGTTCATCGTCACACTTTTCCACTCGTTCCAGTCGCAGGACTACCTCTTCTTCGTTCTCGACTACTGCATGGGTGGCGAGTTCTTCCGCGCTCTGCAGACCCGCCCCGGAAAGTGCCTCGCCGAGGAGCATGCCAAGTTTTACGCCGCCGAGGTCATCGCCGCGCTCGAATACCTGCATCTCAACGGCTACATCTACCGTGACCTCAAGCCAGAGAGTAAGTGGTGTCTGGACTACTCCCTTGATGACCACTCACACACCCCAGACATCCTTTTGCACCAGTCTGGTCACATTATGTTGTCAGACTTTGACTTGTCGAAGCAGTCTGGCGAGCCGGGTGGTGCACCCGCCACGATCAAGCAGAGCACAACCAATGGTGTCTTCCTCGTCGACACGCGCAGCTGTATTGCTGACTTCCGCACCAACTCGTTTGTTGGAACAGAGGGTGAGCCAAGCCCTCGGCGTTTGAAGCATTTAGCTGACATGACAGAATACATTGCCCCTGAAGTAATCAAGGGATGCGGTCACACTTCAGCCGTAGACTGGTGGACCTTGGGCATCCTGATCTACGAGATGGTCGTGAGTGTGGTGCACATGCACATCAACCAAGCTAACGCCGCAGTTTGCGACCACTCCGTTCAAGGGCAGAGACCGCAACACCACCTTCAGCAATGTGCTGAAGTCTGAAGTTCACTTCCCCGACGACAGACCAACGACGACATTATGCAAGTCGCTGATCCGGAAGCTCCTCACAAAGGACGAGCACAAGCGCTTAGGCTCGTCTTCGGGTGCGTCCGAGGTCAAGCAGCACAAGTGGTTCCAGAATGTATCCTGGGGTCTGCTGCGGCACATGACACCCCCGATCATTCCAGCCGAGTCGAACGGTGTTGACACGGTCAACTTCCGCACGATTCGCGACAGCAAGTCTCTCGACTTTGACCGCGACGACCAGGACATTATTCATGCTCAGGCCGGCTCGCTCGCGGCAGCTGCACCCGGCACGCCCGGTATTCAGACGCCGAAGGAGCTCACTGGCGGCGGCAGCAGCGAAGAACAGAATCCCTTCGGCGAGTTCAACAGTGTTACTCGCGACTTTGTCGACGCGTACACGTAAGCCCCGTACAGTCCCCCTCGTGCTTCTCTGCGAGAATCCTAGGATCCGTCAATACACACTGGCATCTCATCTAGCTCAAACTTGTTGTACACCCCATCACCCAACACCTAGACTTTTGCGTCCCTTGCGCAACACACCCTTATGATCCTCATGACGGATGTAGTTTCGTGGTGACAACGATAGCAGCATTGTGGCATGGCGGGTGCAACAAAGCCATCTGGCCAAGTGGGGAAGAGTACATTGCAATATGCCTACATTCGGGTCTACCACCTGATTCCTCTCGACACGCCACGACGACGGACACGCAGGGCGTAGAGTACACCGGCAAGGATGCCACCGACGTGGCCAGCCGAATCGATTCGGCTCTGGCGGTGGGCAAGCGTGCCATAGAGGTCCCACTGGGTGTGTTAAATATATGGAGCAACGGACGTGGCTCGGCGCGGCTCGACTTACAGCAAACATTCCACCGATGAGCAGCCAAGCGGGCATAGGGACGACGAAGAACATGAGGAAGGTGGCACGGGGGAATAGCGTGCCGAAGAATGCAAGAGTAGCGTACACTGCGCCCGAGGCGCCGACGCTGCCGGTCTTGTCGCCGTCGTAGCGCCTCCACGCGAGCGAGATGAGAGACGAGACGATGCCGCCGCCGAGGTAGAGGCCGAGGAAGGCCGACGTGCCGATGACGCTGGGGTCAGCGGGGGACTAGCACACAACTTACGCGGCAACGGACGGCGCGATAAAGTACAGACTGAGCATGTTGAAGAAGATGTGCTGCGGAGTCTGGTGGCTGAAGCACGATGTGATGACGGTCCAGATGCGGCCCTGGAGGATGTTCATCTCGGACAGGACAAAGTTCTTGGTCATGAAGATGAGGGTTGACGGATCCCGGAAGCGTTGCTGCGGGGTGTGAGCATGTGGCCAGTCCGCTCCCAGTTCGCCGCCAGCCACTCACATACGACGAGTATCCATACTGCCACAACAAGAAGACGGCCGTGTTGATGCCGATGAGCCAGTACGTGATGGCATTGGGCGAGATGGCGTCGAGGCGAGCGCGGAAGTTGCGCCACCACCTCGGGGGAGTGGGCCGTCCGCCGCCGCCGCCGCTGCCGCCAGAGCTCCGACGACCACTATTCCTCGGGAAATAGGTCTCGCGCACAGACCGGGCGGGGGAGGAGGAGAAGGCGCGGCGGACGAACGCAGGGGTAAAGGAGGAGGGGGACCAGGCGGAGGACTGCGGCGCCGGGGAGGTAGCAGCGAACGGTCGCAGCGCCTTGGGCCAGGCGAGGCGCAGCTGCGAGGCGGCTTTGGGCGGCGGCGGATGTGCGAGGAGACGCGCGACCTGCGCCGTGGTCATCACGCTGCGGACGTTGGTGCGCGCTGCCGGGGGCGCAAGCGGCGCGACACACGCCGCCCGCGCGGAGGATGCAAGACCGGACCAGAGACGGAGCGACATCGCCTCTGGATGTGGGGTGGTGGTGGGTAAGCGGAGCGAGCTGTTGGCGCTGACGAAAGGAAGCTGCTGCAATGTTCGGCAGGACCGCGCAAGTGGAGTGAGTGCAGACCGAAGGAGCGACCACCGTGGGAGAGCAGTCGTGGGGCTCCACTGATGGCATGAGGGATTTGGTTCCGTCGCCGCTCAGTCTCAAAGATTTCGAGGATCACGACCGCGACGACGAGTGCAACAACATTACCCACCTCACTCGGCACACGGCAGAGCAGCAGCAGCAAGGCCACGACCTAGCTACCGCCCACGCCAAGCCCGGAACCCGACTACACACCATGCCGGCGCCGACAGCATTCCCAAAAGTATACACGGTCAACGGGCCGTCGTCGACGAGCTCGACGGCGCTGCCGTCGTGGGTGACGATCAAGGCGCGGCCGACCAAGACGCCGGCGGGGCACAAGAAGCGCGTGCGGACGCAGCACACGCTCGGGCAGCTCGAGCTCATCCAGGACTTTACGTTCCCGACGGCGGCCATCAAGATCCGCACCACCAACGACGGGCTGCACGCCATCGGCACGGGCACGTACAAGCCCATGATCAAGGTGTGGGACCTCGAGCAGCTGACCGAGAAGTTCCAGCGCGTCACCGACGCCGAGAACGTCGACTTTGTGCTCCTGTCCGACGACTGGACAAAGAGCCTGCACCTCCAGCGCGACCGCAGCCTGCAGCTGCACACGCAGGGCGGCCTGCACCACACCATCCGGCTACCGATCTACGGCCGCGCGCTCGGGTACCATGCGCCGTCGGCGGACGCGCTCGTCGCGTGCACCGGCACCGAGGTGTTCCGCTTCAACCTGGAGGAGGGACGGTACATGACCCCGCTGGACGTCGCCAGGGGATGGAACAACGGCCGCGAGCGCGAGGTCGAGGGCGTCAACTGTCTTGATGTGAACCCGCGCCACGGGCTGTGGAGCTTTGGGCTGGACGGCGCGGGCGGCGTCGTCGAGTTCTGGGACCCGCGCTCGCGGTCGTCTCTCACGCGCCTGCAGCTGCCGACGGCGTCGCTGCTCCCCGCGCAGGAGTACGACTCGTTCGCTGCCGACCAGAAGCTGTCGATCACGAGCCTGAAGAGCCACCCGACAGACGGACTCAGCCTGGCTGTCGGAACGAGCTCGGGCCACACACTGCTGTACGACCTGCGCTCGGCGACGCCGTTCGCAGTCAAGGACCAGGGTTACGGCGAGGCTGTGCGCTGCGTCGACTGGCTGCGTGGTGGCGGACACCAGGAGGACGCGGGACGCGTCGTCTCGGCCGACTCCAAGGTCATCAAGGTGTGGGACAAGAACGAGCCGTCGACAAACCATCTCTCGCTGCACCCGCCCCATCCCCTCGTCGATCTCTGCCCCGTCCCCGAGTCGGGACTCATGTTTGTTGCCTGTGAGGCGGCGCCGCTGTCCACGTACTACGTGCCCGAGTTTGGACCGGCGCCCCGCTGGGCAAGCTTCCTCGACTCGGTTACCGAGGAGATGGCAAACGACACGTCGGGCGCCGGCAAGGGCGCCTACTCGGACTTCAAGTTTGTCGACCGCGCCGAGCTCGAGACGCTCGGCCTCACGCACCTCATCGGCACGCCGACACTCAAGCCATACATGCACGGCTTCTTCCTCGCGCTCAAGCTGTACCAGACTGCGCGCCTCATCGCCAACCCGCAGAGCTACGCCGAGCACCGCGAGAAGATTGTCGCCGAGCGCATGGCCGCCAAGACCGAATCGCGTATCCGCGCCAAGCGCGAGCAGCCAAAGGTCAACAAGGCGCTCGCCGAGCGCCTGCGCAAGGAGCAGGAGCGGGAAGAGGCTCTGGAGAAGCGCAAGCGCCAGAAGCGTGGCGAAGCGGAAGACGAGGAGGGCGACGAGCCCAAGGCAAAGAAGGAGTCGGTGCTGGCCGACCCGCGTTTCGCCGAGCTGTTCGAGAACCCCGACTTCGAGATCGACGAGTCGAGCCGCACGTTTGCGCTCCTCAATCCCGCAACGGCGAACAAGAACGCCGCGGCGGCCGCTGGCGGACGTTTCAAGACTGCCGTCGAGGAGGAGGAGGACGACAGCGACAAGGCATCGTCGCTGGGCTACAGCGAAAGCGAGGACGAGGACGACGAGGTGGAAGAGCCGCAGGCACCAGCCGAGCCAAGCGAGGACGAGGACAGCGAAGAGGAGGACGACGACGACGAGGAGGAGGAGGACGACGAGAGCGACGATGGCGGTGAGTTCATCTGTTGTGGCCCCACTGACATCCAGACCTGCTGCAGTACGACCCAACGACTGTCAAGTCGGCATCCTCGTCCCGCTCGTTCCCCAGCACAGGGCGGCGACCACAGCTTGTCGTCGGCGGGCAGTCTGGCCCGTCCAAGCCGCAGACGTTCGGGCAGCGGCTGCAGGCCTCGTCGAGCAAGGGCAAGGAGACGGCTGCGGTGCCCGACGGCGTGCTGGCCATGCGCCGCGCCGGCGACGGCGGCATGGAGATGTCGTTTGTCCCGCAGCAGACGGGCAAGGGGCTGGCCGACGACGCCGACGAGTACTCTGGCGGCTCGTTCCGCAAGCGCGACAAGGTCGAGCGGTTCGGCGCCGGCCTCGAGAAGGGCGGCGAGGACGAGGCCGACGTGCTCAAGGAGGGCGGACGGACAAAGCGGAGGCATGTCGAGCGCAGCGCGAGCAAGAACGCGTTCAGGCGGAGGTAGCGGGGGTGGCATGCATAGACTGTACTATTGGCGGGGGTGTAGCCGGGCGTACTTCGTCGTATCGCGCGGTGACTGACTGCCATGGCCAATGTCGCCGACACGGGCTCTGACACTGAACGTCGGCATCTCACGCCACCTCTGTCTCGCGCACAGCGACGTGAGCGCGCTGCAAGTCGCCACAAAGCATCAACGTCAACGCCACACAGCCAGCCGACAACCGCTGAAGCTCGGCTCGGCGCTCGCACCGACCGACCGACCGCGCGCTCGCACCTACCTCGCACCTCGCACCTCGCCTCCACCACCCCGCCTTGCGGCCCAAAAACAACAGACTCGCGCCCGCGCCTTCTCCGCCAGGGAGTCGAACCCTGCTCTACCGCGATGGAATCTCTCAATGAGAGGCGGTTATACTAACCGATATACTAGCGAAGACGATGAAGCCCAAAAAAATTGGTTTCTATTTGAATGGAAGTGCTGACGTGAAACAAGACGCTGATCAGGTCCCAAAGCTGCCGATCACGTCGGCCTCAGCAGTCGCGTCTGGGTGTTGCTGAACGAACGGCCACTCGTGCTTGGACAGAGGTTCATGGTGATTGCAGAGCCCCAGTCGCGTGTGCAAACTGCTGTTCGAGGAGGCTTGGGTATCCAGAGCGCGTTGTGCGTGTCGTTGACACTCCGACAGCTGCCTGCTCGCCACGCCACGCGGGTACCTGCCACTGCGTCTGCCCGAACCAAGGCATCGGATCTGCAAGCCGCGGCCACCCCCACCACACCCCACACTCCCTCCAGTGCACGACCGGTGGAGGCGAGTGGAGGGTCGCTGATCTCCGAGCCGAGACATGCGTCGAGATAACTGCTGGGGCCGCCGGCTGATGCGGGGGCGCCGTCGCTCGGGACATGCGCCTCGGAAGGGCGTGCGCCGGCGCGTCGATGCCGCGATGTGATGCCATCTCTCGATTGATCTCTCTACTCGTCCACTCCCCCGCGCCTCCACACCTCGCTCGGGACAGATACTCACGCGGCGAGATACCCACGCGGCGAGCTGCCTTTCGTTCCGGATAACACCAAACATCGTCAGAGGCCCAGCGACGGAGCAAAAATGTGTCCGGGTGGCTTGGCGCTCTCCACTCTTTGTCGCTGTGGGGCTGTCGGCATGGTGGACGCCGAGGCGCCGGGTGATGGCAACTCGGCGAGAGAGCACTTCGATGTTTCAAGTCGTTGAACAATGATGTCTCGAGGCTGCAAGGTAGAGAGAGCTTGGCTGATGCCACACGGCGCAGCTTGATGACATCAGAGCGTACCAGCCAAGACAAGTAGGCAACACCTCGGACTCGGATCCGCGGCCGCCTCGCGAGGTTGCTGCTGGCGACTGGCCAAGCAGTATTGTCGTCAGCGGCGCACGCGCTCGCACCGCAAGAAACCTGTCGCCCGACGTACCCCGCCCACATTCAGTCCGACGCCGGACATGCCCTGCACCCCTGCACCCCCTGCAAGCGCCGCAGCGGCGCTTGCCCGCCTGCCGCGCGTAACCCCGCTGTGGAGTTAGTGGCGTGTGCCTCGCACAGCCGAACATATCGCGCACATGGCCCGCGGCACATGGGCCCAGCTGCCGAGGCACAGTCAGCTTGGCTCTGGTCGGCTCGGCTCGGCGCGCTCCGTACCTCCGTAACCACCACCCCGTAACTAGTTGCAGGAACCGGCGACCTAGCGACTGGCGACTGGCGACTTTCTGCTCGTCCGTCACGGCGACAAGCACGCGGAGTGCGCCGGTCCGGACATACGCTTCTCCACGGGGGTCCTATCGCCACCGAGCCAAGATGCCCGGGGGGATATAAGACGCCGAGGGCGGGGCGCTGGCCCCCGCACCGCACCCCGCACAGCAAGCACCGCAGCATGGCTGAAGAACACGAACACAAGGACACGGTCGACACGCTCGCGACCAAGACCGCGCGCCACGAGGCAGGCTTCGAGACCCCGCCCATCGACCTCGAGGAGGCGGCCGCGCTCCGGCCCACCAGGCTGCGCGGCAAGGCGCTCAACTTTATGGTGACGTTTGTCGCCGGCACCGGGGTGGGTCGAGACAGGCTTCTGTTGCGCGCGCACGCACTGACACACGCCCAGTTCACCCTCTTCGGCTACGACCAGGGCGTCATGTCGGGCCTGCTGACGCTGCCGTCGTTTGTCGCGCGCTTCCCGATGACCGACACGTCGGGCGGCTTCGAGAACCGCCACAACGCGACGCTGCAGTCGCTCCTGATTGCGATTTACGAGCTCGGATGTATGGCCGGCGCGCTGAGTAACCTCTGGGTCGGCGACAAGCTGGGACGAAGGCACACCATCTCGCTGTGAGTGGCGCGGGGCGGCCGCCTCCACTCGCGCTGGGCTAACACCCGCAGCGGCGGCCTCATCATGATCGTCGGCGCCATCCTCCAGGCCGCGGCGGTCGACTACGCCATGATGCTCGTCGCGCGTGTGGTCACCGGCCTCGGCAACGGTCTGCTCACCTCCACCGTGCCGGCGTACCAGAGCGAGTGTGCCAAGCCACACCGCCGTGGACAGCTCGTGCTCTTTGAGGGCTCGCTCATCACCTTTGGCATCATGATCTCGTACTGGCTCAACCTCGGCTTCTACTTCACCAAGGGCGAGGTGGCGTGGCGCTTCCCCATTGCCTTCGTGAGTGGTGCCGTCGAAGTGGCATGCCTACCCGCCAAACTAACTCGCGCCGCCCAGCAAATCGTCTTCGCAGTCATCATGATCGCCTTCATGTACCTGTTCACGCTGCCCGAGTCGCCGCGGTGGCTCGTCGCGCGCGGGCGCAACGCCGAGGCGCTGGCCGTCCTCGCCGCGCTGGACAACACGGGCGTCGACGACCCCGCCGTCCGCCAGACGTGGCACGGCATCCTCGACGCCGTGGCCGCCGAGTCGTCCGAGGGCTTCCAGTTCCGCCAGATCTTCACACACGGCAACTCGCAGAACTTTAGGCGCACCCTCATCGGCATGCTGTCCCAGTGCTTCCAGCAGATCAGTGGTGGGTTGCGGGGCAGGGCTATAGGGCACAGCTGACGCCGCAGGTATCAACCTCATCACGTACTACCTCACGTCCGTGCTCCAGAACATGGGCATCCGCGAGACGCTGTCCCGCGTGCTCTCGGGTGTCAACGGCACCGTCTACTTCCTCACGTCGCTCGTCGCCATCCTGCTCATCGAGCGCTGGGGCCGCCGCCCGCTCATGTTCTACATGGCGCTCGCGCAGGGCGCGACCATGGCCATCCTCGCCGGGCTGTACAACATCACCGGCGAGGGCAACAAGGCCGCGCAGGCCGTCAGCGTCCTCATGCTCTTCCTGTTCAACACGTGGTTCTCGGTCGGCTGGCTCGGCATGTCGTGGTTGTACCCGGCCGAGCTGACTGGTGAGTGCCGCCGGGGCGCCGCCACCCACCCCGACATCCCATCCCTTCTTCCACTGACACCCCCAGGCCTCCGCATCCGCGCGCCCGCCAACGCCCTCTCCACAGCCACCAACTGGCTGTTCAACTTCTACGTCGTTATGGCCACCGGGCCCATGTTCTCAGGCATCAGATGGGGCACGTACGCGCTCTTCGCGGCGTGCAACATCGTCATCATTGCGCCCGTCGTCTGGTTGTGGTTCCCCGAGACAAAGGGCTACTCGCTCGAGGAGCTCGACATCATCTTCGCCCTCGGGCACCAGCAGGGCGTCAACCCCGTCAAGATCAGCATCTCGGGCAACATCCCGCCCGCGGGCTCGCGCGAGGCGGAAGAGATCCTAGGGCGCAACGTCGAGCGCAAGGACGCCGCGGGCGGCGTTGGGCGCCGCCTGTCCCGTGCGCTTAGCCGCGATGGCGCCAAGGTCGAGGCGAGGCACACCGAGGGTGTGTAGGTGCAGCAGCGTGTAGTGTAGATGTAGAAGCGTGCAGGGGTTGATGTAGAAGCGTACAGGTGTAGAAGGTGAGGAGAGGTGTGCAGGTCGGTGGTGGCGCCGTTGCTGCTGCATGAATCATCAAAATCATCGAGGCAAGACACTGAAATGCTGCCCACCACGCATATTCATTACATGGCTATATGGCTACGAATAGTACAGAGATTACCTGCTTGCACCACTACACCACCCTACGCCTTGCCCGAAGAAAACACCTTCTTCTGCTCGGCAGTGTCAGCATCCGCCTTGTTGAGCTTGTCCATCGCCGTGTCCAGCTTGGCGAGCAGGTACTGGGCACGCTGGTACACCGGCGAGCCCTTTGTCAGGCCGAACCAGCTGCCCTCGCCGACGCCCAGCTTGCCCCCGTTGGCGGCGATCTCGCGCAGCGTGTTGAGCTCGTCCTCGATGACCTTGATCTCCGCCTCGGCCTTGTTGCCGACCGCCGTGTTGTACTCGATCTGGCTCTGGGCACGGAACACGTCGTCTGCTGTCAGCGATGATCTAAACAACGCACTCACCCTGCACAAGCTGCGAGAAGGCCTCAACAAACACCGGCTTGCCTGGCCTGATGCGCGACGGCCGACCATCGTGGTACACAATACCGATGATCTCGTGCTCCTCCAACGCCTTGAGGCTCGCCTCGGCGCCCTTGAAGGGGAAGTCTTGCAGGAGCTTGGGGTACGAAATCTCGGGGTTCTTGGCCAGCTCGGTGACAATCTTCCACGCCTGTGGACGCGTCCACTGGAGGTGCTTGGCGTCCTCGGTGTCGTCGCCGAAGCCGACCTTGCGGAGCTCGACAATGTTGCGAAGCACAATGTCGTGCACCGCCTCGTGCACAGACTGGCCACCGCGCACCTTGTACACAAGCAGCTCGAGGTCAACCATGCGACCACCGAGCTTGGCAATGTCAGCTTCGTCCGCCTTGTCCAGCTCGTGAGGGTGATCCATGGTGCCGAGCTTCTCGCGAACGTATTGGAGCGAGTTTTTGCGGTCGGCATCCGAGAGCGCAATGAGGTCGAGGGGCTTGGAAGGGAGCGCACGGGTGAGGGTCTTGGTCGTGGTCGAACCCTCACCGATGACGATCACGTGTGCAACCTTGTTCTCGATGAGCGACGCACCCCATTCGGACAGCACGTTCCACAAGTCTCCGCGCGCCGGCTTGATGGCAAAGTTGCGCAGAATGACAATGGGCATCGTCTTGATCAGCTCTGCCTCAGTGTCGATCTCCGATTCCACCGGCTCGGCAACTTCGACGGCCGCAATGGCCTGCCTGTCAAACAGGCCAGTACTGGGAAGGACACCTTCGCCGTCGATAGGAGCGTTCCCGTCCATGAGTGGCGCGAGGGGAACAGCAACGTCGTTCGACGTCGGTTCCTCGATGCCCAATCCCAGCTCGCTCATGATGCCGTTACCTGCAACGCAGTCCAAGCGGCCATCGTGCCATACTCCAGCCTTGATGAGTCGCAGCTCGTGCTCGCGGTCGGCCTTGAGCACGATATCGTCCTCGGCGCACTTCCTCGCACGATGGCGCTGCTGCTCGGCATGAGCCTGTGCGTCCTTGAGCGCAATGGTAACGACGTCGAGCATGGAGCGCAGCTGCTCGTCGACCGGAGTGGCGAAGCCCGCCTTCTGTCCAATGAGACCCATAGCTGCGAGATCGATCAACCCGTTGATCGATTGCAGGAACGAGAACGTCGGCCAGTAGCCAGTCTCATGAGCCAGGCCGTCAATCAACGCCACGTCAGTCTTGGCCTTGGCAATATTGGCGCAGTCAATCTCGATGGCTTGCCTGTACATGTCAGAGAGTGCCACATGACTCGCACCTACTTCTTTGAGTGTTTGACGACACGCGTGACGAGCTTGTGCTTGCCCGAGCCAGGTGGGCCGGTCACAACAACAAACGTGCTAGGGAACTCTTGCAGCCAGTTCTCGCACGCCCTCTCGGCCTCGACACGGTCCTTCCACGAGGCCCGGCCGAGGCCCTCTGTCGTCTTGCGTCTCCGTCTCATCGACGTGCCGAACAGGTTCGTCACCAGCGGCTGGTAGACCTTCTCTCGCAGGAACTTGACAACCGAATAGTCCTCCAGGTTCCACGCGCCCTCGACCTCTGAGCGCACAAAGAAGGCGCGGATCGGGTCGAAGAAGGTGTACGACAGCGTGCCGATGAGGAACGCGATGACCGGGAGTGCGATACGCGGGTGATTGCTGATCCAGTCGCGGACATAGTGCGCCTTGAGCGGGTTCTCGTAGAAGATCCTCAGCCGCGCAAGCTTGACATCGACGTCGTTGTCCGTCTTCTTCCGGTCGTAGTCGGCCGTGTTCGTCGGGGTCGAGAAGCCATGCAAGCACTTGCTCGCCGCAACCGACGGCTCTATGCGCGAGAACTGAAGCTGGGCAAAGCGCAGGTTGCCTGAAGGCACCGGTACCGGTGGTGTGATTTCCATCAGGCGTCCGTACGGCCTGAACAAGGTGTACAGCACCTCCTGTGAGATGTCTGGCCCGTCAAATTCGACGCGGAGCCGGCTGGACGGGAAGCGGTTCAGGTCCTCAGTCCACTGGCGGCCCCGCACGACCCAAATGCGTCCTGTACCAGCCGTCCTCTGCCAGCCACGGAGCGACGGGGTCAAGCACTTCGTGTCGACAAGCGCCTGCGCGTCGCCGCGGTAGAAGTGGTGTCCCGAATCGTCGACCGTCCGATCGTTGTTGTTAACCTTCTCGTCGCGCCAGTTGGAGTACCATGAGCCAAGCCACGACGGCCATCCGCCGTGCTTCTCGGCCGCCGCAACGAAGCGGGGGAGGAAGAGCGCGGCGGGCGACGTCGGCTCGGGGGTGATGTCCTCGGGCGCGTGGAAGTCGGCGTCCGTGTCCACGGCTGGCAGCTCGGGTGGGTGCGGGGGAAAGTAGGAGAAGTGGCAGAAGACACCGCCGTCCTTGCGTGCGACCTCCCAGCTCTCGACGCGGAACCCGTACACGCCCTTGATCTCGGCTGCAATGTCGGCCAGGTCCTCGAGTAGCCGCTCCTCAGTCAGGCGCGCGAGCCACGGGCGGATATCCCACGACCCCAGCTGGATGGGGAGCACGTTGGAGACGTAGAAGGAGGTGTGGGTGCGCTCGCTGTCGTCGCGCTCACTGATCGCCGCCGCGTTCGCTGCGTTCGTCGCGGCCGTCGCCGCCTCGGCCGACGCGTCTGGCGCCGCGTCCGAGAGGTGCCGAATTGCCGGTGCGGCAATCCGGGGGGCTGCTGCTGGTAGGCGAGGCCGCGCGAGCGCGGCGACAGTGAGGGGCCTCGCCGCGCGCAGATGGGGCCGGATCCCCAGCGTGGCGGCCCTTCTGAGCATTGTAGAGTGATGTGGTGGAGACGAGTGATTGGGACGAGCGGGATCTCGGATGGGTTTAATTTGGGTGGTGTTGTGCCGCCGAGAGGGCCGTCATCGACGTCATGGCTCGCCGGCGCGTGCTTATTGGCAGGTGGCAAATTCCTACCGAGACTTTGAAACACTGGATCCCTAAGCTCGTCACTGTTCTCATCATACATATGCATCGTATAGAGGGCAGAGGTGAGGACGCTCTACTTGTCTTGCCCGGGAATAGTACTCTTGTCCTTGCGGACGTGCGTGAACGTGCCACCAGCAAACCAGCGGTTGTTGGCCTCCTGCACCTTTTGCGCCGCAGATAGCGACGGCGTGACAATCTCAATGCCCTGCACAGGCGTGAACGACAGAGACGTCGACGTACCCGATACGCCAGAATCGGACGTGGCTGAGCGGCCGAGCAGCTGCGTGCGGAGCTTGTTTGCACGCGAGAGCTTGGCGCGACTCCTGGCGTCCGTAACGTGTGCGCGGACCTTGCCGGCCTGGCCGATCATACCCAGGCCAACCGATTCCTCGTCCATGTCGAGCTCCTCCTCGGCCTTGCCAAACTCCATGCGGTTCTGCAGCTTGCGAAGCTCGGTCTGCGCAAATTGGTCCTTGAGTGCCCTTGCCCTGTAGAATGTCAGCGTCACTCAGTCGGATCTCAACGCACCTCTTTCCACCACGCTTCTTGCGCGCAGTCTCCTGGGGAATAGGCAGCGCCTTGATCATCTTGTTGGGTGGCGGCTCGGACATCTTGTCGATCTTCTTTTGCAGCTCAGCGAGGAGCTTGCGGCCGTAGGCACCGTCACGACTCGACTTGCCGGCGTCTATCCTCGCAGCAAGAGAAACCTTGGCCGAAACGACGCGCTGAGCCTTCCGCCGGTCCTCAAGCGCCGCAGACTGCACAATCTCCGACTGGAAGATGAATCCCGTGTGGCGCTGCTGGGAAGCGGCCGCCAGGTGAGAGGTAGCCAGTGTCCGCTTCATGGCACCGTAAAGCATGATGTTGCAGCTCGGCGCCCGAGAGAACGCGTGGAGTCCGCCAGCCAGACCAAGCAGCTTGGCGGCGATACCAGTGCCGACAATGGCGCTGATGTTTGGTGCCACTGCCGCCATGCGACTTTCGACATACTTGAAGATGGTCTCACGCGCAGCACGAAGCTCGTTGGCAACCTCGATTGCACGTTGGACCGTGATCCACTCGGCGTCGGACAGCTTGCGGCCCCTTGACCCGGAAGCAGTGAGAGTGATTGAGAGAATGGTCGCCTGGGGGAGGGGGGGTGATGGGAGGACGGCCTTTTGAAGGTCGTCGATGTTTCCGATGGCCTGCACGGCCGTGACGTACGTCCATGGGTCGCCGATGATCTGCTCCAGTTCCGGGAATCGTGGTCCGTAGTGATCACGAATGAACTTGTGCACCAGCATGATCTCATTGTCCACCTCGACGCTGAGGTTGTTGGCGGTGACGACGAGGTGGTACTCTGGGTTCTCCTCCAGCGGTCCGCCTGTTCCCGACGACATGTCTGTCGGTTCAGCCGTGCAGCGTTCAATGCCCTGGGAGTGTCAGCAAACATCCCTTGGTCGCCTGAACCCACCTCGAGGACCTCCTTGAGCTTCTTGCCGTGCATGAGCTTGGCGACCTTGGAGACGTCGGCGACGCCCGTCAAGTCTGTCCTCTCGACTTCCTCGGCATCCAGCTCGTCGGTAGGACGCACACCGCCTTCGGGGACGAATCCGACCGCACTTGTGCCGTCTTCCATCTTGAGGTCGCCTTGGTCATCTTCGGCTTCGTCCTCGAGGTCGTCTGCGAGAGAGCGCTTCAAGCCGGAGCCGCCGGCGGGCTGGCCGCGAAGGGGAGGTGGTGGAGGGAGCATGAGGCCGGGCCCCTTTGATGATGAGGCTGCGGCTGAGGGCTGGACCTCTGGCTCATCGTCCGATAGACCGTCAAGGTCGGCCAGGAGCGAGTCTGCCAAGGACATTGTGGATGATATGATGACGGCAAGTCGACAAGACTTTTGAACCTTTGTTAGGTGGCAAAGACGCGCAGAGCAAGCCAGGACGTCACTTTCTAAAGGGGGAGGGTCTAATAAATCCACGCTCAGTGATGGGCTGTGTCCGATAGGTGGAGGTCCGAATTCGGGAGCATTTAGTTGGGCAGCATCACGGCTCACATTTCAGTCGGTCGCGCGCGCGCTGGCTGGGTGGGTGGGTTTCCTTTACGACGGCGGCAACCCGCGATTTTCCGTACAAGCAGTCCACAAGACGACTCTTCGACAAGCTCGACAACACTCATTGTCGCCGCAGACTAGCCCAACACCGCGCCCAGGACATGGCCAAGAGTGTTGCCTAAGCTCCGGCCGCTTCTCCCCCGCTTCCCTCCCTTGCGCTCATCGCGGCGATGGCCTGCCCCCCTCAGGCCATCGCCATGTCCGCCCGCCTGGCGCCGTCGACCGTGTCGCATGTGCTACGGCTCGTCGGCTCGTCCTACCTGGACAGCGGTGCTGGACCTTCAACCCTTAGACATAGAGCAAGATCACATGCCGCTCAGTTGTCGCTCTACGTGAGTGTGCGCCCCGTGTACCAGCAGCTAATCAGATCAGCCGCCATCGCGAACGACCCGGAGATTTGCCTCGTCGGCTCACGCGCTCGCTGAACCGGCCACAATCGACCACCACGATGGGGGACACCGCAGCGACATCGCGTGGGAGGAAGATGACACTGTGCGAACGCCCAAGAAGGGATACCACTACGACGTCCCTCGAGCACCGCCCATGCCTCAGTGGGCACATATCGACAAAGGGACCAAAGACCAGCTCTTCACCACACCCCGCCCATCACCTGCCCAGTTCCGTGAAACATTCAACAAGCTGGAGCGAGATCCGACCTTCATCCTTCCTGTGAATCGGCTGTTTGCGACGTTTCAAGTCTTTTCGTCACCTGCGGCCACGCCGAAGGACTGGTCTTGGCTCGTCCAAGTCTTGAAGCGTGCACAGGACGCAGTAGGAGACCGCTGGGACGACGTTCCTCTTTCCCAGACGCTTTTTCGAGCTCTGCAAGGTCTTGCTTTGGCCCACATGGCCGAGTATGACGCAGCAGCAGCCAACTTCTCGATTAGCATTGCGGTGGCTTTGAAGACGCGACCCTCCCGAGACTTCTACAAGCACTGGGACCTCATGGTCATCGAGGCCTATCTCAAGTTGATGAAGGAGGTTGGGCGACCCGAGGACATCGCGTCAATGGTGCGCTACGCTGGACCGCGCCTCCATAAGATCCTCAGTCAACGAACCGGCAGTTTCGAGTACAAGGCAGCTATTCGTCGCCTGCGTGATCTTTTCCACGAGTCGTTGGCCGACCTGAGGAACCCCGAGGAGTGGATATCGGCCCAACTCCAACCTGGACTCGACCGACGGCCTCCAAAGTCGGTCTACCATGTGGCGCTTGCTGTGCTCGCCGCACTCACCAACCATCCTTCGCGCATGTCCGACGCCTTCTACTTCTGGAGGCATATCATTCAGCAGTTCAACTCGACAATCGTGCCCCCGGCTACGGCGTCCAAACTAGGCAGCTCTCTGGCTCGCGCTGGCCACCTGGACGCTGCCAAGGAGGTATTCCACGCTTTGCGCGAGACAGTCGCAGCACCTCCGCACTCAACGCTATCGCGTGAGCTGTGGATGTATGCTGAAGCTGGAGAGCCTGATAATGCTCGACGGTTGTTCAACGAAATCAATGCCCGATATGGCCCAACGAGGGACGACCGCCTATCGCTTTCGACCGCCTATGCCGTGACGGGTAATGTCGAGGCTACACATGACACCCTAGTGGACATGTTCGGAGGAGGTGCCGCCAACGAAGTGGATACCTTGGCGGTCCTGCAACGTGCTTGCGTTGCCTCTGGAGATGCCGAGACTGCCCACCAGTACCTCGACAGATCGATCAAGCTCCAGCCGACAATCGAGCCGTTCCTGTCGCTACTCCGCTTGCACGGTGATCAGGGCAACGTTGATGCTGCTGTCCGTGTGTTCGAACGGCTACTAGAAACTGGAATTCAGCTCGATGCGCGTTGCTACACAGCCCTCGTCTCTGCTTTTGGCAAGTCGCGTGACTATATCAACGCCACGAAGGTCTTCCGGGCAATGGTTGAAGCCGGCCACGTACCTAGCGTCGCTGCATGGCGAGCCCTCCTGAACGCGTATGTCGAAGCTGGCCAGTGGGTTCTCGCAGCCGATCTATGCGGAACCATCCCACCAGAGTTGCTCAAGGATGCGGGCCTCGCTACGACTGTCCTCAAGGCTTTCGTCTACGTAGCAGCACCGTTCGAGTCGGTCATGCGCCTCTTCCGCAGCCTTGCTTCACCTTCCGCACCCGCTTGGGCGCTCATCATTCAAGCAGCTGCGGATGCAGGGAACATCGTCAAGGCGCGCGACCTGTTCTATGAGATGGACAACCGGGCACAAACAAACGTGTTTGCCCCAGCGCCAAACGTTTACGTCTTCTCGATCCTCTTGGCCGCCTACCTTCGCTCAGGCGACCGCCAGTCCGCCCGGTCCGTCTACGACGCTATGATCGAACGCAAGATTACACCTACAAGTGTAACTTACGCCATCATCGTCTCGGCATACGCCGATTCGCCAGGCGAGAGTTCATTTGAACAGGCCCACAACTTCGCCATGAGTGTGCTCAACCAGCCATTCCATCTGGAGCAGCCGGAGCCGCAAGGAACAGCAGCAGAGAACATTTTTGGCCCCCTCATCACAGCTGCCGCCCGAGCTGGCAACACGGAGCGTGCAAAGGCCTACTTTGACGAGATCACGTCCCTGCAAGGACACTCGTTTAGGACGTCAACAAAGCTCATGAACGCCTACCTCAAGGGCGGAGAGACCAAAAACCTCTACCGAACGTGGCTGCGACTGTTCCGTGAGGCCAAGAAGACGATTCCTCGTCTGAATCCGGAGCAGTTGCAACAAGACGGCCTCCGACGCGAGGAGCGCTCGAATGTCCTCTGTATCCCCTTGTCGACTACCCTCTGGGGACTGGCAAACGCCGGCCTGCACGACCGCATCAGGTCGGTTTGGAGCTCGGTGCGGACAGCGGGCTTTGGTTTCGACGCGACCAACTACAACGACTACGCCCTGGCATTGGCGCGCACTGGTCATGTGGAAGAGGCGTTCGAGATTGTGGATCGAGTCCTTATGCCCCGCTACGACGAAGTGGAAGGCCGCGAGGTCGCTTCCCTGCGCCCTCCTTCTGGCCTCCAGCCGGTGGACGAAAGCGTCGTTAACGGGGTTGGTATGGCTTCGGCCGAGGCGGCCAGCCCCGACCGTAACTCTCCCGAGCCTATCGACTCCACCGAAGCAGAGTCCACGCATGACTCCAAGTTGACCAACGACGACGCTGCTATGGGCAGGTACAAGGAGCCTAACCGCCGTGGAGAGATCCAGCCGGACGTGCCGCCTCAGTGGTTCGATCCGCTCGCCGACGACGATCTTTCCCGCGAGGAGTTCTTCAATCTCGACATTCTGAGGCAATGGCGGCCCGCCGATATCCACTGGCGGCCGTCACGGAGGACGATAGCGGTGCTTGACAAGACGTATCAGCAGATTGAAGATCAACGGAGGTATCACGCATGGGTCGGTATCGGGGCCAACGACGAAAGCGAGGATGGCTGCGCAGCTCCCGTTACTCTTCCTGAGTTCGGAAACACGACAGTTAAGAAGCCGGACGGATCGCCGCAGACGATGTCGCCTAGTCTCATTCTGGCTCGGCTGAACAGCAAGTATGCCCGTCTCGTGGGCTTGATCATGTTCAGGCGCCGTAAGAAGGGACGGCATGACCGTAAGCGGGCGTAGGGGGCAGCGCAGGGAGAGGGGTTGGTCGGGTGACGAGGGGCCGTATGGCCATTTTCTGGGATTTCCGCGCATTTTCTTTGGATTATCATCTGCATATCACAACGAGTCACTGTTTGCATTGGTCACCTCCCCATTCATACTAGCATCAGACACTATGCATCCCACATGTTTCGTGGTGTGAGGGGAGTGCAGGGGGTCGGGGTTGGTGCATGGGTGCGGGGCGATTGGCGCAGAGAGGGGGAACAGGCTGGGCGTGGCGTGGCGCTGATCGCGGTGCGCATGACGCCCTCGTGCCCCGCACCCACACACACACTCCTTCTCGCGCTCGCTCTCGCCGCCGTCGCCGGTGTTGCTGTCATCGCCGTCGTAGCATGCGTCGTGGGCCCCTCGCTGCGCATCTCTGGCACCATTGCAGGGCAGCATCGTCAGACGGCGGTGCACACTCGCGCCCAAGCCACCCGTCCGCCCATATAACACCATCCGCGAGGCATCCACCCACCATCCTGTCCCTCCCCCATCGGGCGTCTCACGCTCACGCTCACGCTCACACAACAACCCTTCACTCAACACCACTCCCATACTCTCTCACTGACACACCATCCACGAGTGCGCACACACAGCGAGCATGGACCCCGCTGGCCCCGCTACCCCGATCTACGCGCAGCACGCGCGCAAGCCGCACCCCGAGCCCGAAGCGCCGCCTCCCGCACCGAACACACACACAAGCACGAGCGTGGCTGCGCCCCGCGCCGAGCACACACACACGCACACACCGCGCCAGAGCAGCATCGACAAGCCGCTGCCCGCCTTTCCCCCCGCCGTGGGAGTACTTGAGCGGGCGCCCACGCTGTCGTTGCCCACTCTCTCCCACCTTCCGTCGATTGACAGCATGCTCGACATGTCCAAGCCTGCTGTGACCGACACCGACGCGCACACCCACGCCCCCACCATGGAGAACAAGGTACGCTACCCGTAAGCTCCTGTGCGTGCACTGACACACGCTAGACCCCCACCCCCGAGCCCCTCGTCCCCGTCGTCCAGACGCTCGCGGGCAGCCCCGCCAAGGTTATCTCGCTCGGCGACACGGCCGCCGTCGAGGCGTCGGCCGACGACGTCTCATCCACCGGCACGTCGTTCGTAGCGACTGACAAGGGCAAGGCCGCTGCCGCCGACACCGAGTCGGCTGGAGCTGGAGGCGACGACGCGGACACCGAAGCGACGTCGCGCCGCTGCTCGGAGCAGAACCCGCTTGCGATTGTGAGTTCGCCTCCGAGGGCAACAGCGCTCACACCAGGACGTCGTGAACACCACCACGTCAGCCGACGCTGCGGTCGTGGACCCCAAGACCGAGGATGACAACGAGCACCTCACCCCGGTTGAGGCTATGGGGGGTGAGGACGTGTTCATCCAGTGGCAGCTCCCTCGTCACACCAAGGGAGCCTCGTCCACCTCGGCTTCCAAGGCCGGTGAGACTGAGGTGGCTCACGAGGCCAATGCTACCGATGACACGAACGCCAAGGTCGAGACGACGGACAAGGGCGAGACGGCGGACAAGGGCGAGACGGCGGATGGAGTCAAGGACACCACCGAGGTTAAGGACACCAACGACGTCAAGAACACCGACGATGTCACGGCCAACGACAACGCCGATGTCAAGTTCGACGCCGATGACATCGCGAAGATGAAAAACCTCCTCGATCGCAAGCTGGCCGAGAGGGCCAAGGCCGCGGACGGCGTCAAGGCTAACGACAACGACGAGGTAACGTTCGACGCCGATGGTATTGCCAAGATCAAGGACCTCCTCAATCGCAAGCTGGCCGAGAGGGCCAATGACACCGACAAAAGCAAGAACACCGACGACATCAAGGGCGATGACGATGCTAAGGGTTCGGTCAACGGCAATGACCTCGCCAAGATGAAGAACGTCCTCGAGCGCAAGATTGCCGAATGGGCCAAGGACACCGACAAGGGCAAGATTGCGGACGACCAAACGATTGATCGGGTCAACAAGATCTCCGAGCTGGCCATTGCCGCTAACATCGGTACGACTGCCACTCTCATCCGTGCTCAGCTCGCCGAGCCCGCCGCAGTCGAGCCGACTTCCGCAGGCGCGATTGAGACCCAAACTTCTACTGTCGACAACCAGCAAGCCGTCACCGCTGATGACGAGGCTAACACTGCCTCCGCGAGCCCCGCCTCTGTCCACGTCCCGGCCATGCCCGTTACTCCTGCCACCGGCCTCGGACGCGATCTCGCCGAGGTCAGCGAGGCCGACGAGCTTCCCAAGAGTGGCGAGAATGACTCGATCGCTGCCGGAGAGCAGGACAAGCGCTCCGGCCTCGAGGTTGACCTTGAGGGCAAGGAGGGTGGCGAGGCCTCGGGCGGTGCCATAAAGGGTGCCACTGTTGCCACGGCTCTCGCTACCACGGCGGTCGTCGCGGCTGCAGCCGCTGTCCCCACTGCTGCTACTTTCACTGACATCGCCATTGCTATCCCTAAGACCGAGGGCAGCCCCGCCCCTTCCAAGTCCGATGACACCACCTCACCCTTTGCGATTGGCACCCCCGTGGCACTTACCACCGAGGCGTCGCTCGCCCCTCTCAACACGCCCGCGGTTGCCGACGCAGCTAACACCACCTTCGTCACCGCCCCCGTCGCGGTCAGCGCCGACGACATCAACAAGAACCTTCTGGCCAAGACCACCACGCCCGCGCTCCACCGCGTCGAGGAGATGGACAACCTCATGCAGGCACGCCAGACCACCCCGCCCCCCGCGTACGAGGAGCAGGTCCCCGTCCCCGCCACTGCTGCCGCCGCCGCCCCCGCGGCGGCGAATGACGATGAGGACCTCCTCACGATCCGTCCCACGCGCGAGGCCGCATCGCCCGCGCAGACGATGATGTCCATCCCCTCGATCCGCAGCGTGCCCTCGCTGCGCTCCCTCCGCTCGACGCATGCGGTGGAGGAGCACGACCTCTTTGCGGCCGGCGACGCTGACGAGGACTCGGCGACCGGCGCGCTCGCCAACTACGGCACTATCGCGCCCGACCACGGCTCGCCCCCCGCCGTCGCGTGGGCGGCTGCCACGCGCGAGCGCCAGCGTCGCAAGCTTAAGGCTTGTGAGTGACGCTGTCGGAATCACACTAAGAGACTCAGTTTTTATCGTTGCAGTCCCCTTCGTCGCGCTTGTTTACTACGTCGGCATGCGTGCCCGCGGCGCCAACGAGTCGTCGGCGGCCATCTAAGGCGTGAGCCATCGAGCATTGTGAAGCAGTCATTCGAAGAAGGCATTTGACGTGAGAGGGGTACCGAAGAACGATGCGTAGGAGACCACCACCGCTTGTTAATAGATCCCCCGTCAATCCCAGTTAGTTGCCCTAGTAACGAGCTCGACGATGAATATGGTCAGTGGCACTGTGTGAGGGCGACCGGCGTGGATAGTAGCACCACTCTCGCTAGTTGCCTTGGCGACGAGCTCGACGAGGAACATGGTCAGTGGCGTAGTGTGAGCGCAGCCCGCCACCAATAGTTGCCCTACTCTTGCACCACCCCCGCTATTCGTCAAAGAATCCATGCCGTATGAGGACCGCACTACAAAGCGGCTACTTCTTCTTGCCCTTCTTCTTGCCCGGCGCAGGTGTTGGTGCCGCAGCCGTCGCGTCTGGTGTCTCTGCTCCCTCGTGCTCAGCTCCCTCGTCCACCGCAATCTCCTCGTCGACAGCAGCGGCCTCGGCCTCGGCCTCGTCCTTGGGCTCCTCGTCCACAACCAGACTCTTGACCTGCTCCACCAGGCCGTCAACCGACTCACGCTCCTTCTCAACAATCACACCCGAGCCTTCAGAGTCCAGCTTGCCAGCAGAGGCCGCGACCTCGTCGAACAGCTCGCGGTCCTCGTCGGGGTCGGCAATCGTCTGCGCGACCTTTGGTCGTCCTTGGCTCTCGAGCTCGGCCTTCCACTTCTTGACGACGGGGCCAGCGACCGAAGGCTTGTATGAGCGCGCCATCAATGCGGCCTCGGGGAGGCGGTCTGTCTTGGCGAGCAGGTCGACACAGGCCGCGCTGTCGCCCAGCTGGAGGTAGGCGGCAAAGGCAATGTTGTTGGCACCCTTCTCCTCGGCCAGCTTGGCCAGGCGCTCGAGGCCGGCACGATCAGAGAGCGAGGTGAAGAGGAGGAGAAGCGCGGGGAGGTCCTTTGACCTCTCGAAGGCCTCCTGCGCAAGGTCGAGCTGCCACGCGGCGAGAGCCTTGTCGCCAATGATCTTCCACTTGGGCTCGGAGCCGGCCTCGGGCGAGGCGCGGACGAGGTCAAGAGCCGCCTCGAGGTCGTTGAGTCCGATCGCCAAGTCAAACTTGTGGTCGGCGTCGGTCGAGATGTTGAGGGCGAGCTCCTTGAGGTCCTGGGCCTCGAGGAAGCGGGCGATGCGGTTGCGCTGGTCGTTGGGGATGCTTGGGAGGATGCGCTCAGCCTCGGCGAGGTCGCCGCGGAGGATGGCGGTCTGGTACTCGACAACAGTGAGCGACAACGCGTAGCTGTAAATGTTGAGCTCCTTGTCGACAACGTAGACGCGGTTATGGCTGGGAATGTAGCCAAGGAGGTAGATGGGCTGGTCAAAGTGGTTGATGACGTTGGTCTGGTCGCCGATGAGGTAGTTGAGGCGGTTGGTCGAGTTGGTGTAGATGAAGCAGTCACCAACCCAGCGGCTGGTCTTGACCTGCTCCGAGACCTCGGCGACAATGTCAAAGGCCTCCTCGACGCCCTCGTCGCCAATAATCTCGCCCGAGTCGAGGCGCGCGGCGTAGGCGTCACGGTCAAAGCGGAGGACGTAGAATGAGTCCTCGGCCGTGATGGCGACAAGGTCGCCGCTGCCCGACCACGAAACGTTGGTAGCGTCAACCTCGATACGGCGAACGACGGCTCCGGTCTCCCAGTCCCAGAACATGACGAAGCCCGAGCCGCGGGCGGCGAGGAGGGTACCGCCGTGGATGCCCTCGATGGCCCACGAGCCGACCGACTTGATGAGACCTGGCCTCTCCTTGAAGTTGCGGTAGACACGGAGCTTGGACTTGCCCTCGAGAACGGCGTACGTGTTCGAGTCGGCGGCCCAGGCAAACGAGGTACCGCTGCCAAAGGCCTTGTTGCGCCAGGCGAGGGCAGTGTAAATGATGTACTCGCCGTCACCGCAGACGGTAACGAAACGGCCGTTCGGGCTGTGCTGGAGGCTCTGGGGGTAGACCTCGGTGGTGCCGAGCTCGCGGAGGGGAACGTGCACACGGGCGCCGTCCTCGACAACCTCGCCGTCCGACGCAAGGTTGGACACGTTGGCGCTCAGGATCTCAGTGTTGCGAGCGTACACAATCTTGCCCTGCGCGTCCATCGAGACCGAGGGCTCGTCACGGCCGAGCTTGATGACAACCGCACCCTCGTCGAAACCAACAGCAACCTCGTTGCCAGTCTTGCGGTAGGCGACACACCACGCACGCTCAAGGCCGTAGTTGAGCGTGTTCTCAAGGCGGTACGTTGACGAGTGCCAGATCTTGACTGTGCCATCTTCGGAGCCCGAGAGGATAATAGGCAGCGAGGGGTGGAAGATGGCGAACGAGACGTTGGCGGTGTGCGACTCGAGGGTCTGAACACACGACTTGGCGTGGTAGTCCCAGATCTTGACCAGGCGGTCGTCACCAGTCGTGACAATGTACGGCCTGTCGCTGCCGTGGTAGTAGTCGACGTAGTTGACGCCCTTCTCGTGGGCCTCGAGGCTGAAGTTGGGGACGGGGCTGCCGAGCGACCAGACCTTGACGGTGTGGTCAAGACAGGCCGATGCGAACGTCTGGGGGTCCTTGGGGTTGATCGCCAGCGCCATGATGTAGTGGGTGTGGCCCTCGAAGATCTGGACACAGCGCCATCCCTTGTCCCAGTCCCAGCACTTGATCGTCATGTCATCCGAGCCGGTGAGCACGAGAGAGAGCGTGGGGTGGACAGTAAGACAGCGGATGTAGTCGGGGTGCGCCTCGAACGACGTGACCTTCTCGCCAGTCGAGATGTTGTACACGCGGAGCTGGAAGTCGTCCGAGCCCGAGACGAACCAGTTCTTGCGCGCAATGTACTTGACGCAACGGACGGGCACGTCGGTGACTTCGAACGTCTTGATGTCGGTCTGCGTCTCATAGTTCCAGATCTTGACCTGACCGTTGCTGCGGGGGCGTCAGTGTTGATCGCGCGTACTGCAGACGCCGATAGCGGCGCCGACACGATGCTACGCACTAGAGACCGCAGATGACGTGGGGTTCTGTCGGGTGGAAGTCGACCGACTTCACCCTGTCAGACCTCGCGAGGAGCTTGCGCTGCGGGGGGTGGTCAGTATGGAGCCGAGGATGGGTCTGCCGTGGCCTTATTCACCTGGATGTCGAGTAGCATCGGCTGCGCGCGTGTCAGTGTGATGCTATCTTGCGCGCGACGAGAGCGACATACCATCTTTGGGAGATTTCTCGACGGCGGTCGGAGGAGCGAGGAATGCCGTGTTGAGCTGGACGCCCTCGCAGTGTTTTGAGGTGGCCGAGGGTGGCGCCGGGGGGTTGGGCGAGGGAGAGGTGGGGGGGGAGTGAGTGGGTTGTGGTAGGTTGAACGCTGCTGTCGATGGAGATTCGAGCTGCACGGGCAGCGACGACGATGGCGCACGGCACTGGCCACGTTACGGCGTGCTGGAAGTCGGCGCGCGACTGACCCTGACATTGGCGGTGACTGGCGATGCACACCAGTGTCAGGCTCATCAACACGTGGGCGCACGTGCCTTGCCAGCCCTGCCCCGCCTGCCTCCTGTCTCCATGGGCTTCAGTTGCCTCGCGATCGCTGGAGATCGACTCCAGACCCGGCAGCTGGCAATCAATGTACGCCGAACAAGCCATGGCGAGCCCAAGTAAGAGATCAAGAAGCCACGAGTGAGGCACGGCGACGGCTTGATCACTTGGACCGCGCAACCTTGACGCGTCTCCCTGCCACATTGCCCCTCTCAACAACCATTGCCTCCTTCCCCTCGCTCACTTCAATGCGGAGGATGTGGCATGAAACATCTCAACTACCAAAAACGTCCTCCCAGACGCGGACAGGCCAGGCAGCGCACCATATCCAGCGTCCAATGCCTCTCGTACAACACCGTCGTCTCAACTAAATGCGCTTAGTCGACCTCGATGGCGTTCTCCTCGGCGACAACGGCCTTCTTGCCGCGGGTCTTGGCGGGGAAGTCCTTGGGGGGGTTGACCGAGCGGCGGGCGACACGGGCAAGGGCCGAGGCGCGGGCGACGGCGGCCTGAGGAGCGTGTCAGCAGAGCGTCCAGCCACACAAAACGCGGGGCTGTCATGTGCCGAGGGAGGGACCGCCCGCGATGCCGTTCCAGCGCCGCGGGAACACGTAGGGTCCCCCCTGCCCGGAGTTGCTCTCGCAAGCCTAATACGCTCGGCCCTTCATAAGGATAGTCCGGGGAGTTCTAGAGCGGCTGCAGGGTGTGGGGAGGGCCGACACTTACGGGGCGGAGGTCGGCACGGAAGCCCTTGCCGGCGGTCTCAACGGCGGCAATCTTGTTGGCGCGGCGGGGGCCGGTCGAGCGGCGGAGGGTGACCGACTTGCGGGTCGAGGCGACCTTGCGGCCGTCGGCGGTGATCTTGGTCACCTTGATGGCGCCCTCAGGGGTGGCCGAGATGTCGATGACCTTGTTGTTGGCAAGGCCCGAGTACTTGCCCGAGTGGAGGTTGACAAGGTTGCCCTGTGCAGTGTTAGTGAGATGAAGCAGGTGGCCTGGGGATGGATGTCTACGCCGCGCGGTCGTCGTGGCTGCCGTGGTCGCTGCTGCCGGGCGCGTTGTGGTCGTCGGCGCGGTCGATCCTGGCTGGGCAAGCAGCTGGTCCTCTCTCCCCTGCCGAACACGGCTCTCCAGGAGCCATCACAGCCAGTTCCAACCACTCCCCCCTCGTCCCCTGCATTCCCTCTCTCCCTCGCGTTATCGGTCGGCTCGAGGCTTGATGAAAGGCGACCACAAGTCGCAGCGCGGCGTAGACAACCAATTTCCCAGCAATTTCCTCACCTTCTCAGCCGAGAAGACGGGGCCGTTAACGGCCTTGCGCTGGAACGAGTTCCACTTGCGGACGAGGAGCCACTGGAGGTCGGCGGACATTTTTGATCGAGTGTTTGAGGGTTGCTGAGCAGTGCTGGTGACGACGAGGAAGTCAACGGCGAGCGAGCAGGCGTGGGTGCTCGGGCGGGCTGGCGGACGGCAGAGTGAGCGAGCGAGCAGCGAGAGTGCGAGCAGCCTGCCTGCACGCTGCTGCAGCCAGCAGCCGCTGCCACTGCACACCACGGTGCTGCGACTGGCTCACTCTGCGCCCACCTACCCACTCAACCATACAAGCATAGAGTGGAATACCTTACGTAAATTAGTGTCGGATTTAAGCCCAAACAGCGACATTCTCGGGAGCTGTGGTCGAGTTTTACTTCCGCGAACTATGACGTAATGAAGAGTTGTTGAGCATGACAGACAGCCTTGGCTCATGTCTCGACGGGCAGCAATCTACCTACCATCTTCTCCGACGAGACAGCAATCTGCCATCTTCTCCTCGTTGAATTCTGCATTGCGAGAGGCCGCTGCCGCGGTAATGATGGCCTGGTAAGCACGACACTGACGAGGTCCACACGTGTGATGGAGGCTGCATGACACAGGACGTACTTCCCTCTCCGTGCCATCACCCGCCAGGCGACAGGAGCGGCAATGCGACTTGTGTCAGCTCGTACCAACTAGTGGCAACTCCAAGCTTCTGGACGTCAAGCTTCGACTACTAGCAGCTAGCAGTGTTGATCGCGCTTCTCTCATGCAGATCACATCTCCACTTTCTGTCCTCCTCGGCTCCGCCCGGCAAAGGTCGGAAGAGGGAGAGACTAAGACTCATTTCGTCGTTCTTATCGACTCGGCAGCCTGGAATACGACTCATCTGTCAGACCAGTATCAGCATCGATTCGTTCTTGATGGCAACGACGTACGCAGCTCGATGCGATCCCATTGTGTTGCAGCAGCGATGCCACTGATGGGACCTACAGCGCACATTGTTGCCCCGTGCCTGAGATAGTATTACGTGGCATTATCGTATTCCATCACTCCGCCCGCGTTACCGGTACAAGCTACCGCGTGTTGCCTTGCTGCCCGCTGCCGCCTGCGCCCGTTTGAACCGACTCGCACTCTTGTCGCGCACAACCCAACGCGCCAACAATCTCTCGCTCGTCCTCCTCTTCCCACCTTTACTGCATGCTCCGCCGCCCACTCGCGGTTTTATTAAGAGCAGCCAGACCCGCCGTACTCCAGCAACAGGCCCGCATCGTCGCCGCCCCCAGCACCCACCACCACACCCGCCTGCGCCTCTACGCGTCTGCACCAACTCCGAAAAAGGACAGAATCCCCTTCCCAACCATGGCCGCCGTTTCCGACTCGGACGTGATTGCGCGCTTCGGCGCCCTCAACATCTCGGATCCCAAGGTCATCGAGCACGCCGCCGTCAAGGGCGGTGCCGAGTGGCGCGCCGAGCTCGACAAGCTCGGCAAGACGGGCGTCGCCATCACCAAGACTGTGCGTAGCTTGTGTGGCTTGTCGCGCCGCGTTTATTGACACGCCGCACAGCTCCTCTTCAAGCCCAAGACGGCCAAGACGGCCGAGCCCACCCCCGTCCTCGTCGTTGCCAAGGAGGACACTGAGACCTCGTCGGGCCTCATCGGCAACCTCCTCAAGCTTAAGGAGCTCCGCCTCGCCAACGAGGACCTGATCAAGCAGGTCATCCCCTCGGCCGCCTCAAAGGATGACGGTGGGTACAATGGAGCCGCGTACACAATCAAGAAATGCTGACTCTTGTCAGTGTCGCCCCTTCCCCTCCCCTCCCCCGTCCCCGCCACCCTTTACCTTCTCCTTGACGCCGCCATTGCCTCGTCCTCGGAGGACTTTGCTCTCCACCTGACCTCCTCGGCCACCACCGTCCTGCTCAAGGGAACCGACGTCAAGGCCTACCTGGAGTCGATTGCCGGCTCGCCCGAGGCTGTCCGCGTCGTCGACTTTGTCGAGCTCAAGGCCAACGCGCCTGCCCCCACCCCCAAGGCTGCCCCTGCCCCCAAGGAGGCCGCTGCTGCCGTTGCCAAGAAGGATGACGACCTGTACGAGATGGCTATCCAGTACAAGAAGGACGAGGACTTCCCCGGATGGTACACCGACGTCCTGATCAAGGGTCAGATGATTGACTACTACGACATCTCGGGCTGCTACATTCTCCGCCCCACCTCGTACACCATCTGGCAGACGATCCAGAACTGGTTCGATGACGAGATCAAGAAGCTTGGCGTCAACGACTGCTACTTCCCCATGTTCGTGTCGCGTGCCCGTCTTGAGCGTGAGAAGGACCACATCGAGGGCTTTGCCCCCGAGGTCGCTTGGGTCACCAAGGCCGGTAGCTCCGACCTCGAGGAGCACATTGCTATCCGTCCCACTTCCGAGACGGTCATGTACCCTTACTACGCCAAGTGGATCAAGTCGCACCGTGACCTCCCCCTGAAGCTCAACCAGTGGAACTCGGTTGTTCGTTGGGAGTTCAAGAACCCCCAGCCCTTCCTGCGTACGCGTGAGTTCCTCTGGCAGGAGGGCCACACTGCGTTCCTCGAGAAGAAGGAGGCCGACAAGGAGGTCCGCGACATTCTCGACCTCTACCGCCGTGTCTACGAGGAGATCCTCGCCGTCCCCGTCATCCCCGGTATCAAGTCTGAGAACGAGAAGTTTGCAGGTGCCGACTACACGACCACTGTTGAGGGCTTTATCCCCACGACCGGCCGTGGTATCCAGGGCGGTACCTCGCACCACCTTGGCCAGAACTTCTCCAAGATGTTCGACATCTACGTCGAGGACCCCAAGGCGACCGCCGCTGACCGTGAGGCCGGCAAGGACACCAAGATCAACGTGTTCCAGAACTCGTGGGGTCTGTCCACCCGTACCATCGGTGTCATGGTCATGACCCACGGTGACGACCAGGGTCTCGTCTTCCCGCCCAAGGTCGCCCTCCAGCAGGTCGCCATTGTTCCTGTTGGTCTCACCAAGGGTGAGGGCAAGAACGATGCCATCTACGAGGCGTGCACCAAGCTCGAGCAGGAGCTCAAGGCCGGTGGCATCCGTGCCGTTGCCGACCTCCGCGACGGCTACACTCCTGGCTGGAAGTTCAACGACCACGAGCTCCGCGGTACTCCCCTTCGTCTTGAGCTCGGCCCCCGTGACATTGCCGCCGGCACCACCCTTGCTGTTCGCCGTTACGACAACCACAAGGAGTCGTACCCCCTCAACGACATTGTCAACGTTGTTCGCAAGTCGCTCGACGACATCCAGGCTGCGCTGTACAACCGCGCGCTTGAGAAGTACAACGCGTCGCTGCGCCACACGCTCAAGTGGGAGGACGTTGTGCCCAACCTCAACGCCAAGTCTGCGCTCGTCATCCCCTGGTGCGAGGACCCCCAGTGTGAGGACGACATCAAGGACCGCTCCAAGGCCGAGTCTATGGCTGGCCAGGCCGAGGACTCGAAGGCTCCTTCTGCGGGTGCCAAGTCGCTCTGCCTTCCCTTCGACCAGAAGCGTTTCGGTGACTTCCCAGACGGCGAGAACCAGAAGTGCATCCAGTGTGACAAGAAGGCTAAGCGATGGGCGTTGTTCGGCCGCAGCTACTAAGCGGTGTGCCGGGGTGTGCCGGGTTGAGGCCGGGTTGGGTGATTTGTACAGGCATGCATGGGTTGAGTAGCACCGCCGAGCGGAGCGAGGCGGGAGAGTGTGGGGCGGGCGGGTTGGGTGTGGACGAGGCCATAGCCTACTGATTGTAGCTGCTGTTGCGCAGCGCCGCTGTCATGTTAGTTTGCCAGCAAGGCATCATCGTCGGTATCAGCACGCCCGCCCCACAGCCGCCCCCAGCCATAGTATACGTTGCATCCTTCACAACTTGCTGCGGGCCTCTGGGCCGCGCAGGATGGCCTCGATGGCCTCGTCCGCGTCTCTCTCCCTCTCCGCCGCTCTAGAGCTGGCCGATGCGCTGCGTGACGCGCTCCTTGAACGTCGAGTCTGCGGGTCAGCTTGCTACACGTGCGCGCCACCCACAGGCATTGAGCAGCGTCTGCTCGTTGATGACAATGTCGGTCGTGTCGGGTTTGGGGCGCGACACGCGCGACGCGATGGCCGCGGCGTCGGTCTCGAGGATGATGCTGCGGGGGTCAGCGAGGCCCGGTACGGGCCGAGCGCGCGCAGCTGCACGGCGGCGGCGCAGAGCGGTCGTGCAAGTCGCTCTGCGTGGCGCCGAGTGACAGGCAGGCTACCACGCCGCCGTCGTACCCGCCGCTGCGCGGCGCGCACGCTTGCGCATGGCACACCAACTCACCCATCATCAACCGTCTCGTCCGCAGCAAGGAGCACGAGGTCAAGCGACTCGAGCACGTTGCGCTTCTCGATCTGCCCGCGGAGGAGCAGGCTGACGGCGTCGTGGAAGGCCGTCAGCGCCGACTGCAGCATGAGCTCGTTGGACGTGGCCAGCGAGCCGACAATGTGGAAGTGCAGGTCGGTGCTGGCGCGCGAGAGGACCAGGTGGGGCGGGAGGGGGTGGATGTCGCCTGGGTGTGGGGTGGGGTGGGGGGGATGGCAGCGCAGACACACAGCCGTCATTGTCGTCGTTGTCGTAGTCGGCGCCGGAGAAGAACACAGCGTCAGCAAACACCTCAACACCACCAGCTGGTGTACCCACCAGCCCCCCGCCGCGTCTTCTCCCACACGCTCTTCTCGAACGCGCGCTGCTCCTTGAGCGTCTGCAGGCCCGGCTGCCCCGGACCGCCGGCGCCGACGCCCAGCTCGGCGGCGAACGCGCCCGTCGGATCGTGCGGCGGCGCGTAGTACTTTGCCAGCACGCGGTTGCCGTCGGCGTCGAGCACGAGCAGCGCCGTCACGGTGTACAGGGACAGGTTGGCCTGTGTCTGGGTGAGTCAGTGCGTGCGTGCGTGGGCGGGCGGGCTGCGAACGCACCATTTCGAGGCTGGCTATCGGCGGTGGTGGATGAGTGTTGCGACGACGACGGCAGCGGCGGCGACGAGTTAGCTGTTGGTTGCAGTCGCGCGCCGCAATATCAGTTCCACCTCAACGTGGCATTTCAGGCACGGCATCACACCAGAACGCATCAAGTCCACCCGCCGCCATGTACAACGACACGCACCCCGCCGTGAAACGTAACATACATACACAAGCATCTCATGTACAACTCGCACACCATGTATGCGGTGCGTATGCGGTCTAGTAGTGACAACTGGCGCGGTGGGGGGCCTAGGGTATAGGGTATGGCGCGGTGACACTGCAGGCTACGCTGGCCTACTCCTCATCCACATCCGGCGCCATACTGGCCTCGCCGCCCACCACACCCTCGAGCCCGAGCGAGTTTACTGGCGGGTGCCGGCCAAGAAACCCATTGTAGTCTGGCGACGAGTCGAGGCCGAGTGCCGAGCCGAGCCGAGCCTGCATCTGTTCTGGCGTCTCACGGCCCTTGCCCTTGCCGGCAACGGCTGGCTCTCCGTCGGCGCCCGGGTTCGCTACCGGAGCGGCGAGAATACGGATGGGCTCGCCGACGACGACAGAGTGGCCTGGCAACAGATTCATGACGACAGACCCAACAGTCGACGACACGACACCAGTCAGCCGCCGTGAGATCCAGTTAAAGCGCTTGGCAAACGGCACAAACGTGTCGACAACATCGCGCACATCGACAACATCGCGGACGTGCGTCGCCTTGCCGACCTCGTTGAACTCGACAATCGTAGAAATCGGGAGGTCCCAGTGGAGAAGGTAGTCAAACTCGCGCACAATTGACGCGCCGAGCGACTTGAGGAACGAGCGTGGGGGAGGGTCCACAGAGGACAACGACTCTGCAGAAACCGAAGGAGTAAGGGACTGTGTTGGTTTGCGAACAATCGAGGGGAAGAGGGTAAGTGAAACAACGCTGCATGACGTTAGTCCTGCGTCACGATGGACATTGTTGCAAACGTACTGGTCAATCAACGCAACATGGTAGCCCTCTGTGGCAAGTTAGCTCGGCACTAGACAACCGACGAACCGTAGCACTCCATACAACCGATATCCCGGCATTCCGCCGAGACATCCCAAAGCTTCCACCAGCCGCTGCCGCGCTGGTCACGCTGGATGAGGGCGCCTTCGACGCTAGGACCGCCGCTCGACTCGAGCCATTCGTCGAGAGGGTCGACAACGCGCTTTGTCTCGGTCGGCTCGGCTGTCGCCACCACTTCGTCCGAGCCGAGCAGCGCCCCGCGTACACGCGAGGTCAGGCCGCGGGCGTGCAGGAGAATCGACGACGGCGTAAACGACGGCAGGTAGACTCGTGACAGCAGTTGGAGGAGCGCAAAGTGCGTGAGCACAGACTGGCGGTTGGACAGCCGGACAAGCGGGTGGTCGTACACTGATGGGGCAGGCATGAGCACAGACTTCGACCTGATTCCCCCCACGTCCCACGTCACGACTCACCGCAATCGTCCTCAAACCACTGCTCGACCACCCGCCTGACCTCCTTGCCCTGCTCGGACCACTCGGGCGAGTCCTCGGCCGCTGGGTCCTCGCACCCGCGGTACAATACACGGTGGATGTCAATGAGCGCCTCCATCGGCTCGTGTGCGGCGCCGACCCAGGGCTCCATGGCCCATTCCGACGACTCTTCGCTCTCGGCACGGTAGTCTGCTGACGCGCCAGGCGCCGACGCCACGGCGGGACGGTGGTGGTGCAAGTGGGAGAGCTGCTTTGGCGGTGTCAAGGGCTCGGCAGAGGCGGCGTGGTGGTTGTGGTATGCGTGCAGTGCGTGGCGGAGTGCAGCGAGCGACGAGAATGACCCCTGGTAAGGTGTGCTGCGGCCCGACTGGCCGGGCGACGAGACGGTGCGGGCCGACTGGTGGCGCGAGTGCATCGACAACGTCTCCCCGGGAGCGTGGCCTCCTGTTGAGCCTCCTGGCGAGTAGGCGGACCTGTCTGGGATGTAGAACCTGGGCTGGTTGCGGGAGAGGGTCGGGTGGGGGAGGTCGTATTCTGTCGACGACAAGGTGAAGTACGACATGGCGGGGGAGGGGGGAGTGGGGGTAGAAGCAAAGAGAGAGGTGTGTTGTTTGTGAATGAGAGTGTGATGGTTGGTGTGTGTGGTGGTCGGAGGGGTGAGATATGCCTTGGCCGCAGCAGGTCGCGTCTGTCGAAATGAATGTATTTACGCAGACGTAGTTCGCTTAACGGGGGCTGGCTGATCTGCCGCAATAGGCGCGAAAAGGGCAAAGGGCAAGTAACGGCCAACCCAAGGTTTCGCCAAGCGCTAATAATGGGTGGCAACGGCCCTTTGTTTGTCGGCGGCACGGAATGCAGCAGCGCGGGGCCGGGCAGGACGCGATGGACAGACACCGTGATGGATGGATGGGTGAGTGGGTGGATGCAAGCGACAAGAAGAGAAGCAGCGTAGGTAGTGGGGGGCGGTGCGAGCAATGCGAGCAATGCGGTGGTCGTCGTCGTCGAGGAGGTGGGCTCCTCCAAGATGGGATATCAGACCGATCGGGTGGCGGGCAGCATTGTTGCTCTCTCTGCTTCTTGTCTCTGTCTCCCGAACGGGGCGGGACGACGACGGTACGCAGCAGCGGCATGGAACGGCACGGCATGTCTCTCCCGCTTCGGCTTGATGCCTCGACTTGAGCCGCCCCGCCGCATGCATCAATTGACTGGCTGGCATGGCCAGAGCAGTCTCGAGTGTTGCTATTGCTTCTTCCGAACGAACGCTCGGTGGATCGGTGGGCCAAACACTGATGTCATACAGAATACACCAATGGGGGCTGGCGATGGCGTGGCGCGACTCCATAACCCGGCCATCCCCTTCCCCCACCACCACTAGCTAAACCCCACACATACCCCCCGCCAACGTACGTCGCCATGACGCGCCGGAGCCCGGCATCTTGATCTTGATTTGATTGTACCTGCACGCACGCTCCAGCGGTCGGTGCCGACGCCCGCCGCCACGGGTGCGACCAGCTGTGCCGTGTGGTGCGTCTCACCTAAGCCTCTTCGCTTGCTCCACATACATGCTGTCAGATCTCAGGCCTTACCTGGCCCAAGCAGGCAGCCCCACGCCGCCATGACTTCCAGCGGACAACAACCAAGTCCACTAGGCCGCCGCTCCCTGGTCTCCGCACGGAGCCAACGGACCTGTACTGCGGCCGACCCCACCCCCCCCGCGCACATACACACACACACACACACCCGCAATGATGGAAACATGCATATGCCTGGTACGTCTACAGCTTGAGGCGCTTCGAATCGGTGGTGTTCTGCTCGCGGCGCTTGCGCTTGGCCTCCTCCTGCTCGCCCTTGCCGACGACCGTCACGCCCTTGCCCGACTTGACGAGGCTCTTCATCGCCTCGTCCTTCTGCTCGCGCACGCTCTTCCGCTTCTTGCCATACAGGTCGGCCGTGGCGCCGAGGCGGGCAGTCTGCGCCTTCTTCGCGCGGCGCGCCTTGGCGCGGGCGGCGTGCGCCTCCTCGGGCGTCTGCTCGCTGCGCGCAGTGAGCTCCGACGCCTTGGGCCCGCCAAACAGCTCCTGAGGCGCCAGCATTGTCGTCGCAGCCTGGCTGGACGGCAGGGCAGTCTCGAGGCTCGTCGTCGCAATGTTGTCAATCGTCGTGATCTGCGCCTTGGGCGCCTTGGGCACAAAGTTGAGCGAGCTAAGCGCGTCGAGCTTGTAGCACACTTCGTTCCACAGGCGGTCGATCTCTTCGTGCTCCTTGCGCAGTTTCTCGTCGCGCGGGTCGGCAGCCTTGTTGCCGGTAGCAGCAGCCTGGTACTCGTCCTCGTAGATCTGCGCGAGAGACTGCGTAGACTTGGTGTCCTGCAGGTCGAAGAAGCGCGATGGGAGGAACGGTGTAGGCTCATACGCCCGGACGCGGACAGGAGAGTCAAAGTTGTTCTGCAGCGTCAGCGGGTGCTTTGTGCAAGAAATCGACACCCACATCCAAGATGCGCTTCTTGATAAGCTCCTCGAGCGACGCAACAGTGTCCTCGGTGATGACAGGCACAACCTTCTGCACCTGCTCAAAGTCGAGGTGCTCCTCGAGCAGCGAGTTTTCTGGTCGCGCGCGGCTGCTTGCCTCACCAAGCAGCGTCCAGTCCTTGGGACCGATGGCTTCCTGCTCGAGCTCGGCAATCTGCGCAGCCAGCTCTCGTTGCCTTCGCTCGTGGGTCGAGAGGGCTGCGGGGTCAGCACAGTTCCAACCTCACTTCCTCGACTCACTCTGCTCGTCCTCGTCCTCGTCCTCGCTGTCCTCGAACAGGTCGCTCTTGACACGGCTCATCGTCTCGCGTGTCTCATCGACGTCCTCCTCCTCCTCCTCCTCAGCCTCGTCCTCCTCGTCGGCGAAGCGCGCCGACTTGCCCTTCTTCGTCCTGCTCTTGCCCTTGGTGGTTGGGGGCTCCGCCCGTTTTGGTGGCTCGAAGAAGTCGGAGTACATGAGAGCTGGTGTCAGCAGTGTCCGGGCCTGTGCCACTCACGAGCATCCTCGTCGCCCTCTTCGAGGAACATGGCGCCGATGTCGTCAAGCTCGGCCTCCTCGTCGTCGTCGCCGCCCAGGTGACCACCGGTGACGTGCGTCGCCTCCTGCTCCTCGGTCCAGCGGTTGAAGTCGTCGATGGAGAAGAACTCGTCGTCGAGGGTCGCATGCTTGGCCTTCTTCCGTGGCTTGGAGGGACCGGCAGCGCTACCCTCGTCGTCGTCGGACGCGTCCATGTCGACGTCGGGGTTGTCGAAGCCGTCGGAGCCCTCCTCGTCCTCGTCCTCGTCCTCATCGCCTTCCTCCTCATCGTCCTCCTCATCCTCCTCCTCACCCTCCTCAACATCCTCGTCCTCACTCCCAAGGCTAAGGCCCTCGTCGTCCTCGTCCCCGAGGTCCAGGGACTCGTCCCCAGACTCGCCCTCGTCCTCCTCATCATCCTCGTCTCCCTCCCCGTCCTCGCTGGCGCTCTCGCCCTCCTCATACCCCTCCTCAGCCATCATGCGGTTCCAGTCCTCGATGCTCATATCCTCCTGGCTGTCGTCGTCCTCGATCTCGCTCTCGTCGTCCTCGGCGTCCTCGTCCTCGTCCTGGTCGCCCGAGCCGACCTCCTTGGCAATCTTGCAGATGCCATCGGCGCGCAGCTCGAGCTGCGCCCACACCTGCTCGTGGTCCATCCCGTCGGTCGTGAGCACCGACAGCGGCGTGTAGGGCAGGAGCTCGGCGGGGTCGGCGGGCGCGTCCTCCGCCTCCTCCTTGTCGCCCGCCTTGGAGCGCAGCGAGATGGAGGGCGGCTGCAGGATCGACACGAGGAACGGGTGCAGGTGGGGGTGGGACTTGGTCTCAAGCGAGAGGGCTGTGGTGTGAGCATTGTCGCTCGCCCCGCTGCTCCTCCAGCGAGCTCACCGAGGTCGAAGATGCCCTTGGTTGCGGCGAGCGCAGACGACGCCAGTTCGTCGTCCCCGCCCACGGCGAGGAAGTGCTCGCGGTTCTCGAGGAGCTTCTCCAGCTTGTCGAGGCTCTCCGGAATCGGCCCGGGCGAGCCCTGCATGTCGGTCGGCATGTCGCGCGGTGCAGTGGTGTTGTTGAGATTGACGAAACGTCGTAGTGGAGGTGTCTTTGGAATTTTGAACTGGACGGCTGTGATTGTGGCTCAGGGTGGCGCGGAATCAGATTTGGTAGGCGGTCATGATGAACCCAATCTTGCAGAAAACAACTTCTTCGCTAGTATATCGGTTAGTATAACCGCCTCTCATTGAGAGATTTCAACGCGGTAGAGCAGGGTTCGACTCCCTGGCGGAGAATTACCTTTTGGCTTAATTGCCTTTAGCTTTTTCTAGGCCACCCAAGCCGACTTGACGTCAGTCAGCCAAGAATCCATCGGCCAAGACCCGCTCCTCTCTCCGCAACAATTTCTGCTCTGCCCCTCTCTCAACTCACAAACCACCATGTCCGACGCATGCGAGACAGGCGCCTGCCCGCCCCCCCACCCCAAGTATCCGCCACCGACGCCGACCGGCCCGCGCCCGCCCAACGCCGAGCCTGTCCTGCCTCCGGGCGTGACCATCCCTCCGCCGCCCCCGCTGACCGAGGACGACGGCGCGCCGCGCCAGCCCCGCCCACGCGTGCAGTGCGTCGCGCCGCCGCCGCTTGGCGTGCGTCCCGAGGACCGGGGCACCATCCTGCCACCGGTCATCGCCCGTCCCCACGTCCTCATCGCGTACTGCGACCGGTGTCGGTGGTGAGTGTGCCGCCCGGCCGGTGGGCCGACACCGCTTACCTTGCCTCGCCCAGGTCGCCACGCGCGAGCTGGACCCAGACCGAGCTGTTCCTCACCTTCCCGCCGCCGCTGCTAGGCTCCATCACGCTTCAGCCGCTCAACACGCCCGAGACGGGCGGCCAGTTCCGCGTGTGGATTGACACTGGTGTCAACGGGTGGCAACTGGTATGGGACCGCAAGGTGCGTCGCGTGCATGGGCTATAATGCTACATGGCTAATGCAAGTACAGACCGAGGGCGGGTTCCCCGAGCTCAAGGTGCTCAAGCAGCGCATCAGGAACATTGTGCAGCCCGACATGGGGCTCGGCCACTCTGATGCCAAGACCCAAGCCGGCGCTGGGGAGAAGGAGAAGGCGGCCGAGGAGGGCGCCGACAAGGCAGAGTAGACTAAGCTAGCTATGCAAACCCTGCTGTCTCGTCGAGTATGGCGCGGAAGCGCGCGGGCTCGAACGCGGGGAACGGCGTGGCGCGCGGGTTGTCGAGCAGGCGGCGGAGGCCGTCGACGAGGTCGCTAGCGTCAGCGATGCACCACTCTCTGCACGCACTCGACCGACGCGACGGACAGATAGTCGCCAGCGCTCAGCGCGTCCGCCAGCTCCTGCTGGTGGTTGTCCATAAGCGCAGTGTTGGGCACGACGAGCAGCGGCCGCGGGAGGCGGAGCACCTGGAGAATCGTGCCGGCGCCTGTTGCGTCAGTCCTCGCGTTTCTGCAAACCCACCGGCATGGGACACGACCGCGTCAGCTGCGGACAGCAGGCGCGCCATGTGCGCCCCGTCGGCGGTGTAGCGGAGGACCGTGACACGCAGCGTGCCGTGCGTCCACTCGCCGCCGGCGTCGGGCACGCGCACATGGCCCGGGATCGCGCCGCTCCCGAGCTGCACGGTGAGCTGGGTCACCCCGGCGGCGGCGAGCGCGTCGAGCGCCGCGGGGGAGAACACAGCGTCCGTGAGCGCCTGGAAGCGCGTCGAGCCGACCGTGACGAAGAGCGTGCGCACCATGGTGTGTGTGGGTGGAGGGTGGTTGTAGGCCGTGAGAGATAGCCAGCTGGCAGCGTCATCAGCGGCTGGCCGGCGGTTGCCGGTGGAGGTCGACCGCGTTGAGTGGGTTCGGTGACGGCCGCGGTGAGGCCCGCGGTGATGCCCGGCTGCTGCTGATAATAGACCCGACTCGACCAAATCCCGAGTGTTGCGCATCTCGCATCTCTGGTCCACCCATTACTCACGCACAATGCTGCCCCCGCCGATCAACTTTCCCAAGTGGCTCGAGGAGAATGCCGACCTGCTCAAGCCGCCTGTCGGTGAGTCCGTCCGGTGCGCGGGGCTCGGGCTCGGTGGGCTCGGGCTCGGCGCTCCCACCGCCGCCTCCCTCCTCGCTGCCCGCCCTCGGCGTCGGCTGCGCACGGCCGCTGCGCGCGCCACACTGCTGACACACACAGGCAACAAGTGCATGTACAAGGGCGACAACTTCATCGTCATGATTGTCGGCGGGCCCAACACGCGCGTCGACTTCCACATCAACGGCACCGAGGAGTGGTTCTACCAGTACAAGGGGAGCATGGTGCTCAAGGTCGTGGACGAGGGCAAGATCCGGGACATTGTCATCAACGAGGGGGATTTCTTCCTGCTGCCTGGTGGGTGGGTGTTGCTGGAGGTTGCTAACAGCCAGCCAACGTGCCGCACTCGCCGCGCCGTGTTGCCGACACGATCGGCGTCGTGATGGAGATGGTGCGGCCCGGCGACGCGCTGGGTAAGCTGCGAGTACGTGGGGAATAGCTGACACGCCGCAGACCAGATGCGCTGGTACTGCCCCAACACGGCGGCGCACGGCGACGCGCTCGTCCAGATCCGCCAGGTGCAGTTCTACTGCTCCGACCTCGACACACAGCTCAAGCCCGCCATCACGCAGTGGATGGAGGACGCGTCGTTGCGCGTGTGCCCTGAGTGTGGGGAGACGGCGCCGCCAAAGTAGGGAGAAGCGATAGAGGGGAGTCTGTGTATTATGCGAGGGTTGAGGGTTTGCCTGTGGCTGTTGGTGACTGGGCACTACGTCCGGCGGGTGGCAACCGACGGCGAGAGACCACTGGTTGTTTATCTAACGAGCGACTGATGAGTGACTGGCAAGTGACTGACAAGCGAACCGACGAGTCACTGGCCAGGCAGGAGCTGGCGAGCTCGGCGACATACGTAGCTGTCTACCTCGTCACACCCCGCAACCACCCCGTCAATAGACCACACCCACTATCTCCACTAAATGCATACATGAACAACATGACTAGGTGACCAAAATCTAGAACATCGTATCCTCGTCTCGCAAGTACTCTCCGACGTCACTGGGCGGGTCAGCGCTGTTTCTTGTCATTCACTCACGCCTGGTGGAAGACGACAATGCCCGCGGGGTCGAGGTCGCGCGTCTGGATGGTCGAGCGGGCCGTCACGCCAAAGCCGAGGGGCATGTCGGCCATGTTGAACACCACAACGCCCTGGTGCTCGGGCGTGTCCTCGGTGATACGGCCGAGATGGGCCTTAGCGACGTGGTTGCCGTACAGGAATGGCAGCTCGCCGGCGGGCTTGATCCACACCTTGTACTTTGCGTACTTTGCCAGCCAGTCGAGGCACGTCACGCCGAGCTTGAACTTGCCCGACTTGGAGAAGCGGCCGAGACACGTGCCCAGCGAGATGAGGTTGGGGCGCGCTACTGACGTTGCGAGGTGGAGCATCGGCAGCGGGAGGTAGTAGACGCTGGGGGATGAGCTCGGCGCGAAGAGGACGATGGGGAGCTCACCGGTCCTTGTGCAGACGGAAGCAGTACTGGTCGTCCTCATCGCGGTCAACGAGGTGGACAAGGTTCTTGCCGATGTAGTTTGTGAGTTCTGGATGGAAGTTAGCGGTGGCTCGAGCTGGGTGGAGGGAGGGGTGGAGGGTGGTCCAGCAGCAGAAGTAGCAGCAGCAGCGACAGCAGTGCGACCACCCGGGCAGCAAACCCCCCGTGCGACTCACTCTCGAACACGGCCTTTGTCTCGTCCTCGGTCAAGGGCCTCATGTTGTGCTGGTGGTTGTGGTTGTGGTTGTTGGACGACCTGGTTGCTTGTCGCGGCGAACATGACCGGCATCTCTGTCACAACTCTGAAATCTCTGGTGAGTCTCACGTGCCTGCTTGGGATTAATAGCTGAATAAATACCCTAAAACAAATATTCCACGTGGCGTCGAGGACGCGCGAGCGAGCACCGGTGACGAAGTGTGGTCGGTGGGTGTCCACCATGACATGCACATCCAGCAGCTAGCAGCCAGCAGCCATCATCATCATCGTCCTCGTCCTCGTCCTCAGCGTCAGCATCGTCCACCTCGCTCCCTCCCACCCCCTCAACTACCAGCCGCATCTCTGCAGCGGGCAAGAGAGCACACGGAACAGACAAGGCTGCACCCCCCTTCCTCCTTCCCACAGCTCTAACCACCCAACATGGTCAGTACCACACTTCGCGTTCAAGTCGACCACACTGACGCGGCTGCAGTTCCGCAACTCTTACGACTCGGACAACACCACCTTCGTGAGTGCCATGGCATGGCCAAGGCGAGAGCGAGTACTCACACACCCCAGTCGCCCCAGGGCAAGCTCCACCAGGTCGAGTACGCCCTCGAGGCCGTCAAGCAGGGCTCGGCGGCCATCGGTCTGCGCTCCAAGACGCACGCCGTGCTGCTCACGCTCAAGCGCTCCACCGGAGAGCTCGCCACGTACCAGAAGAAGCTTATCCGCATTGACGACCACGTCGGCATTGCCATCGCCGGCCTCACCAGCGATGCGCGTGTTCTGAGGTAAGCTAGAGGTCGAGTGCGTGACGCCAGCAAGCTTACACCGCCAGCAACTCGATGCGCCGCGAGGCCATGCAGAGCCGCATCCTGTACGGCCGCCCCATCCCCGTTGCCCGTCTCGTCCAGACGATCGCCGACAAGGCGCAGAACAACACGCAGCAGTACGGACGGCGACCATATGGTGTCGGCTTCCTCGTCATCGGCCACGACGTGGGTTGAATGAGACGCAGTGAACGGGGCACAACTGACACACTGCAGGAGACTGGCCCCCACCTCTTCGAGTTCTCCCCCGCAGGCACCGCGTTCGAGTACTACGCCCACTCGATCGGCGCGCGCAGCCAGAGTGCCAAGACGTACCTTGAGAAGAACTTTGAACAGTTTGAGAATGGTCAGTAGCTGCCCACCTCCGTGGTCTCCCCCAGCTAACAGACCCAGCCGATCTTCCTTCTCTGATCAACCACGGTCTTTCGGCCCTCGCCGACACGTTGCAGCAGGACAAGCACCTGACGACGCTCAACACTGCCATCTCGATCATTGGCCCCGCGTCCGAGGAGATTGAAAACGTTTCTGGCGTTGGCTCGTCGGGCGCCACGCGCCACGGCTACTTCCGCGTGAGGGAGAACGACGATGTTGACCCCCTGCTCCGCGCCTGGCGCAGGAGCCGCGGCGAGCCCGAGGACGGCCCAGCAGAGGAGGCCGCCGCGACCGAGGGTGCTGCTGCGACTGGCGAGGCTGCAGCCGCTGAGCCTGCTGCTGAGCCTGCCGCTGCGGGAGAAGACGTCGAGATGCAGTAGAGAAGTATGGTCATGTATAGCATGGGTAGAGGAGGGGTGGGGTGTAGGGTCGATAAGCGATGAGGTATTGCTAGGTGGGCGGGCACTGGTCCGTCGGCAGATGGAGTCCGCAGCGCGTCAGAGTCGCTGCAGCAAGGTGGGCACGCAATAGAAAGGCTTGAAACACTGGGGACTCCAGCTAGTTGTGTACATGCAAGTGAAGAACAACAGCCAACAGCGACCCCCGATCCCCGCACGGGTCAGCCATCCGAGCCATCTGCCTCGGCGCAGTTCGAGTGCGGTAGCTACGCAGATATGCAGCGTACAATCAACAGGGGATGCCGAGCTCGCTAGCGGAGATGTGATGCATCCCGCAGCCCAACCAGACGACGCTTGGAAATTGGACGAGTGGAAATGGGCGAGCGCGACGGAGGACCGGATTGCGGCGTTGACGATGATTAGTGGGTTGCCCCACCGGGCCTCGTAACGATAAAGCCTGGCTGGCGGGCTCGGCGCGGCGGGCTCTGGGCATCTGTCTCTGCATAAATGCTGCTGCTCTCGACCTCTACTCGCTGCGTCACATCCACCCTCCGCCGCTCGCTGCACACCTCGCTCAAAATGGCCACCCCCTACACCGTCGTCAGCACCGACAGTGCGTAGTGCCGCCGCGCAGGTAAGGACGGAGCTGACGCGCGCAGAGGCGCCCGCCGCCATCGGCCCCTACGTCCAGGTGAGTCGAGTCGAGCCAGCGTGATGTCCAGATAACCCGCAGCTAACACCCCCAGGCCGTCAAGCACAACGGCGTAGGTTCGTAGCCGCGTGCATGACTAACGCCCAGATCATCTACGCGTCGGGTGCCATCCCCCTCGACCCCGTTAGCATGACCGTCGTCCCCGGCGGTGTCAAGGAGCAGACTGTGAGTGGGGGGTGCGGGGACGGCGTGGTGGGCGTATATCGCCTCGCCGTGCCGCGCCGCGAGCCAGTCTGAGGGCCAGCCTGGGAGCATGGGCATAGCTCACACTCTCCCCAGGCCCAGGTGCTCAAGAACGTCACGGCCGTCCTCGCTGCCTCGGGCTCGTCCAAGAAGTCGGTCCTCAAGACCACCTGCTTCCTCAAGGACATGAACGACTTTGCCGACTTCAACACGCTGTACGCCGAGTTCTTTGGCGAGACCAAGCCCGCGCGCTCGTGCGTCGAGGTCGCCCGTCTCCCCAAGGACGTGCTCGTCGAGGTCGAGTTTGTCGCTGTCGAGGAGAAGTAGAAGGCTAGGCTAGGCTAGGCTGAGACTGTGCCGGCGAGAACCGCGAGTAAAAGGTGCCCTGTGATATGGGCGATGCATATGTCTGTGTCGTGCAGTCGTGCCGGCTGTGGTCTGTGGAGGAGCGCGCTCTGTCTGGCGGCTGTCGCGCTGGATGGGATATAGGCTGGCTGGCTACCAACCCCACGTCCTCCACCCGGGGATCACACAATGCCGCAGTGCGTCAGCGCTCGCCGAGCCGAGCCGAGCTGTGACGTTGTTGTTGTGCACAGCACTTGCTCAGCGTCTCCCTCGACGCCGTCATGCGACCATCTGGCCTCCACCACGGGCACCGAGGCGACATCGCCGTCGGCGTCGACAGCACACCCCCGCCCGCGCTCACTGTAGAATGCACCAGAACGAGGTTACGTAATATGTCGGCCTTGATCGGGTCGGTGGACGCTGGCGCGCTGCCGGCTGACGACTCGCGGCGGCCACTCGGCAACGGCCAGTTTGACGGCGGATATTTCATCCAACCCGCACTCTGCAAACGACGACGACGTGCATCCCATCTCTTGTTGCCACCTAACTCACAAAAAACTCAAACCACAACCACAATGCCTCGCTCTGTACATCGCCGCACTCGCTAGCTACCACTGCGGCTCACGCTAACGCTTCCCAGTCCGGCCGCTCCTCCTCGCGCCCCACCGCGCGCCCCGCCCCCGCCGCCGCCCCCGCCGGCACCCGCCAGGCCTCGACCGCCGCGTACCCCGCCCAGACGCACCAGGCTCCTCCCGCCGCGTACCCCGCGCAGCAGAAGCAGCCCGGCCTCCTCGCCCAGGCTGCGTCGACCATGGGTGGTGCCGTCGCCGGTTCGGTCGTCGGCCACGGTATCTCCAACATGCTGTTCGGTGGCTCGCGGCCCGCCGAGCAGGCGCCCCCGCCTGCCGAGTACGCCCAGCAGCAGCAGCAGCAGGCTGCCGGCGCGTCGTGCGACATCCAGGCTAAGGGTGAGTGGAGCTGGCGTGAACCTTCAGACGGCTAGCTGACACTCCGCCAGACTTCACAAAGTGCCTCGAGGCCACCAACGGCGACATGAGCTCGTGCTCATACTACCTCGAGGCCCTCAAGGCCTGCCAGTCGGCCGCCCGCCCCTACTAGGCGCCGGTGCGTGGAGGGTAGAATAGCAAAATGTGTCCATTCATAGTCATTTCCGAGATGTCAGCAGTATAGCATCGAGCGTGATGGGGAGGGCAGGGTGCAACGTTTGTGGGGACACGTGTTTGCGCGCGGCGGCGAGTGCAGCGAGTGAAGTTGCCACTGTGTGCCGGGCACTGCATGTCCTTGTGCGAGAAGGGAAGAGGCCTGCAGCAGTGCGAGATCAGCTCTGGGGGAGGAGCACTGACCCCCGCGCCGAGGCCGACGGATCGGATCAACGACAGGGGCGTTCCGAGACGACGCTTACTCCATCACCGAGGCGATTGTCACCCTTCTGCCACCCCCATCTTCCCCCACCAATGAATGGTATGATGCATGCAATGACCCCCCTATGCTCCCTCCGCTCCCCCCTACGCCCTCTTCTTCGCATGATACATGTAGTTGACAATCTCGCCGAGCCCCTTCTGCCACGTGCCCTCGGCCCCGGGCCAGAGACGCCAGCGCGCGCCGAGCGGGTCGTAGATGATGCCCTGCGTCTCGCCGACCTCGCCGGTGCGGATGTCGGCCGCGCCAGAGATCGGCTCCCACACCTCGTGCCCACCCATGTCGGCGTACACGAAGCGGCGCAGCTCCTCGGGCCGCACAAACTTGCGGTACGTGTGCGTGCCGGGCGTGACGAAGCGCAGCAGGTCCTCGGCGAGCGTGATGGTGAGCAGCTGGCTCAGCGGCGTGCGCGAGATGGTCGACATAACCAGGTCGCCTCCGGGGCGCACCATGTCCCCGAGGCACTTGAGGAACTCGCCCGGCTCGTCGACGTGCTCCAGCACCTCCATGCTGCACACGAGGTCGAACGTCTCGCCCGCCGCGCGCAGCTCCTCCGCCGACGTGTGCCGGTACTCAAGGCGTCCGGGCACGTTGGGCGGTGCGCTACCGCCGTCCCCGACGTACGGGAGCAGCGGGTCGGCCGACGCGTGCGTGCGCGCAATGGCAATGTTGTCCGCCGAGGCGTCGATCGCCACGACGTCGCCACCGAGGCGTGCGAGGGTCTGCGGGGTGAGCTACTGGCGGAAGCGAGTCTTGACGGCACACACCTCAGCAAGAAGTCCGCCACCACACCCGACGTCGAGACACCGCTTGCCCTCGAGCCAGCGGCCGGCACCGCGTGCCTCGGCCCGCGCGCGGTCGCCGTGGCGCCCCTCAAACGTCCACTCTGGCTCGGTGCGCGGGTCGAGCGCGACCTTCTGGCGGATATACTCGACACGCTCGGGGTTCATGCGGTGCAGCAGGGCAAACTCGCCCGCCTCGTCCCACCAGTGCTGTGACAGCCGCGAGAAGTGCGAGATCTCGTCCTGGTTGATGGTGTTAAGCTGGCGTGCGGCAGCGGGGAGCGCGGCACGCGCGAGCCGTGGCCGGGTGGTGGCGAGGATCCTCGACGCCGTCCTTGTCGCCGCTGTGGCCGCTCTTAATGTCGCCATTGTGTGAGGAGGTGCTTGTTGTTGTTGTTGTTGTTGCCTCTTTGCGGTTCGGAAATGTCAGGCAGAGAACGACGCCGTCGTCATGAAATCGGCTTGGTGACGACGGGACCAAATTTGGCCCAGTGGTGCTGGTGCAATGTTAGGGCAGTCGCGCCGCCCGCCAGGCAGAGAGAGCAGCGGAGAGCAGCGCGCCGCCAGACGCGTCGCGCGCCGCCGAGATGACACTTGACTTTTGACTTCTGGCCGCAACCTCGTCGACTCTCTCTCCACTCACTCTCCCACTCCACATCAACAATGTACGTCTGTACCGACATCATCCACCCATCACTGACACAACACACAGGTCATCCAGCACCGCAAAGTCCCCCGCCCCAGCAGAGGCCTCAACCAGCAGCCCCAAGCCCGAGGACCTCAAGGCTCAGGTGGCAAAGCTCGTCGCCGAGGGCAAGAAGGCCATCGCTCTCAAGCAGTGGGAGGAGGGCGTGGCCAAGTATGCCGACGCACTCGACATCCAGTACGTGTGGTTGTAGGGAGCAGACTGACCCCCAGGCGCGGGCTTGTAGGCGACTTTGACCCCGCCATGGCGCCCCTCCTCCTCTCGTACGGACGCGCGCTGTACGAGCTCGCCCTGTCCCAGCAGGGTGTTATGGGCAAGGAAGAGGTGGCCAAGGGCACAGATCCCGCGGCCCAGAGCGAACAGCCCGCTGCTGGGCCCTCGTCGGGCAACTTTGTGTTTGAGGGCGACGGCCCCGATGACGACGAGGAAGAGGAGGAGGGCGACGCGGCCGGCGAGGGCGAAGGCGAGGACGAGGCCCCCGCTGGTGGAGAGGGCGAGGGCGAGGACGGCGACCTCGAGGACGACTTCAATGCCGCGTGGGAGGTTCTCGACGTCGCGCGCACCATCTACTCGCGTGCCGTTGAGGCGTTGCCAGCCGACCAAGGCAAGGAGGACCGCCTGTTGCTCTCCGAGTGCTACCTCACACTGGGCGATATCAGCTTGGAGACGGGTTAGTGACAGCTCAGCCAACCGCGTAACACAGCTGACACGCCACAGAAAACTTCCCCCAGGCCGTGCAGGACTACACCGAGGCCGTCAAGATCAAGTCGGCGCTGCTGCCAGCTTCGTCGCGCGCACTCGCCAGCGCGCACTACCAGCTCGGCACCGTGCTGGAGTTCACACCTGCCGGGCGCTCTGAGGCGCTCAAGCAGGTGCAGCTCGCGCTCGACGGGTTCAAGCAGCGCGAGGCTGAGCTCAAGTCGGGCGAGAGCAAGTCCGAGGACATTGCGCGTCTGAACGCCAAGGAGCGCGAAGCCGAGGCGAAGGATGTCGCGGCACTCATCGGGGACCTCGAGGTCAAGATTGACGAACTCAAGACGGCGCCTCCAGCCGCCGACTTTGTCGCCGAGAGCATCAACCACCTGCTGGGCGGCTCGTCGAGCGCCGCGCCGGTCGCAGACTCTGGACCCGTCAATGACCTAACGAGCATGGTGCGCAAGAAGGCGCCTAAGAAGGCGCCTGCACCGCCGTCGAACGGTGACAAGCGCAAGGCCGAGGAGGAGCAGCCTGGGAGCGCGGAGAAGAAGGCGCGAGCCGAGTAGGGCCGAGCAGCTGCGACGTCGCCTGTGATTCATACATAGTTTTTGTGCGTCATGTATACTGTGTCATTCGAACCCAATCGCCGTCAGAGTGGACTGGAGGGAGAGGAGGCGGGAAGCGGGGAGAGGCACGCGCCGGTGCGAGCGGCTCGCACCGTGGCGCTCATCAGCCAACCAACGCGCGCAGCAGACACGGCCGCTTAGCTCAGCTGGTTAGAGCATTGTACTAATAACCTGGTGTTATCAGTAATGCAAAGGTCGGCAGTTCGATCCTGTCAGTGGTCAGATGTCTTTTGCTGCGCGTGCATGTGCATGTGATGGGCTACAGACGTTGGAGAAGAGGAAGACGAGTTCGAGGGGGGGCAGTGGCGGTGGATGGAGGTGCCACGGTGGGTTGGTTGATCAAAGTCTGCGCCGATCACCACTCCACCTTCGCGTGGCAGACCTCTGTGTCAGGCCGGCACATGTTCATTGCCTTGCTGTTCTGGACTGCGTGACATACAATGCGCAGGTGCGGGCCCGATGGTGGGACAGTGAGGCAGAAGTCCGCGGCTGGCTGGCCGGCTGGCTGTTACTGGTCGCCCTCAGTGGCGATTCTTGTCGCCAGAGCCCCGTGATGATGATCCTATTCGCGTACCAACACGAGTCATTTGCATCCCATTGCACGTGTGTGGGTTCGTTTGATGCAGTCTATCGGTCCGCTGCGTAATTCTCGAGAAGGTGGGAAGGCCACCTCGTTTTCCGCCACTGTGACCTGTGCCACCCTTCGCCAGTTCATCAGACGGCAACGTTCACATCTCTAAGTAGCCTGTCCTCTAAGACTTATGCGCACGGGCTGGACGTGAGCACTTCTTCCCCGTGTGCAGAAGCCGACGGGACTGGACGGAGTGGGGACGAGTGCAAAGCTGTGGAGGGGAAACTTGAGGACTGACACCCCGTAGAGAGGAACCGCAGCCGCTTGTAACGCAGACGGTCTGGCCCACGACCTGACGCATGAGTCGGCAGGAACTGTTTTCTGCCCAGGGGAGACAGAGAGAGGAGTGTAGCCGCTACGGGTTGCACTGGACGACGGGGACGGTGGCTATGGTCCGAGGTGTGTGATGTGTGATGTGTGCCGTGTTGGCTGGCAAGTCATCGTGCCACCTGCTACATTAGACACTATTGACATCCCCGCAGACACATCCTGCACCGTCTCGCTCATGAGACCCGAGGAAAGGCTTCTCGAAGCGACGGCACCAGTGGACGCCATTGCTCGCCCTCGCTCAGCTACACGAACCGCACCGCCGCCAGCCAGATGAAGAGTGCATGCAATGATATGTGAGTAGGCAAACACACCGGCCTAGACGTCGCGCTTGGGTTCGTCCTTCTTATCGTCTGTCCTGCGCTTGGCTGGTGCCTCTGGCGTCTTGGCCGCCGCCGACGCGGGCGCGGGCGCGGGCGCGGTCGCTGGCTTCCTGCGCTGTTAGACGTGTAAGGGGGGCACGACGCACTCGGTCCCCGGGGCGACGGGCGCCGGTGCCGCGGGGTTCTGCTCGCCCGGTACACCGGCCTCCGAGGGCGGCGGCACGATGGGCTCGGGCGGGGGCAGGCGGCCCGTCTCCTGCCGCAGCGGCGTGTCCCAGATGTAAATGCCCGAGATGATGCCTGCGGGTGACCGGTCAGCGGCGGACGGAAAGCGACAGGGAAAGGGGGATACGCACCGACGCCCATGGCGACAAGAAGCGGTCCGAGGGGGCGCTTGGACATTGTACGTGAGTTGTCGTGTGGTTGACAGAGAAAGAGAGAGAGAGGCGGCTCAAGGACATGAGGTGGTCGACTTTCGGCTCGGCAGCGCGGAGAATGCCGCATCTCCGGTGGAGGTCGTCACAACAAATGAGTCCAGTCAGGCTGTCGTTCGTCGCGTTTGACTGTCGACCACTGACATGGCTTCGCAGCGCGACAAGGCGCCCGTGAGCTCCACGGACCGCACCATCGAGCTGACACGCAGATACTGGTCGCCGAGACGGACGATGTGCGCCCGTTCGCCCGCCTGCTGCGCGGTATCGGGCTCAAGCACGTAAGCCTTCCCCCCCCCCCCTCCCTGCCTTCCCTGCGCCGCCGGCCCGCTGACGTGCAGAACGCGGCCATGACCATCTCGGGCGCGGGGTTCGAGGTGACGGTCGAGGAAGCGCGCAGCATGTGCGCGACGGCGTGGGTGCCCGCGAACCTGTTCACCGACTTCACATTCACCGACGAGGACCCGGCGTGCTTTGAGATCTCGCTCGACGCGCTGCTGCAGTGCCTCAACATCTTCGGCAACGCCGGCGGCGGGGCAGGCGTTGTGCCCGTCATTGGATCTGGGAAGAAGCGCCGCTGGGCCGGCGAGGGCGAAGAGCGCGACGACGACGACGGCGCGTGGCGCGGTGCAAAGGGCCGCGAGCGGCGGACGGGGATGCGGCTTACCTGGCTCGGGACGGGGTTCCCGCTGTCCATCCTGCTGTGAGTTGTAGCGAGCTTTGAACCCACACGTCAACTCACGCCTCAGCCGTGACGACGCCAAGGGGCCAGTGACCAACTGCGAGCTGTTCACCCTCGAGCCGGAGGACCTCGTCAACCAGCCGTTTGACGAGACGAATCGGTGAGCAGGACCCACAACGACGCCGCTGACCCAAGCTCGGTCTACCTCATCATGAAGGTTAGTAAATTGATCTACAGGACTGACATCCAGTCGGCGTGGTTCCGCGACGCGCTGCTCGACCTCCCGCCGTCGTGCCAGCGGGTGACGTTCCGCGCGAGGCCGCAAGGCGACCCCGTGACTGACAGCCGGACGACGAGCGTCCGCGCGCGCAAGCTCGCCGACTCGGGGAGCTTCTCGATCTTTGCCGAGGGCGACTTTGGCACGGTGCAGGTGGGTGCGACGCCAAACGCCACTGACGCCAGTTCGACTACCCGTACGACGCGCAAGTCATGGACGCGTTCGAGTGCGACGAGGCGGTCACGTTCAGGTAGGCTTGGCTGCCAAAGACACGCTCACACACGAGCTACCACGCGTCCCATGTCGCGCTCCTCGGACGCGCAGTGCAGCACTCGGCCAAGATCTGCCTCCAGATCGAGACGACCGGCTTCCTGTCCGTCCAGGTCATGATGCCGCTGTCGGAGAACCAGCCGCCCGAGCTGAACAACGGCATTCTGGACTTCAAGATGAACGCGCTGGAGGACGACGACGATGACGAGTGAGCGGGTAAGGGGCATTCATGTTCTCCCGCGGCCCACAAGGCGATCGTAGAAGTCTCACCCGCGCCCGACACCTCAGCCCCAGCACCCACCACAGCATCCCCCCCCAGCCCCCCCCCAACACTGTACAACACCACGGCACGATTGGAATGATGATGCATGGGTCTCGATGACACAGTTACACTAACGACATCTAGTAACAGGTGATGCAGTGAAGAGGCCATGGCCACCCGGTGGGGCTGAAAGGACCCAGCATCCTGGTTGGGCTTCTAGTAACCGTGGCTGGGGGAGTCAGTACTTTGCTTCTAGCCCGACAGTCAGCTACGCACATGACAATCTGGTCCTTGGCCTCCTTGGCGGTGACGAGGCCGGCGGTGACGAGGAACTCCTTGACGGCAACACGCTGGTCGCCCTGGAACTGGAGGACCTTGCCGTGCTCGTCCTTCTTGCCGGGGGCGGGCGAGTCCTCGTCGTCCGAGTCGGCAGAGTGCACGACGTGGCCGTTGCACGCAAACTCCTTCTTCATGGCCTTGAGGAGCTTGCGGGGGTCGTACTTGTCCGGGATGCCCTGGACGGTAGTGATGGTCTTGCGACCATTGCGCTGCTGGAGACCTGCGGGGGGTGAGTTGGGTGTTGCCATGGCGGGTTCGAACGCGCGGCCGTCAAACCAATGCGAAGCGACACATCACCCGCCCGCCCGCCCGCCGACACCACGACTCACGGATGTGGATCTTGTCGGCCTTGCTGCCGACCGACTTCTCAATGACCTTGGTGGGGGCGGCCTCGGCGAACGGGTCGTTGCCCTGGGCGAACGGGTCTGGGGACGTCCGTCAGTGTGCTGCAGCCTGCCTACCGCGGCGGAGACGCACCAAACGCGGGCCCGAGGTTGGAGATGGTGTCCCCGGACGACGCCGGGGCCTTGGTCTTGGACTTTCCGGCGTTCACGTTGGCTGCCGAGCGGGCACGTGAGGAGGACATGTGGAGTGAGCCGGAGGGTTGTGGTGGGCCGTGTCGGGTGTGAGAGAGACGAGACGGCAATGGAGCAGACAGACAGAAGAACGCAGGGGGCACAGACGAGAGGCGAAGTGTGTCAGCTAGGCAATGGCGGCGGCGGTGTGCAGGGGAACACAGCATAGGTCAGTGCGCGCGCGCGCGACCTGGCCTTGGCCCCACTCGCGCCAGGCAGCCAGGCAGGCGGCGCACGCGCGCGCGCACGGCCCGTCTCTACTCACCGGTGGTGCTGCTCATTCAAAAGGAGGCAAAGGAGGCGTGGGGTGCTGTAGTGGTCGCTGGAGCGGGTGAGTGGTGTGGTGATGCGTGATGATGCGTCAGGCAGAAAACACTGTTATCAGCGAGCGAGCGTGCAGTGCAGCGTCAGTCAGCGGCGAGGCGGCGGCGACTCGCCTGCCTGCCAGCGTACGCAGCCAGCCAGCAAACACGGCTCCGAAATCATAACGCCGCGCGTGTGGCCGCCGCCCATTCACACTGCGATCAATTCAGTCAGATGCGGGAGCGGCGCCGGGAGCGTGCATGCGGGAGGGATGCGCCGCGGCGCCGGGGAAGATGTACATGCACCACCCGATGCATACAGGACAGCGCAATCGCGATGCATCGAGTCGTGCATGGATGGCGACGAAGCGCGAGAATGCCAGGCCGCCCCGAGCGCTTACAGCAAACCCAATCTCGCCAGAAACGTCCAAGGCCGCTTAGCTCAGCTGGTTAGAGCATTGTACTAATAACTCGATGGTTATCAGTAATGCAAAGGTCGGCAGTTCGATCCTGTCAGTGGTCAAGTTGACATACCTTTTGCCTCCGGCGCACCGCGTCTATCTTTTGATCTGCACGGTGGCTATCTTTTGAGCAGCGCGGTCAAGAATACCGTTGATCGCCCAGATGTGTGCGCGACATGTTTAACACGCATAACGGCGGCCATTGTCAGCGTGCGGTCGCTATTTTTGTTCGGGTCACGAAGTGTGTCTTGCGTCCTATGGCCATCCACAAGAGTCAAGGTGATCAGAGATCTCCCGTCGTTATGAGTATACCTGCGGCCCGCATGCAGTTGCCGGCGACTGCTTCGGCTGTCTTCCGCAATCCCTTCTTGCAAATGACTTCCCCCGTCAGTGTACGAACGGTGTGACATTTATTTCTGATGCAGTGATGTGATGCCAAATGCGGACGGACTAGCTAATCAACTTCCCTCGTACACGACGACGACGACGACCCAAGCTCGCGCTCTACAAAAGGTCCTTGGTGCTCTTGAAGGCAAGAGCAGGCTCGGCGCCATCGCCACCGCCACCTGAAGAGCCGTCCTTGGGCTTGACCTCCTTGATATCGTCCCTGGTAAGCTTCTTGTTCTTCTCGTCGAGCTGCTGCTCAATGTACACGTCCATCTCGTCGGCGGCCTCGAAGGGGCGCTTGCCGAGCAGGTTGCGCATGTCCTCGCGGGTGATGACCTCCTTCTGGAGCAGAAGCTGCGCGACCTTTTCAACGTCGTCCTTGTGCTTGGTGAGCAGCTCGGTCGTGCGCTTGTGTGCCTCGGTGATCATCTTCCTGACGGCCTGGTCAAGCGCCTGCGCGGTAGCCTCGGAGAAGGGCTTCTGGAAGCCCTCCTGTCGCTGCTCGTTGCTGCCGTACGAAATCGGTCCAATGTCCGGGTTCATGCCAAAGTTGGCGCAGACCTCAAACGCCCACTTGGTAACCTTTTGCAGGTCGTCCTGAGCACCAGTCGTAATCGAACCGAAGAAGATCTCCTCGGCAACACGTCCACCAAGGGTCATGGACATGCGGTCAACGAGCTGCTCGGTCGACTGCAGGAAGCGCTCCTTGGGAAGATACTGGGCATAGCCAAGAGCACCAACGCCGCGGGGAATAATCGAGACCTTGAGAAGAGGGTCGGCATGCTCGAGGAACCAGCCGCAGATAGCGTGGCCGGCCTCGTGGTAGGCGACAATCTTCTTCTCCTGCGAGCCAAGCACGCGACTCTTGCGCTCAAGACCGGCAATGACACGCTCAATAGCACCGTCAAAGTCGGCCTCGGTCACGGCCTCGCCGCCGTGACGAGCAGCGCGGAGCGCAGCCTCGTTACAGACGTTGGCAATGTCGGCACCCGAGAATCCGGGAGTAAGAAGGGCGAGCTTCTCCGCGATGCTGTCGATCGTGAGCTCGGGGTCGAGGGCGATGGGGCCAAGGTGGACCTTGAAGATCTGGCGACGGCCAGAAATGTCGGGACGGTCAATGGCAATGTGACGGTCGAAACGGCCAGGACGCATGAGCGCAGGGTCGAGCACGTCGGGACGGTTGGTACCGGCGAGGACGACAATGTGCTCCTTGGTGCCGAAACCGTCCATCTCAACGAGAAGCTGGTTCAAGGTCGATTCACGCTCGTCGTTGCCGCCAAAGTTGCCACCCTTTCCACGAGCCTTTCCGATAGCGTCGATTTCGTCAATGAAGATGATGCAGGGAGCGTTCTTCTTGGCCGTGGCAAACAGGTCGCGGACACGCGAGGGACCGACACCAACAAACATCTCGACGAACTCGGAACCCGAGACGGACAGGAAAGGCACCTTGGCCTCTCCGGCAGTGGCCTTGGCGAGGAGGGTCTTACCGGTACCAGGAGGACCCGAGAGGATGGCACCACGAGGAATCTTGGCACCGAGCTTCTCGTATTTTGCGGGCTCCTTGAGGAACTTGACAAACTCCATAATCTCCTCCTTGCCTTCGTCCATGCCGGCGACGTCACGGAAACGGACCGCAACGTCCTCCTCCTGGTTGAACATCTTGGCCCTTGACTTGCCGACGCCGAAGATGCCGCCACCGGGGCCGCCGCCGCCGCCCACACCTGCGCCATTCCTGCGAGCCATCCAGAAGAAGAAACCAATCATCAGGAGGGTAGGCGCAAAGTGCAGGGCGGCATTGAGGGTCGAGACTTCATCGCGGTACGACACGGGGATGCGCTCGGCGGGAGGGATGCCGAGCTCGTCCTGCGTCTCGCGTAGCAACCTCTCGAACGCCTCGACCGACCCGATGGTGAAGGAGTAGGGCGCAGGGCCGTGATCGGGCGAAGGCAGCGACTGGCCACCCGATGAGGTCGAGCCAGTCGATGATGACGACGATGACGACTGGATGGGGTTATGCAGATGAACGCGGACAGTTGTGCGGTTGACGACTTCCAGAGAGGACACGAGGCCGCGGGCGAGCAGCGAGTTGCGGCTAGTTTCCGCCGTCAGCAATAGACCCGAGCCAAGATTGGTGAGATGCTTACAACTCCTGCCACGTAATCTCGCGGCTGCGGCTGTCGCCAGGCTGGGTGAGCGAGTAGAGGGCGTATGTTCTGCGATGGTGAGCTCTGAGCAGAACGCTGGTAGCGCGCTCCACTCACGAGATAACGGCCAAGAGGAGCTGGTTCGGCGTCATGCCGCCGAGGGGGTTGTTGTTCTGGCCACCGGGGCCTCCCTTGCCTCCTCCGCCACCGCCGCTGCCGCTGCTTCCGCCACCGGAGGAGCCCGAGAGCGCGGAGCGCTTCTTGCCGTGTCCCGAGATCTCGTCGCTCAGGCGGGGGCGGCGTTCCCGCAGGCTCTCGCCCTCCTCCTCCTTCTCCTCCTCAAACTCCTTGTGCTCCTCCTCCTTGGCGTCGCGGCTCGGCTCGGCCTTCTTCGCGCTGCCAGCAGCAGCGGGCTTGTTCACGCCGCCCTTCTTGCTGCCGCCAAAGACGCCCTCGAGGCCGGACGGTGTGGGAGTGTTGCTCGACGGCCGGGGGTTGCCGCTGGGCGTCGCGTACGCGCGGGCGGCAACGACGCGCAGGACGCTGGCCGACGGGGCGAGCGACGGCAAATGGCGACGCACTGGCGCGGCCAGGTGTCGCAGTGGAAGGCGGTACATTGCCTTTGGTGGGAAAAGGGAGGGTGTGGTGTATGCAAGAGTGTTGTTGTGGAGGACAGATTATCGCAGAATGTTGCTGCTGCTCCTCTTTGCGATTGCGATTACCAGTCGTTGTCGGGCGTGCCGGAGCGTCGTCGCCCATCGGCCGGCAGGAAGCCATAGCGGAAGCAAATTGACCCACGGAGCAACCACTGCCTGCTATTATGACGGGGATAATTTGGGAACCAAGTCGGGGTATGTGGCATTTGAACAAGATGGTATTTTTGACTTGTTTCTCAAGCTTTCCTCTTGGTTCTAGTCCTCGCCATCGACTATTATCAGCATTATTCTTGGGATATGACAAGTGGACAAAGTCAGCGTTGCCTTCACTTTGTGCTCAAAGCAGAAGCGACGTTGCAAAGGGACTGATTCGTCGCCGCGACAAGACCTGCTCCAGCTCGTCTCGTCCCCCCAGCCATGGCTTACCAGCCGCCCATCACCCCGCCCTGTGGCTCAACTCAATATATACGCCCATGACTGCCTATCCTCCGCGTTGGTAACCGGTGAATGTTGATCAAGTGCGTGATCGCCGCGGGGCAGGTGGCACGGCGGCGCTCCTTTGGGAATACGGATGCGCGTATTTGTCGTCCAGCGTGACGTTGAGGACCGCGGCGCTGTCGTCTCGCACCAGCTGTCACCGGTAAGGCGTGGTCCGTGCACAGCAGGTAGCCGAGTCCAAGCGATCCTCGCACGCCGGCGTGCTCGCTCACCGCCTCGGTTTCGGGGCATCTGACCTGACGGCATGCGTCGGCTCCGAGTGCGGGCCCACCATCGAATCCGGCACTCGCGCCCACTTGCTCGGCAGTAACCAGGCGTCGAGGGCACTTCGCACTCCCTTCGGGGCAGGTGTTTGCCTCCGAGCGAACAGTCTGCAGGCACGGAGTGGGATACGGCGGGTGCCAAGGACTCCGCCCGCAGTCTCGCCCGTATGTAGCCTGGTCCGCAGCAGATGGGTGCATCCGAGGCCGTATGCATACTGGCCTGTAGGATTCGCTCCCTCTCTACCTGCAGGCCCAGCTGGGGTTGTGAGACATCCCACGTCTGCCTCGCGCTGCAGCGAGGCGGCATCGTACGCGCCCTGACTACGCTGGTCAGCAAGGCGCTGCTTCCACGCTCGCCGCCCTGCTTGAGACCTGGACAGATTCTGGCTGGAGGCCCACGGCGGCAACCTCCCGCCCTCCCTGACGTCGACGCGTCCATGTCCGTATCCGTGGCGAGGGCGTCGGCGGGCCCGCGAAATAAGGTTGACAGGGCGCGCGCGCGGCGGGGTCGACCGCGTCCGCCACTATTCAGACCGCTCCGAGCGGTGCCGAGACACGATTGGCTCGCAGTACAGCCTGTGCCGGGGGGGTTAGTGACAGTTTGTCGCACGGCTGGTGAGCCGTTCGATTCAGCACTGATGCGCGATGGCGCCGCCGCGCTCTCACGGCTGGGAGCCGGGTGGGGGCGGAGGGGGGTTGGCCCGCGCCGAGACCGACCTCTGACCTGGCTGCGTGTATGCGGCGTGCTTGCCTCGCTCTCCGGCAGAATGGCCCCTGGCGTGGTGGGGCTGATTACGTGCGGCCGAGGCGAAATGACCACCGACGCAGTGCTCGCCGGCGTCGCTGGCGCACGCCGCCAATCATGTGATGGGACCTGAGGGAAGTGCTCGAGCGCTGGCTGCAGGCCGTCGTGCCAGATGTGAACGAATGAATTGCCTACGAGGGACGGATGTGGCGCGGTCCGCCAAAGGCGGCGTGCGCCGTCGCCGCTGGCAGTGCACCATTGAGACATGGCTGGAGGGCGGCGTGGGCATACCTTCCAATGCCCCTTGGAGGCTTGTTGGTCCGCCGAACTTGCAGTACACTGTTGGGCCGCCGAACTCGTCGGTCCGCCGAATTTCCAGCACGCGGACAGGCGGACGAACGGGAACGCCGTACCATCCATCCTCTCTGCCCAGGGCCGCATCACATCTCCAGCTGCCGCCAACACCAGTGTGGCATCGGGTTCCTTTTAGCATGATGTCACGCGGCTTATCTCTAGGGTTTGTGGCGGATGGCCTCGGGCAAACCTCATCCAGCCCTGCCCTCTCACCAGCGTAAGGCTGGCCACGTTCTGCGACCAAGAGGGGTAACACGGCGAGAGTTTATCATTTCCGAGCGGCTCAACTCGCTGCCCCCGCAACAAGAAGGCTGCAATGAGGCAATAAACCAAGCGCACGAGGCAGGCAGGAACGTATCCCAACGCCACAGGGCACATCGGGCCGTGCCCTTGAGCACAGGCGGTGCGCCACAGCCAAAACGGTTCAGGCAGGCCTTGGCGTGCAGCCCAGCAGCGTCTGCCATACCTCGGACTGCACCATTCTGTCGTCCCCATGCTCTGCTGGGGATCGCGGCGGCTGGGGTAGTAGTGACCGCCAGCGGGTGTGTTATTATCCGCCCAGCCGATCCCCGAAACGCCATCCGTCAGCGAGGCGCCTGTGCCGAGCGCGCATGCTGCGCAATTGTTTGCAAAAGTGGGGGCGGTCGCGAGTCCGCCAGGATACGAGATGCTCAGGCGTCGAGTTCGCGAGACGCGGTTGTCTTTGCTCTGCTCACGACTGTCGGCAGGGCGAGCGCACCATACACGTCGCTCGCACCCTCCGATTGCTTTGATAATCGCTCGCACGCTCCGCCACAAACCTCCGCCAGCAATACGTCGTGAGTGTGCCAAGGCCGTCAGGACGGGACCGCACCAGGACCGCGGCGAAGGCTGTTCCTGGGAACCGGCGAAGCGAGAGCCGTCCGAGGCCGTGGCGGCCCGCTCACGACGGCGAGGCCATCACTCGCCGTCTCCGGCCGACTACTCCGTCTACCCGCGCATCGCCTCGGAGGCGAGGACCACATGCGGACACGCGCGGCTGTGAGAAGCGCCGCGCGAGCAGAACGTCGGGCAACGCGCCGTGGGTGCCGATGTTGGCGTTGGACCTCGCCTCGAGGCATGCCGCGCGGTGTTGCAAACGGAAACATTGCCCTCTCCTCCGTTGCTCTCCTCCAGCCTAGAACTATTCTAGCTGGCCGCTGACGTTCCTGTAGACTTGAATCCAACAGCTGCCTGCACCGACGACGACAACAGACAGCTCCGACAGAAGGAGTCTCCTCGTCTTATCTCCGCCGTCCGATCCAAGACACACCCCGTTCGGGTTCCTCGCGTTACTTTGCAACCTCGCCCCCGCTCATTTCACCCAACAGGCGCCTGCTGTATGGCCGAGGGATAGCGAGATAGACTGGTGTCTGGTGGAAAGTGACCTCATAGCAGATCGCCACTCGCTATCTAGCCTCGCCCCCTGCGGCGGCTTGCGGCTCGCCACCACCGGCCTGCTCGCGACGTTACTCGCCATTCTACGCTTTTGAACGCAGTAGAGCACCTCTTGTCTGCTCTTTCTTCGTTCTCCGTTCCTCGCGACCTTCTCTCACTCTCTTTCTTTCACTCCTCGCCCGCCTCGAGCTCAATCTCTTGGCCGGCCCTCCTTACCAACCTCCACCGGGACGGACAGCCGCGGTCCGGTTACCGTCAGAAGCCGACTTTCCGGATCCGGTAATCTCGCCGCGTGGCTCTTGTGCTTCCGCCACACGATTTGCGGGACTAAATTTACCGCATAACACCGGGAGTATTTTGCTGAGGAGGGTACTGCATGCTGCTGGGTGAAAAGGGGAGGGGAGACGGGAGCATCTCATGTCGCCAACGTTTCCCACTCTGCATCCGTCATCATCGACGCAGCGGCAGCAGTACCAGCCCCCGTCGTATCCCCCTCCCCCCCCAAGACAAGCACCACCACCGCCAACTGCACCCACCCAGCAGCATCCTCCATCACCACACCACCACCCACCAAGTTGCCTCCGTCCATCCCATCCGACCCCGAGCCAGCAGCAGCACCAGCACCAGCACCAGCACCAGTCCTCTACCTCCGTCTTGCCTCCATCGCCGACCACGCAGCCAGCCCCCCCGCCGCAGCACCCACCGGCGTCATCACCAACGGCAGCATCTCTAGACTGGCAGCAACTGCACCGGCATCAACTTGATCAACAACAACACCAGCAACAGCAGCAGCAGCAACAGCAGCACAGAGGCCTCCCACTCTCCCCCGTGTCTGCCTTGCCCCAAAACAGCCCCTATTCAAGGCCGCGACAACAGCAGCAGCACCAGGCAGATTCCCAGCACCAGCAGCACCAGCAGCAGCAGCACGGCCAGCGCCCAGCCCCATCCGCCCCTGCGTTACTCTCCCACGGACCGGCAGCGGATCATCATCATCACCCAATCGACCACCACCCCCCCCCCGCTGTAGTCGCACCTCCCTCCCCCTGTAAGCACGCTCGAATCACTTGCGCCCCCTCGTTGCTGACACTGCATGCGCCATCTCCAGATTGGAGCAACGCACCTTCCTCGCAGCAGCAGCCACCACAGCCACCACCGCCGCCGCCGACGCCGCAACGGGATCACTCCTCTGGCACGCTAGTCCCACCGCGACGCGTCCTACGCCGGCCACCTCCACTGCATCTTGTCGCATCGCACATCAACCAACAGGCATCGTATCCTCCCCATACACACGAGTACCTGTCCCCATCCAGATACTCGTTCTACCCCAGCCCAGACACGTTTAATCCCTCGCCCAGTCCACAGCAACTGCCCGACTCAGCGTCACCACTTCAATCACAACAAAACGCGTCACTGCATCCAGGCTACAGCGGTAACAACACGTTTCCGCATCCACATCCCAGCCCATCAACCACCTCACTATCCATATCGCCGACTGAGCACACCCACTGGGTAGCTCAGCCAGATCACATCGCCAAACTGTATCCTCCAGGCCAGATCCCCATTGGTGCAGCCGCACCCCAACCGGAAACGTCTCCAGAGACGGTCACTATTCCACCTGCGGCCACCGAAGCAGACACGCTGTCGTCCGCAACAGGTCAGGCTGCGGTCGCCGAGGCGACCCACGCTACGGGCGCTGCCGATCAGGCGCACGCCGCGGCGGCGGATGCCCATGCGCAGGCGTCTCTGAATCAGTCACCAGTGCACGCCGCGGCGGCTGCCTGGGCCAACCCTACAATGCCGTACTACAACTCGGTTCCTGGCCAGGTCGACTACTTGGCAGGTGACTACACCAACATCAACGGCGTCATCCCACAACTCCAGGCCGAGCACTATGCCGCCGGGGGTGCCGATGATTACAACGGCGTGACCCTCTCTAACTGGGCAGAGGCCAATGCGGCCGCCGACGCCAACGGTGGTGTACCTTCCCTCGTCACTGACGACACCAACGGTGGCCAGGTCGTCATCCCCGACCACCACGACCACCATGCGGCGGCGCAAGCCCTTGCCGTCGCCGGCAACGGAGATGCTGAAAAGCCCAAGAAGCTCGTGCTGGCTTGTCACTTCTGTCGTGGACGAAAGCTCAAGTGAGTCTAGCAGTCACGCGCTGCAAGATCATCGCTAACACTTGCCCCAGGTGTGATGGCGGCCGCCCAACATGCACTCATTGTGCCAAGCGCCAGCTTGTGTGCACATACGACGAGCAGGTTCGCCGACGAGGACCAGGGAAGAGAACGAAGGAGATGCGCGAACGAGCTGCTCGCGAGGCAGAGGCTGCAGGCTTGGGACTCAACCCCGAATCGTTAGCCCACCTCACAGGGGAGGCCGGACCGTCTACTCTTGTTGACGTGCCAAAGAAGCCCGGCCGGAAGCGCAAGTCGGAAGCTGTGGATGAGGCGGAGAAGAAGGCCCGCATGGAGCAGGAGCACGCAGAGGCTCAGGCCGCTGTCCAGGCGGCTGCGCAAGCGCACGCCGCGGCTCAGCTCAGTGCTCACGTCGGGCTGGAGCATTCCCTCGGCGAGCACGACCAGCCCTTAATTGACCCTGCTCTGGCTGGGGAGGGCGGCGCGGTGCTCGACCTCCCTCCGCTGGAGCCGGGCACGCTGGGCCAAGTGATCCAGCAGCTGAACGGCGCGCAGCAATAGCATCGTCCAGCTTTCTACTCGCCGAAACGCCCTTGCACCATATGGGCTCCCAACCTCGTGCTACCTATCACCCCCTCCCACTCTACCCCTACTATTACTGTTTTTTAGGTTTCGTTCGTCCTTCCTTCGGTCATTTGAGCCATAGGGGTATTTCCGTTGTACCTGTAGGCAGATGTACAGTGCTGCAGACGCAGCAATCAAACGAGAAGGCAGTGACGCCCATCGCCGTCATGAGGATTGGCTGGACAAGGGCTCCCTAGCCAAGTGCAAGTGGAGGTCTGACCAAACCCAAAAGTTGAGATTGGTTTCATTTCTTGTCTGCCGTGCTCGACGCTGCTGCTCGAGACAATGGCCCCAAAGCGAAGACCGGTCAACGTTGTTCGCTCAGGAAACGCAGGCAACTCTTCAAAGCCAACAAAGCCCAAAGACGAGAAAGATGGTGCCAACCCCGATGCGCCAGCGCGGCCTCCCCCGCTCTTCCCCATCGGCTACAAGTCGCCGGTGACCATCTTGAACGAGAAGTGTCAGAAGGCGGGATGGGAGCGACCCATTATCGAGACTGTGAGCTGCCCCTGCTTCTCCGCGTGCTAACGTGAGTAGAAGCAGAACCCGAGGTCGAACCCCGAGACGTTCAGCGGCGTGGTCATCCTGCGCAAGCGGACCAGCAAGAATGTGTACGACCTCGACACTGTGCGCTTCACGCCACACCCGCCGCTGGACATTGACAACGCTGCGATGACCAAGCACTACCTGGCGACCTACGCGCTGTTCAGGGTGGGTAGACGGAATGACAACGCAGCTGACGCCAGTTCCTCAACCACCTCCCGCTCGCCTTGACGCTCCCGCCGACAATCAGGCCATACTGGACGACGCTGCTTGCCGAGAAGTCGGCTGCGCCAGCACACAGGGACTGGGAGTGGGCGCCGGACCCCTTCGCGGCCAAGCACGAGGTCGAGACACGCCAGACCAAGAAGAAGGAGAAGGACGAGGCGGCCGCCTCGGGAGCAGCGACACCTGGCGGCTCGGGGTCGGCGCGCGCGTCGGGCCGTTCGACGCCGGCTGATGACGGGCGCCGCGGTGGCAAGGTGTGGGAGAATGCGCCCGAGGTGCGCATGGCGCCGGCGTTGCGGGAAGTCGTCGAAGGGACGGTAAAGAAGGTGGGTTGAGGGGGTCGTGGGGGTGTCTCTAACGCCCCAGCTGATGAAGCGCTTCCCGTCCGCGATCATGGACGCGACCCGCGAGACGGAGGGTACGCCTTCCGGGACGCCGGGAGCCTCGGGGACCAACACGCCGAGTCTGGACACCAAGCCGCTGCAGACGCAGCTCGAGACGCTCGGCTTCCGCCCTGCGCACATCACGTCGGCCCTGTCGGCCGTCGCGGCGGCACATGCGCGGCTGCAGGCTGGAGGCGTGAACGGTGCCGACCCGCTCGTGCTGTCGCTGAGCATCCTCTCCCCGCTCGAGGCGGCGATCGAGTGGCTCCTCCTCCACCTGCCCGAGGACGACCTCCCGCCGCGGTACCGCCCCAGCAGCAGTGCGTCGGACATGGTGACGGGCGGCTCGGCCAGCAAGGGTGGCAAGAGCGCGCTCGTGCGTGGCTGGGTCGTGGACAAGCTTGTCCGCAAGGCCGGGTTCCCGCGCAAGGCGGTCGAGGCGGCCATTGCGGCCGAGGACCGCGAGTCGCTCACGCTCGAGCTGCTTGGCCGCCGCCTGGTCGGGTGGAAGGGTGAGGACGCGGGCTGGGGCGACAAGGAGGTTGTCGAGTGGGGCGCAGGTACCGATGCCGACGAGGAGCGCCAGGTCATGCGCGACGAGGAAGTAATGGCACTTGAGGCCATGCTCGGCGAGCGGTTCCGCCGCGGCGAGACGCCGTCTGAGCTTATTGTTGACATTGAGAGCGGCAGCGACATGCTGCACCTCCATGTCGTGCTGGACGAACACGCGCCGTACCCGTCCGCCCAGCACCCGACGCGTCTGCCGCCGTTCTACCTCACGTCGACCACATTGCCGTCGTACATGCGCCTGCACCTGCACGCCGACATGCTCCTTCAGTTCCGCGACCCGCAGAGGCACGACCTCGTGTCGGTGCTCGAGGCGGGCACGGGCGGTGCCATTCTCATGATGGTCGAGCACCTCGAGACGACACTACCGTCGGTCGTGGAGAACCCGCCAGACATTGCCAACGTGACGCAGCACCTTGTCCCGCGTGTTGAGGACGACGAGCCTGAGCGCGCGCCGAGGGAAAAGGAGCGCAAGGCGCCGAAGCAGCATGCCACGACGCGGAGAAGAGAGCCGACCGCGGCGGAAAAGGAGGCCGTTGTGGCGGCGCAGAAGGCGCTCTTTGCCAACCCGGACTACAAGCCCATGCTTGCTGCGCGCGAGAAGCTGCCTGCCTGGAAGGAGCGGGACAATATCTGCGATGCGCTCGAGAAGAACCGCGTGCTCGTGGTTGTTGGAGAGGTGAGCATGGGCCTGCGCAGCGGCAGCTAACCCCCAGACCGGCTGTGGAAAGAGTACCCAGCTCCCCCAGTTTATTCTCGACCGCGAGATTGCCGAGGGGCGCGGCGCGTCGACCAACATCATCGTGACGCAGCCCCGACGAGTGGCAGCCATGGGCGTCGCCGCGCGCGTGGCGCAGGAGCGTCTCGAGGACGTCGAGGCCAAGCCCGGCAGCGTGGGCTACGCTATCCGCGGCGAGGCACGGCGCTCGCGCGACACGCGCCTGCTCTTCTGCACGACGGGTATTGTGCTTCGTCGCCTCGGGACCGGCGACGCCGACCTCAGTAACGTGTCGCACGTCATTGTCGACGAGGCGCACGAGCGCGGCGTCGACACCGACCTGCTCATCTGCCTCCTGCGCGACTTGCTCCAGAGGAACAAGACGATCAAGGTCGTGCTCATGTCCGCCACTATCAACGAGCAGATCTTCATCGACTACTTTGGCGGATGTCCCAGTCTCAAGATTCCTGGCTTCACCTACCCGGTTCAGGACCAGTGAGTGTGGCGGGGGAAGCGTGCCCCAGTGGCATCTCGCTCGTAATCTCGACACAAACTAACCCGGCAGCTACCTCGAGGACGTCGTCCCGCTCATCAAGTACCAGCCAACCCCGTCGCGGTTCGGCCCCAAGCTCAACGAGGACCAGAAGGCCGCCATGCGGGCCGACTATGAGAAGCTAGGTCTCGCGCAGGACGACCTTCGAGCCCTTGAGATCATCTCACAATCTGACCGTATCGACTATGGCCTTGTCGCCGCAACCGTTCAGCACATTGTTCGCACGGCCCCGGACACCAAGGGTGCCATTCTTATCTTCATGCCTGGTGTTATGGAAATCCGGCAGTGTATCGCGGAGCTTCAGAATGCCGACCTCGGTCTCGTGGAGATTCTGGCACTGCACGCAAACCTCTCGAGTGCCGAGCAGAGGCGTGTGTTCGTCCCCACGGCACCCAAGCGCAAGATCGTTGTGGCGACCAACGTTGCAGAGACCTCGGTCACCATTGACGATGTCGTCTATGTTGTCGACTCTGGACGCGTCAAGGAGACGCAGTACGACGCCGAGAACGGCATGCAGCGTCTGGTCGAGTGCTGGACGAGCCGTGCATCCGGCCGCCAGCGACGCGGTCGTGCGGGTCGTACGCAGCCAGGGCAGTGTTACAAGCTGTACACGCACCGCACCGAGAACAACAGCATGCCGAGGTTCCCCGTGCCCGAAATTCTGCGCACGCCGCTCGAGGCGCTGTTCCTCCAGGTCAAGGCCATGAACGAGGAGACGGACGTCAAGGCGTTCCTCGGCAAGGCGATTGACCCGCCCAAGATGGACGCTATCGACTCTGCCTGGCAGACGCTCATCGATCTTGGGGCGGTGGAGAGCGAGAAGCACACGAGCAAGCTCACCGCCATGGGACGTCATGTGAGTATCTGCAGGGCGAATGTGGCGCCATCGCTAACCTTGCACTCTCAGATGAGCATGATCCCCGTTGACCTGCGATTGGCCAAGATGATGATCCTGGGCACCATTTTCAAGTGTCTCGACACCGTGCTGACGATTGCGGCGCTTCTTTCGTGCAAACCCCTGTTCACTTCGCCAATCGACCGGCGCGATGACGCCAAACGGGCGCGCGAGGCGTTCACTACCGCTCGCTCTGACCTGCTGACCGACGCACGCGCATACCACGAAGTTGCCGCGCTGCGCGGCGGCGCAGCACGCTCATTCTGCGAAAAGGTGAGCACGGGCAGCCGTCAAGGCAAAGCACCCGTTGTGCCGGCCAGAGTTGACACACTCGCACAGAACTTCATCTCGCCGTCAACAGTGCGCGATATCACGTCGCTGCGTCAGGACTTTATTGGCGCCCTGTCCTCTCTGGGCTTTATCAGTTCGTCGGCCGCCGGCCTGGCGCGCGTGAGCACAAACGTGGGCAAGGACAACCTTGTCAAGGCGGTGATCGTGGGCGGGCTGTACCCGCGCGTTGCGCGCATCGCGCTCCCGGACGCGCAGTACGAGCGGGTGCAGCAGGGCGCGATCGCGAAAGAGCACGAGGCAAAGGAGGTCAAGTTCTTCGACCAGGCCGGGCGCGTCTTCCTGCACCCGAGCAGCGTGCTCTTCTCCGTGTCGGGCTGGAAGCGCGGCTACCTTGCGTACTTTTCCAAGGCCGAGACGTCCAAGGTGTTTTTGCGCGACGCGACAGACGTCCCGCTCTACGGCCTGCTCCTGTTCGGCGGCCAGATCACAGTCAACCACTGGGCCGGCGGCCTCATGCTCGGCAAGGACGGCCACGTCAAGCTTCGCGCCGCGACGCGTATCGGCGTCCTGTGTGCCCAGCTCCGCCGCCTGCTCGACGCCGAGCTCGCCGAGCTCATCGAGTCGCCCCACGGCGCGGCAGACCTCCGCGAGGACGTGACGGGGGCTATGATGGCGCTTCTGGCGCGCGACGGCCTCACGCAGTAGTAGTTAGTACACACTTTGCGCTTCACTCTGCACCTGTATATGCAACATTTAGCTGAGACCAATGGTGACTCACGAGGCACACCGGCGTTGGCGTCGGGCGCTGCCGCCTGTGGCGCGGTGCTGGGCGCGAGGGTCACCTGTGAAATGCGTTGTTCTTGTGGAAGTTGGTGAGCAAGGGCATGGACACGCCGCCGCCACCCTCACGCTAGCACGGACTACATCTATCGGCACAAAATACAAGGAGATACACTGACAACCCTCGCCCACCGCCCTAGACGCCCACACGGTTGACCACCTTCTTCTGGTTGGAGAAGCGGATGACCTCGCGCTTCTCGAGGACAAAGACGGCGCGCTCGAGCGCATGTTGCGAGTAGCCCTGGTGGTTGACAAACTCGCGCACGAGCGACTGGTAGCTCGTGCTCCAGCCAATAGGCAGGCGGCGCTTGAGCTCCTTCTCGATGCGCTCCATCTCGTCCTGCAGCTCGGCGCGCGACATGCCATCCACTTGCCCGGCGGCGACGGCGTCCATTGTCGAGTACTTGAACAGACGGATCGCCTCCTCGACGTGGTGCGCGCCCACCTGGGGCGAGAGCGTGATCTTGGCCAGCGACTCGGAGATGCGGATCATGGCCTCGAGCTGACGCACAGTGATCGGAATCGAGCTGCGCTCGTCATTGTCCCGCTCCACCTGCTGCACCTGCTTGCGCAGGCTGACAAAGTGCGAGCTGAGCATTTCGGACGCTTCGGGCGACAGGCGGGGCGCACATCGGCTCTTGCAGTACGCAATGTACCGCTTCATCTTGTCAATGTCGATCTCGCCAATCACGTCCTCGCCGGCCTCGCGGTTCATGTGGATGTTCATGACGTGCTTGGCGATAGTGCGGTCACGCGCCTCGTTGTGCTCGTCCTTGACGATGAAGATCATGTCGAAACGAGACAGAATGGTCGTCTGGAAGTCGATGTTCTCACCGGGCGACTTCATGTCATCGTAACGACCAAAGACAGGGTTGGCCGCAGCGAGCACGCTTGTTCGTGAGTTGAGGATCGTAGTGATACCCGCCTTGGCAATCGAGATGGTCTGCTGCTCCATAGCTTCGTGAATGGCCACACGGTCCTCATCTCGCATCTTGTCGAACTCGTCGATACACACGACGCCGCCGTCCGCAAGCACCATGGCGCCGCCCTCGAGATAGAACTCGCGTGTGACAGGGTCACGCTGAACCGATGCAGTGAGACCGGCAGCCGACGAACCCTTGCCCGACGTGTACACCGAAATAGGTGAGACCTTCTCGACAAACTTGAGGAGCTGCGACTTGGCAGTACCGGGGTCACCGAGCAAAAGCACGTTGATGTCGCCACGAAGACGCATGCCATCTGGAAGAATCTTCTTGCTTCCGCCCATCAGGAGACAAGTCACCGACTTCTTGATGTCGATGTTTCCATAGATACTTGGCGCGACCGACTGGGCGAAGCGCTCGTACAGGCCGTCTGATCGCGCAAGCTGCTGGAAGTGCTCCTCCTCCTCGGGTGTGAAGACGCGTGATCCAGGGGACGAGGCAACGGATGAGTCGATCTCAATGCCGAGGACCCGCAGGTACGGCTGTCGAAGGGCAGGGGCGCCGCTGTTCTTCGAGTTCTTTGACGTAGGCGCAAAGGTCGAGTAGATGCCAGTAGCGACGATGCGAGATCCTGGCACAACCTTACCACTGAGGTAGCGCTCGGCCTGGAGCATCATATGACGGGGAAGCTCTCCAACGGGGACCATGTCGGGGGCCTCCTGAAGCTTGATGGTCTGCTGGTCGACGAAGCGACAGCGGTCGTGGAGAATGACATACGGGTCCATGGGGCACTCCTTCTTCTGGCCCTCAGCTGCGGGCGCGTCACACCGCCTGGGGAGCGCGGCGCGCTCACCACCCATGCCGCCGGGGACCTTGACGACCTTGACGGTACGGCACGACTTGCACTGAAGGTGGAGCTCGGTGGCGCGCGCCGAGAGTTGGGACGCGTTGATGACGATGCCTGGGAGGCGAACGAGGGTGGTAAGGGTATCGGCCTGAACCAGTTAGCATCGTGCTCATGAGTCAAAGGCTCACGGTCAGCTGGCGGAACTGGAACATGTTCATGCCGCTCTTCAGCGTGACCTGCATCTCGGGGACGAGCTCGGCGGCGGTCGACGAGCCGGGCTCCGTAGACGGGCTGACGAGGGTCCGAGCCAAGCGGAGCAACGCGCTCTCAAGCTGCAATGGTCAGAGGAGTAACCTGCGTAGATGCATCGCAACGTACCAGAGGGAGCATCTCTCCGGGCTTGTCGCGGACCTTCTGCGCCAGCTCGGCATCGAAGAGGTTGAGGTCGTTGAGGTCGACCTCAAGGGTGTGATGGTGGAGGAGGAGGGAGGAGCGCAACCGGTCACTGGCGGTGTCAGCTAAGACTAGGATATCATTGAGTAACAGCTGACTCACCGGTAGATGAACTCTTGGTTGACGCGGAACTCTGAGAGGAACCGAAGGAACAAGGCCTCAGTCTCGGCGGGCGAGTCGACACCTTGGTCGCCCTCGAGGACCTGGACCGAGTAGATGCGGTTCTGCTCGAACCCACTCTGCACGGTGTTAGCTGCGGGCGTGATGGATGCGTCGCTGGGCTTACCATTGTTTGTGGTGTAGTGTGTGTTGTGGTCGCGAGTGATGAAGAGTCGAGAGTACAGGACAAATTGAGGGTTTTGTCATGTCGGGGGTGCGACACGGCGGCCAACGGCGCGCGGGGCGCGGGGCGCGGGGGGGTGCGCTGTTGGTGCGAGACGCGTCGTGACGCGCTCCAGGGTGAGGAAAGCAAGACGCGCTTGGGTGATTATCTATTCAACACCCCTGTTTAAGCACATGGCCGGCGGAATCAGATTGGTCCATGATCGCGGACGACTGTGGCGGAGTGTCAGAACGCCTCTGCCACTTTGGCCGTCTTGGCGGCTGCGTGCTGAGTGAGCAGCCTCAACACGCCCACTTTGCATGCCCAACGCTGCAGCCCCAAAAGCACGCGCCCACGTGGGGTCACAGTCTTCCGAGAAGCACAGTGCGAGCACTGTGGCGTGATTAAAGTTTGCGCCTCATGCTCGTTTGTCAGACAAGAGGTCTGTGGTTTGACCCGGTATCGAAACATGGGGTCAGTGGACGAGCACGGACCGTTGCGTGTGTGTTGCCACCTCCGTCAGCGCCAACTGCCATGGGTAAATCTTAATCACAAACGGCCGTTCAGTGGTTTGGGTGTTGGCAGCTTGGGAGTGCGTGGGGTGGGAGGATCAACGTCGCATGACCAATTCCGGCTTGCTCGCCGGACCGCGTGGAGGTGTATTCGAAACAATAGAGCGGTGAGACAAGGGTGCTGCTCAGTGGGTGATGATAACATGGCGGTGCGGCGATGGGATTCACACACTCACGTGTAAGGAGAGCACACCGCGGTCATCGCTCGCTGCGAATTGGGTGGGTCAAGGTTGAGCGAGGGCTCCTGGATCGAGCTAGCACCTCGCGATCACTTCGTGGGCGCTCGAGTGGCCAAGCCCAAGTTTTTCTTGGATTACGAGAGGTGCGAAGCGGCTGATGGGGACGGACCACCTGTCTGCCGAAGACGCCGCACGCCGCACACCACAGAGCCAGAGCGCAGGGCGGGTACATAGATGTCCGAGTGGCTGCGGTGGAGGCGCGTGCGCGTGGGCTGAGAAACGATCACAATGGGAGATCTGGGAACCCAGTGCCCTTGGGTGGGGGGATGCATCAACGCATCAACGCATCACAAGTCGTCGTCTGGCGGGGTAACAAGGCGGGCAAGAGGATGAGGAGGGCGCAAGGCGAGTGCGCCTGAAGCAAGCGAGCAAGAGTGCGCGTGACCTGCGCCCCGACCATCAGCGGCGTCGTGCACAGCTGTGCATGCCGACGACCTAGCGCAGCGCAAGGTGAGCTTGGAGCGAGTTTTCAACGGTCTCGCGATCAGTGGACCGGGCTATCGCGCTGTCCTTTCGACCGTTGTGTTTTGGCGGCGTCGTGCCTGAGGATACACGGCGGACAATGACGACGGCAGCGGCGGGGCGTCTCGAGACGATGACGACGGGTACGAGGACAGCCATGGGTCGAGCCGATCAGTGGGTCCACACCGTGGGATTGCCAGCCAAGACTATTCGATCCCTTTGGCGGGGGGGCGCACTCGCTGGGCCGCGGAGGTGCGAGGGAGGTGGGCAGCGAGGGTAGAAAGCCGAGGCGCAGCGGACAGCATCGCAGTGTGAGGGCTCGATCCACGGAGGTCCACACGGATTTGCAGGCGATTGATAGCACCGTAGGTAGCACAGCACAGTTTCCAACCCGCCGCGGAGCGCGCTGAGGAGACTGGCATGCACAACTGGGCACTGGGGCCCCCAGCGGGCGAAACGCCTCTGACGCCGAGTTCCCATGTGCGCGGCCATCTGCACGCGCCGCACTGCGCAGTAACAACAAGGCTGGCAGCCGTGTCAGCGTGGCTACGGCGTGCAGGCACAGCGCCCATCACTCGCTCGCGCCACGACGCAGCAGCAGGTTGAGTGGCACAGCACCAGCACCACCAGCAGCCAGCAGTAGTCGCCGCCGCATGCCCGCCCCGCGCCCATTGTCCAAAGTCCGATCCCCGTCGCCCTCGCCCTCGTCCCCCTGCGTCACCCGACGCTTCGGACAACACCGGCAGCGCGTGCCTTTGGTGTCTTCGGACCGGAGTAGACGGCCAAAGGGAGGGGTGAGTAGTCGTCAGGCCACGGCACCATGGCTTGGGCTGCGACCTGCCTCGTCGTGGTCGCCGTCGCTGTCGGCACCGCGCCGGCTCGCGGCAGTCTGCGAGGCGAGAGGGAGCGCGCACCGGTGTGTGTGTGTGCATGTGCAAGTGCATGTGCATGTGCACTGACGCATCGTTGCATCAGTTCGCATCGTGTCCCGTGTCCTCTTTCCCTCATCCTTTCCTGCTTCTCCATCGCACGCACACACGCGCCGCGCCCACCACCACCACCACCAGCAGCCCCCTTCCACAACCATCACCCACCTCACCTCTTTGGGTAGAGGCAAGCGGCGTCCGCCTTGCCGCCCACACACAGCGACACACACCCCCGCCCCCGTAAGCCGCCCACACACACTCACACCTGGCCTTTTTCTCCCCGAGGTGACGGCTGCCCACAGCCCGGTGGCTTTGTAGACCCACAATCGGACAAGGCAGCACCATCGCACCTGCCGACAACAACAACAACAGCAGCAGCAGCAGCAGCAGCAGCAGCAGCATCAGTAACAACAACAACAATACCCTCCTCCACTCCTCTTTGTACACACCACTGCATCTCGCACCCACTGTCCCGGCGGCAAGGGCACGGCCACCCCTCCCCCTTCCTCATACCCTCCCCTCCCTCCCACTCCCCCTCCCCTCGCCCAACGCTTGGCCTCCACAGCGGTCGGTCAGCACACTCAGCGCCGATCTCGCACGACGGCGCTCCTGACTGCTCCGATCTCGCCCATTCCCACAATACTTCCCGCCTGCAAGACGCCGCATCCCTTCTCGTCGCGGGCCATCCTAGTGCGTCCGTCCGCCCTCGTGCGCCACCCCTGCCGCCCAAACGCAGGCTTGCACAAGACCATTGTGAGGTGTCGTCGCCTCCTGCATTTTCTCCGCGCCATCTTGATCGAGCCATCTCAAGGGGTCGTGCGCCCTATCCGTCAACTCCCTGCTCCATATCTCGTCTGCTGGTCTGATCTCTTTCGGGCCCTGCGTGCCACTCTAGCCCCCAGATCACGACGTCGTCTCGCGCCCCTCTCTGTGCGGCCGCGTGTGCTCCGAAGTGTATCGCCATTCTGCACGCATACTACCCAAGCTGTAATTTGTACGACGTTGTGATTGATACACTGCAATCTGGAGTTCCACACATCTGCCGCAGACGGAGAGCACGCACAACACACACCGATATTTCCGTACTGGTGCGGATCCGCACCTACACCGCCATCTGCGACGATACCCAGTCGTCCACCTCGCACCCTCAACAACAGAGAGGCTGGGCGAGCAAGTCGCCGCAGGAAACACGAGGTGCGTCCTCCCCTATCCCATTGTACGCCACCTGCATACAGGCAGCCCGCTGGCGTGTTTGCCACCACCACGCTGGCCACGCTTTCAGGAGCCGGCGGCGACGATCCTCTTGGTGGCGACCAGCTGAGTGGGTTTTGTTGTCCGCCGTCTAGACCCTGGTAACATATAACAGGATTGTCCTTTGCATAATCTTGCCCCTCGTCCCCTCTATCTCTCTCACATTTCCTTGCCCCCCCCCCCTCCCTTTTGCCGCTGGCGTGCTGGTCGGACGGAGCTGACGACGACGGCCACTCAGTCGACTCAGAAAACCGATCGGGTAGTGGCTCTGTGCCTCCTCACGATTCTTGCCGACCTCACTGTCCGCTTCGTCCCACCTTACCCCACTCTGATCGACTGCGCTCGCCTGCTCGCCTTACTCCCACCACCACCACCACTAGCGGCACGCAACATGCAGCACCTCAGCGGATTCCAACAGCAACCCTCGGGCCTCCCATTGACGTCACCTCCCCTCGTCTCTTCGTCAGCGACTGCCCCCTTGGCTGGGACCAAGCTACCGCAGGGGACTTGGGGGACAGCGCCACAGCCCCAGCAACACCTTGCCACCTCTTACCCTAAACCACTGCTTCTCGGTCCACCTGTCAGTCTTACAAACCAACACCTATACCAGCACCAGCACCACAATTCGTCGTCGGCCCAGCTACTGCCAACCTCTGGATTGAGCTTTCAACCACGCGGATTCCCACAGTCCAACGAGCCCATGTACTACCAGGGACACACCCAGAACATCCCTCCTCGATTCGAGGGATACGATGCGGGCGTGAGCGGGTATTCCCAGCCACTACTCTCCCCCGCCACCCAACCCAGTCTCGGGCCTCAGCAAAACGACGTAGATCGCTGGTACACGCAGCCAGCGGATCAGTCGCTATCTCCTACCAAGAGGGGAAAAGGTCAGAAGAAGGCCGACGGCAAGCAGGCCACCTTCCTAACAAAGCTTTACAAGTGAGTCGTCGAGCCTACACGTCAACCCACGCTGCGCACGACCGTTTGCTGACATTCACAGCATTCTGTGAGATCTGCCGCTCGGGACCACTGGCTGACCTCCAGAGAGCAACCAGAGTACAACCATGTGAGTTCAAAAGTATGACACGTAGCATAGTGCTAATTTGCATTCTAGATCATTAGATGGGATGCTGCCGGGGAGACTATCATTATCGAACGACCAGAGGAACTGGCGGATAAGATCCTGCCCATTGTTTATCGTCAGAGCCGATTTGCTAGCTTTTCAAGACAGCTAAACGTAAGGCAAGGCGCTTGAATCCCACGCTAATGCTCCAGATCTACGGATGGATGCGTAAAGTTAGCCTGCGTAACGTCGAGAATGGGATTGTTGACCCGGACGCCAGCATGTGGTGTGAGTTCCGCGTCCTTCCGCCCAGTGCGCGCCGCCGCTGACCAGGTGCCACAGCGCACAAGACTCTCCGGCGAGACTCGCCGAAGGAGTTGATCCTAACTTTCAAGCGCCGTGTTCCTCCCCGCCCTACGCAAGCGCAGAAGAATGCAAGGCTCCAGAACGAGAGCCAGATGCTAAGCTCGGACTCCGACAGCTTCAACTCGCCTGCCGACCCGTACCCCAACCATCGCCTCAACGAGCTCGAGGGCAGACCCATGTCATCTTTTGCTCTTGATAATCCTCACCTCTTGCCGTCGGTTGGTGGTCTGATTGATCCTCACAACCAGACGGCTAGGGGAGAAACGGGCCCAAAGCTGGTTCCCCGCCAGTTTGCTTGGTCGAGCACCACCCCCGCCACGGCGATTCCTCTCCACCGCAGCCACCAGCACCACCTGATGGTGCCAGCCGGCAGAGCTGGTGTTCAATCCGCCCCAGCTACTTCGACTAGTTTTCCGGGTGTGACCTCATCTCTAGGCTTCTCGGGGGGTTCGGACGCAAAGCTTGTAACCGACCCCCTCCCAAAGGCACTGCTCCCTGCCAACTCGACCAGGCTTGGACCGGCTTGGCTAGGCGGGGAGCCCAGAATTGACAACAGCGACCCCCTTCTCCGCGGTACTGTCAACGACCCGACCTTTCGCACTGATGACGCGTCAACCTGGATCCGCAGAGGCCAGGGGGTGTTGGGAGAGGGTTTCAAGCCTGCAACGCCGACGTCGAACTACCTGTCGTCCATGCCCTCGAGCTTCAACTACAACCCATCATTCGCCCAGGAACCTCTTCGCGAGGCCCTCCCCACCAGCTCTTCTTCCTTCTCAAACCTCGGCAAGGCTCTAGGCTCCAACAACCAGCCGACGGCGGCTTCGGCTCCCCGCTCTCCTGTTCAATCCGGCGCTGGCGCTGGAGGGGACGCCCAGTCGCAGACGATCTCTCCGGGGGTGTACAGCTCGCGGGGTCTAGGCAGTAGCAGCCTCGTACCTCCGGCGCCTCAGGCCAATGTGACGGCGCGCACATGGCCGCCTCGCCCTGGCGGGACCAGCGCGGGGTCTGACACTCCGCCGCCGCCTCGCTCCCCCACCATTGTCAAGCACGAGCGCCGCTACTCGCAATCCAAGGCCCCGTACACGCCGCCGAGCACCACTCGCGAGGCCAACACCCAGACCAACACGCAGGGGCCCGGTGGCGCCATCCGCAGCACGCACATCAAGCGCAGCTCGCTGTCGCAGGTCAACACTACGCTGCCGCTCCCCCGTGACGAGGAGGCGCTTCCAAGCGCTAACCTCCCCGGTCAGCCTGAGCTATTTGGTGGTGAGCTGGAGACCAAGGTTGAGGTTGTGGACGGGTGAGTTGGTTTGCTCTCTGCCCCTGAGGTCTGTGCGACCTGCTCACGGCCGCAGCCTATGAGTACTTGCTGCAGTTGGGTCCTTGACGAATGGTTACGAATCGATGAGCATCTACGAGTGGCACGAATTCTGAATACTCCTCTACACCATTTGATCGCTTCTCATCTCCCCCACCCCACTGTATACATACAGGCTGTGTTGTATTTGTCGTAGGCGCCGTAGGCGGTAGACACTGTGTCGATGATGATGATCTGTGATGGTTGCTGCACAGGGAGTAGGGAGTGCCACATGGCGGTCATTTAATCCGTCCACCCACTTTTCCTGCTGGCCACCTTTCCAACTTCGAAACACACAAATGAGGTCGACGACCGTACTGACATTGTTGACTCTCTCGCCGCAGTCGTATCTTATCCATCCGCCTCGTCCCACGTCCGGACCGCCGCCGCGCCGCCCACCGCCGACGCCAAACCCGCTCCAGCGCAAAACCGGCGCCGAACCAGCCGCCGTCGTCCTTCTCCCTCCCCTTCTCTCTCCCCTCTTCTTGCAACAATGGCCAACCTCGGCGTGCCCGTCAAGCTCCTGCACGAGTCGCTGGGCCACATCATCACGGTCGAGCTCAAGACCGGCGAGGTGGGTTGTGGGCGTGTGGCGTCCTGCCGTGCGGGTTGCTGACCCCCCTGGCCAGATGTACCGCGGCAAGCTGATGGAGGCCGAGGACTCGCTCAACATGGCCCTGCGCGAGATCACCGTCACCGCGCGCGACGGCCGCGTCAGCCAGCTCGAGCAGGTGTACATCCGCGGCAGCATGGTGAGTTGTGCGGTGTGGTCGGGCGATGCGATGCGGCGCGAGCCGTTGCCGCTGTGCACGCGACCGGCAGCCGGCAGCCGGCGCTTGCTCGCGCTCGCTCGCTCGCTGGCTCGCCGCGCGCCTCCCCCGCGCCCGCCCCCACTGACACCCGTCCCCAGGTCCGCTTCATCATCGTCCCCGACCTGCTCGCCAACGCGCCCATGTTCAAGCGTGTCGGCCCCAACGCCATGCGGGGGCGCGGTATCGGCGCTGCCCGTGGCCGTGCGACCATCCAGCGCGCCAACGCGCGCCGCGGCGGGCCGCCGCGCAGCCAGGGCGTGCGCCGTTAGACAGACGTTGTATGTTAGGGGCGGCGTAGGACGTAGTGATCGCAGCGAGATGCAGCTATACAGACTGGGTCGGAGAGGGTTGACGAAAGTGGAGATGGTAACAGCACGCGCAACTCGACTCGACAGCAACACGCGAAACTCAACACCACCCCTTCATGTGCATGCTCCACACACAAACGACGTGCACGCTACGAGTACGGCTACGACACAGCTAAAAGTTGAGCACATCCTCGAGCCGCTGCCTCGGAAGTTTGGCCACCTCGGGCTTGATGGCCGCCAGTAGGTTCTTGGCCGCCTCGTTGCCAGGCTGCAGACGGAGTACCTGCTTCAGGTCTGCCTCGGCGTCGCGCCAGCGCTGAAGACCCTTGCGGGCGACAGCGCGCTGATAGAACGCCTTCGAGTTCTTGGCGTCCTTGTTGAGGATATGCTGACAGTCGAGCTCGGCCAGCCCGTGGTTGCCCAGGTGGTTGTGCGCGACGGCCCGGTTCGAGTAGTAGACAGTCTTCTTGCCGTCGAGGCTGATGGCACGCGTGTACCGGTCCACCGCGTTGGCGTGCTCCTGGTTGTTGACCGATACGTTGCCCGCCGCCTTCTCGCGCGCGCCAAACTCCTCGGTCCATTTGTCCATGCACTCGACCCACTTGCGGCCCTCGCCCAGCGGCCGGCCCTTGCGCGTGGCCGCAGCCTCGGTCAGCCGCCGATACAGCGCAATGGGGTGGACGCTCTGCAGCGCCTCAATGTCTGCGGGGTACCCAGCGTACGTGAACGGCGATGTGGTCGTGGCTGTTTTGTGTAGCAGCTGCAGAGTCAGCACACGCCGCCGTGTCCAACCGACCCACCTTGACAAAGTGCCGAAACGTCAACACGACTGCCATGTTGCGTACCGCGGGATCGGCCTCGGCCCACTCGTGTGGCAGGTACACCTTGCGCACCACCGGCTTGGCGACCTTGGGTGGCACCTTGACCGTCTTGTTCAGCCGCGCCTTGGTCCGTCCAGACGTCATCTTGCGTCCGTTCTTGCCGCCATTGGACGTAACAGTGCCCGCCTCCGACCCGTCGTCCTCGTCGAGGTTGAGCGCCGCCTCGAGGCCTTCGAGGGCAGCAGGCGCATTCGTGCTGGGTCCATAGCGGCTCTCCACCGACGGGTCAGCCGCACCAAGCTCCTTGAGTCGCCAGCGCAGGTGCTCCTCAACTGCCAGCACGTCGGTCATTTGAGGATGGGCGAATATCGGCGGGCGTCTGGGGTCGGACACGGGCGTGGGCGCGCGCTTCGGGTTATGCACAAAGCCCTGCCCGTTAGGTAAAGAGTTGGCTCCCACCGGTTCTGACAGCCCAGACTTGAGAGAGGAGCGCTCCTCACGTTCGCGCGCCTGCGCCTGCGTCTCAACCTGACCAGCCCAGCCCTCTGCGACGGGGCTGTCTGCCAGCTCGAAAGGGAGGAGCCCAATGGGTGCCTTTCGAACCGCGACCGCAGCATGGAGACATTCGGGACAAGCCAGCAGCTGACAGAGACACCTGGCGTGGTCGTCGTCCTCACCCGGTGCGCCGTGGGGTGGGCCAAGGTCGTGGGCGCAGACGCCGTCCCGGGGAAGCCCAGCGGTGACGTTGGGCTGTGCACCAAGGCCGCCCGCTCCGATCGCTGCCGCAGCCGTGGCCATTGCCGAGCTCTCGCCCCTGTGAGCAAGATCGGCTGGCACGAGACGCCCAGACAACCGACGCTCCAGCTCGGCATACAGGTGGTCCAGCATGTCGGCCATGAATATTTGGTCGAGTGCCGGGCCGCCGTGCACAATCTGTCTCCTCATAAACGAAGGTGACGCACCGGCGACGATTAGGCTGATGATGAAGGTCGGGATGGTGCGAGTGAAGACGTGGTGAAAGGCCTCGGTCCTACGGGCGATCGCCATCAGCGTCTCGCCAAATCTCTCTGCTCACCAGCACGACTCGACCCATGTGTCGTACTCGCGGCGGACAAGCACGGCCATGTCGTCCACAATCGTCTCCAGTTCGGCCTCGGTGAGATCGGCCGTGCGCTCCGTGTTGTGGACGCCCCGGTCTGGCCATCTGCGATGGACGGGGCAGCTCGGACCGGATGGGTCCCCAGTGCGGTTGAGCGGCTCCTGGTGTCTTCCTGGGAGCTGGAGGAGGGGCAGCTGGGGTGGCGGTGCCGGCTGACGGTATGCACTTGCTGCGGCGGCGATGCTGTCCGGGCTCATATCCGGCAAGACCGGGGGGAAGATGGAGGGCAGCGCGTGCGCATTTGGAAAGCGCATGAGCGGGGGTGGCATGGTGATCGAGGTTGATGGGCCATGCGGTGGGGAGTGTGGGGCGCGGCGGACACGGCTAAGGGGGGCGGGGGGGGGGGTGGAGATGCCGGCCGTTGAAGGGGTCGTTGGCCAGGAGGAGGGGGAGGTTGGTGGTGGTGACGACGGATCTGATGCGATGGATGCACCAGAAGGCCGCCGTGCTACAAGATCGCGGCGCGCCCGACGTCAGAGACTGACTGCCGTTGGGTTGGTGCATAGACCGGGAGCAATATTATCATTCACACGTCATTGTCTCGCGGCCGGCCGTCACCAACAACCACAACCACCACCCCTCGTCGAGTTGGTCGCGATCGAGGCAATGTTGGTCAAGTCGCTTCACTCTCGCATCCACCGCCATCAACGACCGCTAGAGCTCCCAAACGATGGTCTATAACGGAGGTGAGTACTGGCTGTACTGTCCGGGCTCCGCTCACCCCCCCAGACGAGGTCTCGGCCGTCGTGGTCGACTTTGGGTCGCACACCACGCGTGCAGGATGGGCGGGCGAAGACAGCCCGCGCGTCGTCACGCCCTCGTTCTACGGCTACACCGACGTGCCGCAGCCATCCGGATCGGGGTCCACGTCGAACGGGACCGCGACGGACGCGCCGGCCAACGGCGACGACCCGATGGATGGCACCGGCGACGAGAGCAAGGTCGGCGCCACGAAGCGCAAGTACTACTTTGGTGACGACGGCGTCGGCGTCTGGCGGAACGGCATGGAGGTCGGAAACTTCATGGTGGACGGAATTGGTGCGTGGCGGACGGTGGTATCGGTGCTCACGCGTCAGTCAACGACGGAGAGGCCGCCGGAAACATGCTCAAGTACCTCTTGAGGGATCGCCTCGCGGTCGACCCGTCCGAGCACCCCTTGTTCCTCACCGAGCCAGCATGGAACTCGCCAAAGGCCCGCGAGACCCTCGCCCAGATTGCCTTTGAGCAGGAGGAGGTCCCGGCGCTGTACTTTGGTTCGAGTGGCGTTTTGTCGGCGTAGGTGCTGGATGACGGGCATGCCACTGACGCCCAGCTTCTCGGCCGGCAAGCGCACTGCGCTCGTGCTCGACGTTGGACATATCAACAGCAGCGTGGTTCCTGTCGTCGACGGCTATGCGCTGCGCGCCGGAACAATGCGCCAACCGCTCGCGTCGGCGCTCGTCATCTCGCAGCTGCATCACCACTTCTCCAACACGACGCCTACACGGTCGTTCCCGCTGTCGCTCCTGCCGCGCCACCTGATTGCGCGGCGTGACACAACGGCCGAGCCCGGCACCGAGCCGCACCCGCTTATCCGTGAGGACCGGTTGCCTGGCACGACGGCGTCGTGGCGCGCGTGGGCCGAGCAGGGTGTCGTGGACAACTGGAAGGAGGCGTGCGGCGAGGTGGTCAGCTACCGCGGGTTCGACTTTGCCAGCGCGCGCGACCTCCCGCAGGTGCTGTACGAGTTCCCCGACGGCTACCACCAGTACTTTGGCGAGGAGCGCTACCGCTTCACCGAGGCGCTGTTTGACCCCAAAAAGTACTTTGACCAGTCGTTTGAGCCCCCAGCGTCGCTGCGCGTCACGCCATCAGGCGACCACAGCCACTCGCTCAAGGAGGTCGTGCCGCTCTCTCAGCTGGTTCACGACTCTGTTATGGCGTGTGACGTCGACGTGAGAGCATCGCTCCTGCAGAACATTGTTGTTGTCGGCAACACGTTCCTGACGCGTGGCCTGACTGAGCGTCTGGATATCGAGCTCGCCGCCCTCCTCCCCAGCGTGAGTAGAAGTAGACGTACACGCACGACGAGCAAATGCTGACGCTGCCCAGCAAAAGATCAAGGTGAATGCGTTCGAGCGCAAGTATGCGCCGTGGCTCGGCGGCTCGATCCTCGCGTCCCTCGGCACGTTCCACCAGCTCTGGGTCACCAAGGACGAGTACGAGGAGCACGGTATGAACATTGTGCACCAGCGCTGCAAGTAGGCGTGGTGTGTCGTAGATGTAGCGTTGTGATGAATGTGATAGTACCGAGGTGGGCGAGGTGGCAGGAGTGGTGGTGGTCGCATGCGCGAATGTGGCGAGGCGTCCGATGAGTGTGGCGTCAACCGCAGCAGCATGCAATGCATTAATGCAGTAGTGTACAGAGCAGCACATACAAGTACAGTCTATGGCTGGGAAGCGGGCTATGCAGGACCCGCTTCACTCTACTCTATTCTCTATTATTGCGCTTCAATCTAATCTCTATTTCGGGGTTGAGAACTTTGAGTTTGCCCTCATCCTGGCGCCGATGCGGGCAAAAATGAACGGGAAGGGCGTGCAGAGCGCGAGGAGGCCGGCGAGGAGACATGTGCCGCCGACGGGGCCGAGCTTGCGGTACATCTGCTGTCCGAAGAGCGGGAAGATGGCGGCAAAGACGCTGCGCACAAACGAGTTGGACGCGAGCGCCGACGCCGCGACGGGGCGGTACGCGTCGACGAGGTACGTGAAGACGCCGGTGAACGAGTATCCGACGCCGGCACCGAAGAGGGTCGTCATGAGGATGGGCACGATCCAGTGCACGCTCTTGAATGACGTGAGGCCGAACAGAAGCACGCCGAGCGGCGCGAGCACGGCGCCGTACTTGCCGAGGTACAGCCTCTCCTCGGGCGGCGGGGGCCCGCCGAGCCTGGCTGCGACGCGCGCGTAGCGCTTGTTGAAGAGCGGCTGGGTGAACGACGACATGAGCATCCCCGCCCCGATGCCGAGGAACGCCATGCCCGTCGACTGCACGTCGAAGCCGTACTGCGTGCGGAAGACGTACGGGATGCCACCGAAGAACAGATACATGACCCCAAGGGCGATCGCGCTCCAGGTGTCGAGGAAGAGGACCATGGGCTGTGTGGCGAGGAGGACTGGAGCAGGGGTTAGTGGCGGCGGCGGGGTCCGGGGAAGAGGTGCTCACTGAACGGCGTCTTACACGACGTCGCGACGGCAGCCGCGAACGAGCGGTTCGAGCGCTCAATCGGCGCAAAGTACCGGTCGTCGCCGGTCGATTTGCGCAGCCTGTGGCGGGTCAGAGCTGTTGCGTGTGGCACACTCACGCGGCGGCTTTGCGCGCCAGCACGATCGGGTGGTACCCCTCCGGGACGACAAGCCACAGGATCACCGTCATCACAGCGGCCCAGATGAGCTGCGTGTACGACACCCAGCGCCAGTCGGGCTGGTTCTGCACGATGAAGCCGGACACGAGGGGGCCGATGACGGGCCCGAAGAAGGGCGCACCGGAGAAGATCATCATGGGGCTGGGTTGTCAGTTGGGACTTCGGACTGCTGTCATCAACTCACGTCCCGACTTTGTGGTTTGGAAACACGTCAGTGATGGCCGCGCCGGACACGCTGAGGAAGCTCGACCCGGCAAAGCCGGTGAGGAAGCGGAAGACATGGTACAGCGCGATGTGGTTGGCGAACGCGACGGGGAGATTGAACACTGGGGGGTGTCAGCGGGTTCGTGTCTACGGAGCGCGGCGCACGCACAAGTGAAGATGGTGAAACTCCACAGGAGGACCTTTTGGCGGCCGATGAACTCGGACAGTGGGCCGAGGAACACTGGGGGGGGGTGGGTGAGCGGGGCGGTACTACACTGGGCGAGGGCGACGACGTACGAGGGCCGATGCCCAGTCCGAGGACAAACAGCGAGATGCTCAGAATAGCCACCTCCTCGACAATGTGGAACTCGGACTCGAGACCCGGGTACGTGTTGGCCGTCATGGACGACGTGAAGGTCACGCAGGTGCACGAGACGGCGAGGGTCGCGACCATGATCCTGGGTGGGTTAGCGGTGTCGTACAGCCATCAGCGCACCACTTGCGCCACGGGGCGAGGTTGAACGGGCAGAGCGGGTCGTCGTCGCCGTCGAAGGACACCTCGAACGGCGGTGATGAGGCGTCATCGGCCTCGGCCTCGGTCTCTGTCGCGGGCTGCTTGTCCTTCTCGCCGGCCTCGACGTCGAGGGACGCGGCCATGGTCGTGTCGCTGGCCGTCGACGCGGGGGACGCGAGCGGCGGCGGGGCGTGTGCTGGCTGTGTTGTGCTCATTGCGATGGGGGGATGTCAAGTGGCTCGGAAATGGGAGTGCAGTCTTGACTTGCCGATAGCTGTGGTTTTAAGGAACGGACAGCCCGAGATTGTTGTTTTTAGTCTGCAATGCTGACTCGGCGAGTGCGGAGCGAGCGATGCGGGCGGCTGGCTGGGTGTGGAGGCCGTCCACCTCGGGTGATCTACACACAAGCAGCAGCAGCAGCAGCAGCAGCAGCAGCAGCAGCGGCGGCGGCGCTCTGTAGAGACGATGACGAGGGAGCACTAAGCAGCGGCGGCCCAGTCCCGACGAGCTGCGGGGTGCAGTTTGGCCCGTTGAGATAAGTTTATAATTATAGGGGGATTGATAAGCACGACATTTGTCGGAATGTCTGTCTATTCAACCGGCCGGAACGGAATGAGGCGGCGCCGAAATCGGCACAGCGGCATGTAGAGTCAAGCTCTGTCGGTCAAGCTTGGTCGGCTCTTGGCACCGTCTACCTCGTACTGAGTGGGATATGTCATGCAGATGGTAGTGTACAACAGTGCGGAAGGGAAGGGGGAGGCTGCACTTCGGCCTTGCACGCGCAGCACCGGCCGGTGCAAACTGGTAACAGGTCACAGGGCCGACACCGGGTGATGTGCACTCGGCCCCGAGCTTGATCGACCTCCACACGCCACGGCGCAGCGGGTGGACGGCATGCCGCGAACAGCACGCGGAACGCTGCGCTCAGCTGCTTGCGTCCGCGGCGCCTGCCCGCCCCTTGTAGCCGAGACACACAAAGTACGCCTCGCTCGACTCAGCCCTGCTGGCCTTCGGCTTGTCGGTGACGACCTTGGCGAAGCACGGGTCCAGCTGTGTCTTTTTGAAGTCGACAAGGTCCGGGTGGTGGAAGAACTTCATGCTGGGGGTGTGAGCAAGACCCCTGCGCCCGTCTGCCCGCTTACACCAAGTTGCCACCTGCATAGTCGCCGTCTGCGGGCCGAAGAACGAGGTGCGCAAACTCTGTTGCGGCCGACACGAGGTCCAAACTCGCCTGGACGTCGCGCACGCGGTTCCCGCTCATGGCCGCCATCATATCAGACAGCACCGTGTCGGCAGTGCAGCGGTCGTATCGGTCGCCAGCAGCAAGCAGCTGCTCGATGCGCGCGCGCACGTCGGGTGCGAAGAAATCCCCCGTGACGACCTCGACGCCGCGCATAGCCTCCATGGGCAGCAGATCAACAGCGACGACGACGCCGTGCCGGTGGCGCACGGCGCGCTCCGCAACCTGGCTCCACCCGCCTGGCGCGGCGCCGAGGTCGACGACCGCACGGCCCGACAGCAGCGCGGGGTGCCGGCGCGCGAGCTCGTCGAGCTTGAAGCTCGAGCGCGCGCGGAACGTCCGCGCCGTGCCCTCGCCCGCGCCCGCGCGCGCACGCACAAACGGATCCCGCGCCTGCCGCGCGAGCCATTGCTTGGAGCTCGAGCTCGCCTTGAGGGCTGGGAGCGCGGCGCGCATAAGTGTGTGGTGGTGTGAGGGATGTGGACGTCAAAAGTGGAGGCGGGAGTAAAGAACGGTTGACGCACGCGGCGACGTCGGCGAACAGCGACAGCGACAGGCCACACGATCCCAGACATTTCGAGCACCGACTCGTCATTGCTCTCTCCGCGTCGTCCGACCTCTCAACAGCCATGGTGAGGGTTTCCGGCACACTGCCCAGAACGCGCAGCTGACACGGTACCCAGGCCAACGCCTCATCCAAGCGCATAGCCTCGAGCAACGCAGCCGCGCTCCAGGGCCTGGTGCGCAACCTCGTGCTCATCAACCTGCTGGCGCTCGCCGTCCGGTGGATGAAGGCGCGGCACTACGTGCGCCCGCTCGTCCCCGGCGGCTTCGTGCTGTTCCTCCACATCGTCGGCATCGGCGCCAGCGTCGCCATCTGGCGCTGGTTCGCGGCCATCGGCACGCCCGGCCGCGACGCGAAGGGCAATGTCCGCGTTGGCGAGGACCTGGCCGGCGGCGGCTTCATCGAGCTCGCATGGGACGTGTGAGTGTGGGCTGGGATGGCATAGGCAGCAGCTTGCGACGCAAATCTCACACCGCTCACACACCCAGCATCTACATGACCTGGATCTGCACCCTCGGCTCGGCCCTCTTCGGCAACTGGGTCTGGTGGGCGTACCTCGTCATCCCCGCCTTTGGCGCGTACAAGCTCTTTTCGTTCGCCCAGCCCTTCCTCGCCATGTTCATGCCCGGCATCTTTGGTCCGCGTCAGCCGCGCACTGCGGGCGGCGCCGAGCCGGCTGCCGCCGCTGCCGCCGACGAGCCGGCCGAGTCCAAGCGCCAGGCCAAGCTCCGCGCGCGCATGGAGAAGGGAGATAAGCGTGTCCAGCAGAAGGAGGTGCGCCGGGCGCGATAGGCGCGGCGTGGCGTGGCGTAGATGCGATGCATTGCTGCTTGCTGCTACCGGCGAGGTCGATCGGTCATGCGGCGGCTCCAGACTCATGATCTGCAACCCTGCTCGAAACCGAGGCCGCCCCACACCATCATACACCATCCCACACCCCTCGTCCAACCCACCCCCACCCCGGACTATCAATGCAATGCATAACCTCTACGCTGCCGAATCCGTACTCCCCGCTCACATGCCATCCTCGGTGCTGGTATCCTTGTCCTCCTTGTCGCGGGCGGCCCACTCCGTGGCCGTCTCCTTGACCGTCGAGCCGCGTGCCTTGACGATATCGACGACACCGTCGAGCCCGGGGCGGGGGACGGCGTCCTGCCCGCGCTCCCAGGTACCGAAGAGGGCCTCCTTGACGCGGAGCTCGCGCTCGGTGAGCTCGGGGCCATGGGCTGCGCGCCGGAAGGTCCAGGTGCGCGGCGCGCGGAAGACGTCGTGCTCGAGCTGGGCGTAGTCGGACGGCGCGGCGTCCGTGCCGAGGCCGCGGCGCGCACCCGCGCCCTGGGGGTTGCGCTCGGCAAGCGTCTCGAGGCCGCCCGGGGCGCGCTCGGCGTGCGCGCGCAGCGTGCCAGCCTTGAACTGCGCGTACGAACGGAACTCGGGCTGGTACATCCTGAACGCGGTCTCAAACGCGCCGTGCATCTCGGACGGGTCGCGCATGAACGACGCCGCCTTGTGGTGCAGCCCGACCAGCCCGTTGAGCGTCGCGCCGGTCGCCTTGCCCTCGGCAAGGTAGGCCTTCTTGGCGTGCGAGCGCGGCTTGGGCGCGGCGGCGGGTGTGGGCGTTGATGGGCCGGCGCGCGCGGCGTTGAAGAGCGGGCGCGAGGCGGCGCGGACGGACGTGCTGGCGCGCATGGTGGTGGTCGTGCTGCCGGTGGTGTTGTTGAGAGCAATGTCTGTTCTCGCCGTCACTTGCAGCAGCAGCAGCAGCAACGTCTCCGAAAAGTCGAGGAGGACGCCGGATCGCGACGGTTGTGGGTGACGGCAGAAAATTACACGTCATTGTTTCACAAAAGTTGAGATTATCGCAGCCAGATTGTGATGCTACAAGTCAACTTTTGGATCTCTGGGCACAGTTCAGACCATCCTCGACAGCGTCGACAGCGACAACAGCGACGGCGCAAGCGACGAGCAGGCTCCCGAAGCATAGCACACGCCGCCCGCCATGGAGAAGGTTCAGTTCCAGCTCGAGTCGACGCTCCCAGAGCTCAAGGACCTGTATGACAAGGGCCTCTTCTCAAAGGCAAGTAGTCTCAAGCTGTGGCTGTCATCGCAGTTCCGGCCTCTCCGTGCACACACCTAACCCTCCCCCCAGTATGAGATCGACCAGATCACAAAGCGCCGCACGGCGTTCGAGACGGCCCTCATCCGCCGCGTGACGCGCAAGGACGACTTCTTCAAGTATGCCGAGTACGAGATCAACCTCGAGCGCCTGCGCAAGGTCCGGTGGAAGAAGCTCAGTGGGTGGCTGATGCCTGATGGCAGCTGACATCCAGAGTACCACATCAACCCGCCCCCGCCCTCGGCCTCGACCTACTCGCTTCCCCGGCGCACGCTGTACATCCTCAAGCGCGCCACTGCCAAGTTCCCAGGCGACTTGGCCGTGTGGCTCGCGTACGTCGAGTACGCCGCGCGCGAAGGCATGTCCAAGGTCGTCGCCAAGGGCATCAACAGCGCCATTCAGCACCACCCTCTCTCTCCCACGCTCTACCTCCTGCAGTCGTACCACCACCTCCACCCCGGAGAGCCGCTGCCGCAGTCGATCATCCCGTCGACGTCGACGCTGGACTTGCCGTCCCAGACGCGCGAGGACAAGCCGTCGTCGGCGTTCTCACTTGAGGGCACCGGACCCGCACGAACAACCCTCCTCCTCGGCCTGCGCATGATCCCCGGCTCACACACCCTGTGGGGAGAGTACGTCAAGCTCGAGCTCGGCTGGGTCGAGGCCCTCCGCCGACGATGGCGCGTGCTCGGCATTGCGTCAAAACCGGCAGAGGGCGCCGACGACGCGTTTGACGGCGATGTCGAGGCGCTGGCAGGTGGCGAGGGCGCGTTCGGGCCAGAGGGAGAGGACGCACGGAGAGCAATTCTGTCCGGCCAGCTGGTGGTGCACGCGCTCGAGTCGGCCCTCGGAAAGGTGTCGGCTACCGGTTATGAGAAGAACGAGGACGGGGAGATCGTCAGCGGTATCGCGTTCCGTGAAGGGCTGCTGTCGCTGCTGAGGAGTTACCCTTCGCCATTGCGTACGAAGGCACTGGGTGTGGTATACGCGGATTTGGAGCGTGTGGCCGCGGCTGGCGGCGAGGCGGGTGCCCAAGCGCGCGTTCTGCTACTCTCCCGCCCGCTCCTCGACCGCGCGTACGACCCCGAGGTCCGTGATGAGGGCGGCCTCGTCGTGTCTGGGCTCGAGCTGGTCGACGCGTACGGCAAGATCGGAAAGGAGATCCGCTCGGCGGCCAAGACGGCCGGTCCCGAGTTCATCGACGAGGTCAGCAAGTGGCTCGTCGCGCGTATCGGCTCGGATATCGAGGGCAACCAGGACCTCAAGAGCTACCTGATTGGAACTGCCAAGGCGCTCACGAAGGCGTCTCTTCGTGCTTCCCCAGCGGCGCTTAACACCTACCTCGGTCTGCTTGCAGACACCAACTCGGCCGAGTACTCTGCCGCGGTCCGGGAGTTTGCCGCGCGCTACCCCTCAAGTTCGGAACTCCAGGCGCGCCTGGTCCAGGATCTTACTTCTAGCGACGAGGATGCCGCAGCGGTGCGCAAGGCATGCGCCGATGCCGTGGCGCAGGTCACACACTCGCAACTCGACGCTGCCGGTCAGGAGACTGTCATTCAGCTGTGGAAGTTCTGGGCGCGGTGGGAGGACAAGCAGGCGAACAACGCCGCGCACTGGCGCCGGCTGCTGCGCGACTCGCTACGCCTCGGAGCTGGCATCCCGGCACTGCACCAGACCCTGCTGGCCGACTACTACGCGTCGCAGCTGCGTGCCGGCACTGCGCCGTCCAAGGCGCTCGACGCCGTCATCAAATCGTACCAGCCGACACCGCTGTTCTTCGAGCTGGCGTTTGACGCGCTCGACGAGCTGAACGGCACGCAGGAGGCGCTGGCGAAGCTGTACGGCTCGTGGCGCGCCGCGTGCCGCACGGCTGCGGACCGCGTCGAGGCGGTGCTCGTGTGGGCGCAGTGGCTTGTCGAGCACGCCAAGGGCCGCGTGGCGCACGATGCTGTCGGCGCTGTCCTGAGCGAGGTCAAGGGCGACGACGCGGCATCGGGCGAGCTCGAGGCCGGGTGGAAGGAGATTCTGGACGAGGCTGAGCGTGAGCGGGAGGAGGCGGACGAGGACGTCGACATGAGCGGGAGCGAAAGTGGCAGCGAGGAGGAGGACGACGAGGGGGATGAGGAGGGCGAGGATGAGAGCGAGGAGGAGGGCGACGACGACGACGATGAGGACGCCGAGAGCGGCGACCTCGAGATCGAGATGTAGGCGCCATACAATGCATGCTATTTCTACGGGACTGCGGGGGGGGTGCAGGTCGAGGTGGACTCTTACCGCCACTCCGGGGCTCCGCTTTCATCGCCCAAATAACATCGTCAACCGCGAAGCACAAAGTCAACAACACACCATCCTGTGCACGCTCCGCGCCCGACCCCCACCCCGCCGCAGCCGCCATTTTCGCCCGCGCGCCGCACCTCCGTACCGGCGTCAAGGTGGCGTCCCCGCGAGACCTGGGCGCCGAGCTCGCCGAGCTCGTGGACGAGTGGACCGCGCCGGCGGTGTTTGTCGACTCGGCGGGCGGCGCACAGGTCAGCGCACGCGGGACCGCGTCGTCGCCCATCTCTGTCGCCTCGTCCTCGTCCTCGCCACCGCCAACGCCGCCGTCGGCACCGACCACGCCGACCCGCCTGCGTGTCGTCGCTGCACACTCGCCGCTCGCGCGCACGGCGCTCACCCCGCCGCGCCGGGATCCGCTGCCACCGCCGCGCCCGCTGCACCCGTTCTTCCGCCGGCCGGTGGCGCCGCAAGTGCACACGCCGCGCCTGGTGGCCTCGTACGCTTCCACATCAGAAAGCGGGAGCCAGGGCACGAGCGCGTTCTCGGACAGCCAGAGCCAGAGCCAGGAGAGCCCGCCCGCGTCCCCCACACGCGGGTACGTCGACGAGATCACGGACGAGATGGTGCGGCTTGCGCTTGCGCCGCGTCGAGTCGCGCCTGCGCCTGTGCCCATGCCTGTGCGCGCTGTGGAGAAGGCCGTGGCGTACCAGAGAGTCAAGGCGGTCGCGCGGGGGAGGTCGCTGCCGGCTGTTGCGCCGCTGGCTGTGCACGACGACGAAGAAGACCGTGGCGCCGACGAGGCAGCTGACACAGGGAGCAAGCGTGGCGCCAACACGGCGGACACCCCCCTGCACCCCACCCCACCCCTGCCCACCTTCTCCATCACATCGCCGCTCCCACCCCACTTCACGCGCACGCCCAACATCGCGTACACGACCGACGCGTCCGAAGCTGACGACCTCGTGTCCTGCCTCCGCGGCGACGTGTTCGGCTTCGACATGGAGTGGCCGCTGCCCGGCGTCGGGCCGACGAAAACCCGCGTGCTCAAGGACGGCACAGTGCGCGCGTACCGCGACGGCAAGTTCGACCCCCAGACGCGGCGGTACACCTGGCCGCAGGGGCGCACGGCCGTCGTGCAGCTGTGCGACGCGCACACGGTCGTCGTGTACCACCTCGCCGCGGGCGCGCGGCCCGGACCGGGGCTGTGCGCGTTCCTCGCGGACAGCAGCAAGCACAAAGTAGGCGTGAATGTCGGCAACGACGGCAACAAGTTTGCGCGCGACTTCCGCGGCGTGCCGCGGCCCGACGGGCTGGTCGAGCTGAGCGCGATCGCGCGCGCGATCGAAGGAAACAAGTTCTGGGACTCGCGCGGCCTCGTCGCGCTCGCGCGCCTGAGCAGGCGGTACCTCGGCGCCGAGCTCACCAAGGACCCGTGCGTGCGCTCCAGCGCGTGGGACGAGGCGCTAGATGCCGAGCAGCGCGAGTGTGAGTGGCGCGCGCTTCGGCCGGCTGCTGACGACAACAGACGCCGCGAACGACGTGTACGCCTCGCTGCTAATTTACAACGAGATGGCGCGGCGCGCGCCAGACGCAGGGATAGAGTTGGACAGCAGCGGCGCGCCGCAGCCAGCCGGGCCGCCGAAGGTGGCGGCTCTGGCGCCCGCCAAGGCGGCCGCGTTCGACCTCTTCGCGCGCGGGGACGATGTGCCGGTTGTCGCGACCGCGCTGGGGCTCAAGGAGACGACGGTGATGTGGGTGGCTTGACTTGCACGGCTGACGCCAGGTGGTACGTCGCCGAGGCGGCCGTGTTTGCCGGCCTGGAGAACGTCGATGCCGGCGTGCGCCGCCGGCTCATGGAGCGCATCACGCCCGACTCGGGCCTTGCGCTGCGCTGGCCTGCGCTGCTGCCTGATTTGCGGCGGAGCCTGGGCGAGGACGCGGAGCAGGAGGAGGAAGAAGTGGAGGAGGCCCGGTAGCGGCTTATCTTGCCTAGAACTGTATCGCACGCGATGCCTGCCTGATGATGCCATGATGTCCAATGCACAATGCTACAGCTACACAGTCTACACACCCCTCGCTCGCTTGTCGCGAAAGAAGGCCGCAAGCCCCTTGGCCGCAGCCGACCAGTCGTCGGCGACGACCACGTCCTCCCCGATCCACTTGGGCAGCCTCGAGCGGATCCGCTGTGTGGCGTACCGCCGGTCGACAAGCAGAATCGCCGCATAGTCGTTCGCGTGGCGGATCGCGCGCCCGATCGACTGGTTGACGGCGCGCATACACAGGTTGGTGTACAGCTCGTTGGCCGCGTCCCTGCTCGCGCCGGGCAGCCGCTCGACGTACCGCATGCGTTCTTGCAGCTCGACCGAGCCGACGTTGGCAAACGGCAGGCCGACCATGACGACGCAGCGGCCGAGCCGGTCGGAAAAGTTGATACCTGGGGTCAGTCAGCGCCGCCACGGTGGCAAGCACGTACCCTCAGACAGCTTGCCGCCGACCACGGCGAACATGAGTGCGCCGGTGCGCGGCCGGCCGGCCGCGTTGGGCTCGGGCGCGTCGATCGCCCGCGCGTAGTCGCGCAGCGTGGCGTCCACGTCGGCCGCCGACTGCGGTTCGTAGAACAGCTTCTTCTTCTGGTCGAGCTTGTCGAGCAGGCCGCCCCACGCGGCCTTGAGCTTGTCAAGGAACGCGTACGACGGGAGGAAGACGACGACGCCGTCGGGGACGAGCCCGACGGCGGAGAGCAGCGCCGCGCCGAGCTCGGCGAGCAGCGCCTCGTCGCCGCGGGTGGAGAACTTGAACTCAAAGTCGAGCTTGCGCGGCCCGCGCGACACGACTTGCGTGAGCAGGTTGCTCTTTGGAATGACGTGCGCGCACGAGAGGGTCGCGAACCGCTCGCGCGGGACGGACGGGAACAGCTGTGAGTAGAAGTCGGACACGGGCTCCATTGTGCCGCCGGCGAGCACGATCGCGCGCGCGCTCTTGACAACGTCGGCGAACCGCTCGGCCGGGTTGAGGAGCACGTACTTGACCGTGACGGCGCCGTTGTCCAGCGAGAGAATCACGCGCCCGTCGTCCCGTGCGTCCGTGAGCGAAAGCAAGAACCCCTCGACATTGTGGAACGCGGCGATGGACGCGTGCCGCGCCGCCGTGCTCCGCGGCTTTCGCTCGCCCGTGCTCTTCTTCGCAGCCGCCTCGTCGAGCGACTCGGCATACCCGCTGATCTTACGGCTCAGCTTGCTTTCCTTGAGGTACCGGACCAGCTCGATGAGGTTCACGGCGTCCCCGGCACCGCCAACACGTGCCATGAGCGCGTTGACGGTCAGCAGCTCGCCCTTGGCCTTGGCCTTGTCCGCCGCCGCGTCGATCGCGTAGTGGTCGCACACCTTGCCCAGCCCGCGCAGAACAGACAGCGTCTGCGTGATCCACAGCGCGTGCCGCGGTTTCAGGCGCGAGCGGAAGCGCGCGAGGTACTGAGTGAGCTGGGCGGCTGCGTTCGAGAGGTGTGCCGCGGGCAGCGTGGTCGAGTAGATACCCAGGAGAGTATCGATGAGATCTGCGTCAGCAGCGTTTCTAGTGCAAACCCACTATGCGCCTCGTCAATCACCACCACCTGGTCCGTCAGGTCGATGCCGAGCGCCTCACGCGCGCTGGACTGCAGCAGCAGGTTGTACGGCAGCGTAACAAGCTGCGACTGGCGCACGGCGCGCCGCGTCGCATAGTAGGGGCAGACGCCGGCATTGCGGCCCTCGAGCACGAGGTCCTCGATATCGCGGACCGTCGCGAGCACCGAGTCGCGCGCGTCCAGCAGCCGCGGGTCGTCGGCCTTCGGGAGGAACTCGCACCGCGCGCCCCCGCTCTTTTGCAGCTCGAGACATGCCTCGTTGAGCTGCGTCTCGTTGCGCACCCGCGCGCGCACCTTATCATTGATGCACATCTGCTTTCGGGACGCGAGCGGCACAAGGCTGACCTTGCCCTCTGTGTCGTTGGCGCCGCAACCTCCACCCTCGTCCGCCTTGCCTGCCGGAAACGTCGTCTTTAGCAGCTCGGCTGTCAACTGTCGAAGCTGGCTGTGTGTCCTCGAGGCGAAGTACACCTGGAGTCAGCGCTACCTCCCTCCGCGTCGTACCTTTGGCACATTCTCCTCCTCCTCCGGCTCATCGGCCTTCCTGCCCCCGTCGAGGGTGGCCATGAGGGCCAGCACCTCGGCGGAGAGATTCGAGTCTGCCGGCGCCGAGTCGTCGCCATCATCGGGCAGGAACCGGTCCTCCCCCGTGTCATTATCCGCTGCCTCGGTGGAGACGCGCGCACGTTTCCGGCCAAACGCACCGGCCGCGCTCGCCCGCCGCAGCCGCCGCTCCTTCTCCCTCACGACCGCGAGCCGCGCCTCGCGCGCCTCAGCAGCCGCGCGCAGCTCTCCCATGTGCCGCTTGACCGCATTTTCAATCACCCATGGCGGGTCTGAAGTCAGCAGTGCGGCGACTACGGCTTACCGTCTGGGTCCTCGGCGATGAAGCGCGCGCGGAGGTCAGCCTCGGCCGCGTCGTCGAGACGCTTGCCGTGTGCGCCGAGCCATGAGAGCGTGGCCGTGAGCAGCGTCAGACTCTTGCCTGTGCCTGTTGGCGACTCGACCTGCTGTCAGTGCCGTGTCGCAGGTATGCTGCTCACAATCGCAATCTTCCGGTCCTCGAGCGCCGCGAAGACGGTCCGCATGAGGTCGAGCTGGATGCCGTATGGCTGCGGGTACGGGAACGGGAAGGACTCGGGCGTGGCGATGTGGGGGAGCGCTGCCCCCACCTCGGGCGCCGCTTGCGTACGGCTACTCGACGCTTCGGCGTTGGCCTCCATGCAGAGGTGTTGAAGATGGATGACAATTGCAACGTTGCTCTTGGCTAGGTTTTATTTCGACGCGTCGCGACGCGGGGTCCCCGGGTGGCAACCGTAGCGCGAAGACAGGGGACCTTCACGGTACCGACTTGCGACAACAACTGAGACACCTCGCAACTCGCTTTTCTGCATTCAAGTTTATACTATACACCACTCCAGTCTGCTCTCAAGATGCTCCTCCACCCTACTTCTTCTCCTCCTCCTTGAAGTTGAGTGAGATGCCGTTGACACAGTGCCTCTCGTCGATGGGGTTGTTGAAGCCCTCGCCCTTGAAGACGTGTCTGGGGGTGTTAGTATGGACACAAGGTCGGTGTGTGGCAGACAAGAATGCCGTGCTTCTTTGGGGTTATGGGCACTCTCTCCCACATCACTGAGCGTGCCAAGCATGTCTCACACGGCACACCCAACCACACTCACCCAAGGTGACCGCCGCTGCGGATGTCAGCACGACTCCCCCAAGACGACCGAAGCAACTCACCACTTGGCGCACACAATCTCCGTGCGCGTCATGCCGAGCGAGTTGTCCTCCTTGCGGACAACGGCACCAGGGACGGTGTCATAGAACGCCGGCCAGCCACAGCCCGAGTTGCTGCGCTGATTAGTCATCTGACAGTCCGAACACTACACGACTCACAACTTGGTCTTGGAGGTGTACAGCGGGGCATCACATCCGGCGCAGTCTGCAGAGCAGTGTTAGCTGAGCCACCGGCGACGAGCGCGGCCAACTCACGGTAGGTGCCCTCGTCAAACTTCTTGTCGAGAGCCGAGGAGCCGGGACGCTCGGTGCCGCCCTGGCGGAGCACACGGAACTGCGGGTGTGAGCTGGGCCGAGATAGGGGGTTATGGATAGCGGCATCGCAGCTCTTCCAACGCAGGCCGCCATACGCCGACCGTTCGGCACGGTGTAGAGCGAGCAGCAGCTCGCGCCTATCAGCCGCCCCAGCCTAACTCACCTGCTCGGGGCTTAGCTGGGCAACCCACTCGCTCTCAGTCTTCTGGACCTTGTCTGACATGTCTGGCGTCTCTTGTTCTGTCTTCAAGTGGCTCTCGTGCAGGGGCTTGTCCTTTGCAAACCACGAGAAGGGGAGGGTGATGGCGAGGGTGGCAGCTGGGGGGCCGGTGAGAGCGATAGCGCGGCGAGGGATGGGCCTGGGGGGAGCGCGGAGGGAGGAGATTGCGATGCGGGTGAGGGTGGGCGACAAGCGAGGCATGCAGCGTTATGTACTGTGCGGACGAGGTGTAGCTGACTCGCTGCTGTGCAGTGTGACTGTGCAGATAGGCCGAAGGTGGAGGAGGCCGCCGTGGGGTAATCAAAGTGGAGGCTGGATTCAAATGACGTGCCTACAAACGCATGCCTCGCCAAAACCCGGACTCAACGGCCGGTGAATGCTAAAGGGGGTGCCGAACAAATATACCACGTGGGGGACTGCCACCGGGGTTCAACTAAACGCCGCTCGAAATCCCGAAAATAGGTCCGCGCCACCATTTGGACGAGATTCAACAATTTCGGTGCTGCAGGCGCAGGCGAGCAGCGCGGCGTACGGTGGTGGGCAGCGGCGGCCAGGCAGTAGCAGCAGCCAGGCAGCTGTCCGCCAGCCAGTGTGTGCGGCACCACCACCCTCCCTCCCTCGCGCCTGGCGGTCGACACATTGGTTGTTCAAGGTCTACAACGGCTCTCCCTAACCGTCAACACATCATCCCAAAATGGCTTCCTCCACTGGTGAGTATACCAGCGACAGCGGGCACGCAGCGCACAGGCAAGCACACGGCACGGCGGAACGGACAGGCAACGGTTTGGACGGCATAGAGAGAGAGACGGAACGGTCGACAGACGACAGACGACAGACGACGGCTCGCACGCACGGCATACTTTGTTCGCATGGTAGCGACACGGGCACGAGCACCGACGTGAAGAGGGCCTGAGATGGAGAATACGAGGGTCAAGAGCGCGCCGTTGTGGCCGCTGCTGGACTGTTGGAGCGGCTGCGAAACTTTGCCAACTCGCGTATCGACCTACGACCTGGCGACGAACGCTGCGGACACCTCTCTCTCTCTCTCTCCCGCCGGATGCCTGCCGTGAGGCTGTGTCGTTGTGCCCGCGAGCCTGCTGCCGCCCCCGCCACACCCTTGTCACAAATCTAACCCCCCCAGGCCTCGCTTCGGACCGCCGCAAGTCGCGCAAGGCGCACTTCAACGCCTCGTCGGGCGAGAAGCGCAAGCTCATGTCCTCGGCTCTGAGCAAGGAGCTCCGCGCCCAGCACGGTGCCCGCTCCATCCCCGTCCGCAAGGACGACGAGGTTCTCATTGTCCGCGGCAAGTACAAGGGCCGTGAGGGCAAGGTCACCCAGGTGGGTAGAGATGCGGGCGAGGCTGCTGTTGTTGGCTGCCTCTGCTTGTCGCCGTTGTGCCGTAAACGTCCGTCCTCTAACACCACTCCAGGTCTACCGTAAGAAGTGGGTCATCCACGTCGACCGTGTCCACATCGAGAAGTCGAACGCCGCCACCGCCCCCATCGGCATCTCGCCCTCGAACGTTGTCATCACCTCGCTCAAGCTCGACAAGGACCGCAAGGCCATCCTTGAGCGCAAGAACGGCAAGAAGTCCGAGGAGGCCAAGGCCGAGTAGACTGCTCCTCCCTTCTAGCGTGTACACTGGCTTCGTAGGGGATGGGATGTACCCATGACATATCTCTGGTGTGGGGGTGTGCGAGTTGGAGTGGGAGAGGGCTCCGTGTTGGCTGCGAGGTTGGCGCTGGCGGTGATGATTGTGTCAACTGGGAGGATGCTTGTGCCAGGATGCCTGTGCCACAGAGGAATGTGGTTGCGACGGACGCACAGATCCGCCGCCGCAGCCTCGCTCGTCACAGATCCAGACTAGATCTTGACACCGGTCGGTTTTTGACACGGCGCGAGATACGGAGGTTAAGCAACGCCGTCGGGGGTTGATTGTGGGCCGATCCAGTCCAGACATCATTGAGGTGTGCGTTGCGTTGCGTCTTGCAACTCTAGGCCGCAAGCAACGGCAGCGATGGTGGACGTTGCAGCAGCAGCAGCAGCAGCAGCAGCAGCAGCAGCAGCAGCAGCAGCAGCAGCAGCAGCAGCAGCAGCAGCAGCAGCAACCGCCAGTCGGCATGCAGCCTCGCGCCAATGTGGCATGCGTCCCTGCGGAATGTGTGTCTCTAGATATCGGTGTGGCGGCCGCCTAGTGTGAGACACTGGTGCGGCAGTGGCATGGTGGCAGCATCGGCCGCAGCGATAACCAGCTGCATGCGTGTGAGCTGGCCAGTGCATTGTCGCACGCTCGCGCGTTCTCGACAGCACAATGAGCAGCAGCAGCACTGAACAAGCACGCAGCGGACAGGGCGGGACCAAACGCGGTGCGAGGCGAGGCGGCGGCGGCGGCGGCGGCGGCGGCCTGCGCTGCCTGGCCTGCCTACGCCTTCGGTCGGCTGCAGAGCGGCGACTGGGTCCTGTCTGCTTCGGTCCTCGGCGGGGTGCGCTCCGGCCCAGGCAGGCAGGCAGGCGGCGAAACGGGTGCTTGCACACTGCCGGCCTCTGCGCCGCCTTCTCGTACTATACGTACGCATGCACGCCGAGGGGCTGGATCGCTGCCGGCGCGCGGCCAAAATACATGTCGTGCGCGCTTGTACTGCCGCCGGGGTTGGTGGACAGGGGACAAGCGGCAGCCAGTCAGACTCGTTCCGGTTGCTCCGTTCGCTTGCCAAGCAAGCTGCTGCTGTCACTGATAGTGCTGCGAGCTGCCTGCCGCTGCTGCGACCAGTGCTGCTGCTGCTACACTGCACACACACCCACTCACCCCGCACATACGCCCGCCCCCGCCACCGTCACGCACACAGCACGCGCGATATCATGGCATAGCCCGCACACCCGACTCGCTCATCACGCACAACCACCGCTTCGTCGACACCCGCATTCCTGTTGCTGAAGTCAGCATCTCGGCCCGGCCTCCCCAGCCAGTCAGCCAGCAGTCAGCCAGGCCAGCCTGCCGACGCGCCCGCCCCCATCTCACACCTACCTGCACCCCTCCCCCCCCCTCTCCCCTGGTGGCTTTTGTCCTTCCCCCTCCCCCATTTCCCTCTCCGACATCGCTCATCAGCAACCCACTCACCCGTCACCGCCGCGCACGCCCGCACGACCGCACACACGCACGCAGCACGCCGCTGGCTCACCCCCGGCTGCGCACGCGGCACCGCCCGACACCCCGCCGCCGCTGTGCCGTCGCCTCGCCTCAGCTCCTGCTGCCCCCGGCACACACCCGGACCCTCACCCACCCCGCATCATAATGGCTGACGCAGCCGCCAGGCCAGAAACAAGCGGCGGCCCCCCATCACGGAGGGACAGCTCGTCGGCCTATGCTGCGCTCGAGGCGCGCGTCGCGGCCACCGAAGCGTCGTTCGCTGCCCTCCAGGCCCAGGTCAACCACCTCAGCACCATTGTCAAGGCTGCCCTCCCCGACACGACGACTCCGCCGGCCTCGGCGCCGCCTGCCCGTGTCTTCTCGCCGTTTGACCCCCCCGCTAGCCCCCCGTCGCAGCAGCCAGCGTTCCAGCCTATCGGAACTGCAGCACCGCGCCGCGGAAGCCCCGCGCCGTCGGCAGGCGCCGCAGCGGCCCCCGGCGGTAGCGTTGCCGCCAATGACAGTAGCACCATTGCTGCGCTCACACAACAGATTGCCGCGCTTTCAACCAGTGTCGCCCAGCTCCAGCGACTGCAGTCGCACAGTGCGATAGCGGCGCCGCCCCAGCAGCTCGGCTACCCGGCCTCCTCTGGCGGCCCACACGCCCCGCCTAACGGCCACCCGCACGGAGGCCACAGCGGCGGGCCGGGCCAAGGCCCGCCGGGGCCTCCGGGTCCACCAGGCGCGCTCGGCGGTATCGCGCGCCAGATGGTGGCGCCCTTGGACTCGATGCCTGGCCCAGGTCCACTCGGACCCCATGCCAGCCTTCTCAGCCCGGGAGGTGGTGGCCGCGGCGACTTTGGCGGCCCTCAGCGCGGCGCCAACAACCGCCCGTTCTCCACGAGCCTGCTGGTCGACGACAACAAGTGGGGTGCGCCGCCGGGCGGCAAGTTTGGCGGGGGCCCGGGGCCACTCGGAAACCTCGGAGGAGGCCCAAGCCGCGACTGGCAGAGCTCCGGGCCAGGACAGATCATGGGTGCGATTCCGAATGGTGTCAACACCGGTGCCGCTGCTCCTGGAGCGGGCATTGTGGTTACCAAGTGGGAGCACCTTAATCTCAAGGTGGAGCTCTTGCGCTCCATCACAAAGTACGGGTAAGTTGTTGGAGACTGTTGGCGGTAGCTCACGATTTAAAGTATCGGTCCTCCCAACAAGATCCAGGCGCGCGTTCTCCCGTTCATGCTCAAGGGGTCTGATATCATTGCGCAAGCTCCGCCAACGCAGGAGCGCATCATCTCATAGTGGGTTGCGTGCATGTGGCTCTATGCTTACACTATCAGCGTCATTCCGGCTCTCCAGTTGTGTCTCTCATTGCCCCCGCCGCAGGGGCCGTACCGTGGCCCCGCCGTTATTATCATCACAACGACGGTGGACCAGGCGACGCAGTGCCACAAGTGTGAGTATTGTATTCCAGCGACTGTCTTGGTTGTGTCTGACGCCATGGCGCAGTGGTGAGAAATGTTGGTGGGCCCTTGGGGGTTCGCTCGGCTTTGGCTGCTGGCGCCGCAGGCTCGGGCAACTTGGCAGCCGAGGTTGGCGCCATGCAACGTGACGCCATTCAAATGCTCATTGGCACTCCCGCCAAGGTCAACGAGGTGATGAGCGCCCGTGGCGCTCTGTCAGGCAACGAATGTCGCCTGCTCATTCTTGACGAGGTGGACCAGTTGATTGCTCGCAACTTGTACGAGAATGTCCTGAGTGTGGCACGGTTGCTTCCCTCGCCCCGCCGACCAGGTGGCAACCTCACGCCTGGCGGGCCTACGCCGTTCTCTCCAGTCGTCGGCAGCCCGTACGACAATGGACAGCACTCGCCGTTCAACCCGCAGAGCAAGACGCCGTTCCCCTCGGTCCAGCCATCGCGATTCAGCACGCCTGGCCCGAATGGCGCTCCTCCTTCGCCCACACCGACGATCATCGACCGTCAGACGTGTCTCTTGTGAGCTATGCGGTGCTAGTACTTAGCTAACCACCCAGCTCCAACACAATCCCCACAGATGTAATCAACTTCTCTCAAACGCTCCAGGTACGCGACCCCGTCCGCGTGCTTGTGAGGCGCGAGGGATCCACCAACTCGCAAGAGTCTGTCTCATCAATCACTCCCGGGATCAATCTCAAGCACACTTATGTCTATCTCACCATCACGGGTTCGGCACGGACAGACGAGTCGTCAGCAGACGGGCCGGGTACCATTGGCTCGGGGCGTGCGAACACCGGAGGCGGCAGCGCCGTCAGCGAGGAGGCCACCCGCGCCAAGGAGTACAAGCTCGACATGCTCGTCAAGATCCTTGACGACTACCCCCTCTGGCAGGCGGTGATCCACGTGGGCACGTACAGCATGCTCGAGGCAGTCGTGTACAAGCTGAGCGGTCGCAACTGGGAGACGCTGTATCTCGCCTCCGACATGCCGCCGTCGCAGAAGAAGGCAGTCCTTCAACAGTGGCGGTCGTCGCACCCTGGCCAGGGACCGCGTTTCCTCGTCTGCTTCGACGTCAACCCCAAGCCGCCTGATATTTCATGGACGCCGCTGGTGGTCAACTTTGACCTGCCCCGTTCTGTCGAGGGGTATGCCCTCCGTGCGGCCGCCGCCGTCCCGCCCGCGCCGCGCCAGGGCCAGCCGACGCCGCAAGTCAACGGCGTCGTCGTGAGCTTTGTCCAGGCCGCTGGCGGAGACGTCGAGATGCTCCGCTCGACCGAGTGTGCCTATCGTTTCAAGGTAAGCCGCCGCACATTCAGTATCCCACTGACAATACCCCAGTCTGCCGAGATCCCTACTGTCTTCCATGACCTGTTCCAGCACTAGGCTCTGCCGTGCAACTGTTTCCAACACTGGGTCCAATCTTCTCGTATTCATCGTCTTTCCTCATTGTGAAATTTTGGGATTTACATTTCAGACACTAGCAGCCAGCAACAGGCCCGCCGCACGCACAAGCAAGCACAAGAACGCAAGCAAGCAACAAACCCCATCCCCCCACATGTCTGGTGTATGCCGCCACTCTCTTCCCATGTCCACTGTCTCCCTCGCTCTCTCTCTGGCTCGCATATCTCGTTCACGCCCACAATATCCTATCCACTCCATAGCATCTATCTTGTTGTCGCTGGCTGCCGCCGGCTGCATCATGCATGTAGCTGTATTCTGGGATGGGGAGTGCAAGTCGGGTCAGGGCGGGTAGGTAGTCGTGCCTCAACTCGGCCAGTTACCTCTCTGAGCTTGACTTTCGATTTGGTTCCGTCGATGCGCGCGCGATCCACGCGTCGGGCGGGCGGGCTGGCTGGCGGCCGTGACGACGAGCCAAGTCGCAACGACGCAGCGCACAACGAGCGAGCGCAAGCACCGTCCATCGATCGCCTTGCCCACTGTCTCTTCTCCACACACACCACAACGCAAGATGTCCGTCTACGTCGGCGAATGTGCGTGAGCGTGAGCGTGCGCCGTAGCCAGCTGACCCTCCCCTCAGCCCGCGGCGAGCTGCTCGCATGGCTCAACGACCTGCTCGCGCCCAACGTGCTGACCAAGGTCGAGGAGTGCGGCAAGGGCGTCATCTACTGCCAGGTGGGTGGGGGTGTTGGGGGGGCGGGGGCAGCGGGCGAGCGCGTGCGCCGCCGTCCTCGCTGTTGGCGGCGGGCGTAGCGCACCGCCGCTCGCTCGCACCCGCCCGGGCCACGATACGAAGCACGCTGACGCGCTCGCGCTAGGTCCTGGACTCGATTTACGGTGCGTCGGCGTCGGCGGTGCACGCGATGCGTCTCCGCGGTCGGGGCTCTGCTGGGCTGGGCTGTGCGGCGAGGCCGACGACTGCCCCGGACTGGGACGACGGGCTCACCTCCTGCCCAGCCAACGGCCCGCCCACCTGCCCACACCACCACTGACACCCCCCAGGCGACCTCCCCATGTCGCGCGTCAAGCTCAACGCCAAGATGGAGTACGAGTACCTCGAGAACTTTAAGATCCTGCAGAAGGCGTTTGCCAAGCACAGAATTGACAAGGTGGGTGGGCGTCACTACACCGGCGTCGGAGTGCCGCGCTGACGCGAGACCCTCCCCGCAGCCCATCCCGGTCGAAAGACTCGTCAAGTGCAAGATGCAGGACAACCTCGAGTTCCTGCAGTGGATGAAGAAGTTCTGGGATTTAAACTCGAGCGGGGCCGAGTACAACGCCGCTGCGCGTGCCGGCGTCGTCGCGTCGGCGCCGCCATCGGCGCGCAGCGCGCCCGCGGGCCGCGCGCCGGCCGGTGCGCGTGCTGGTGCTGGTGCGGCCGCGCCGCGCACGTCGAGCGCCGGCTCCAACGCGCAGGTCCAGCTCCTCAACGCCCAGGTTCAGGAGCTGCAGGCGACGTGTGAGGGCCTCGAGAAGGAGCGCGACTTTTACTTTGCCAGTGGGTGTGGTGTGGGCGGAGGCGCAGTTGCTAGCAGCACCAGGCTGACTCCTCCCCCCAGAGCTCCGCTCCATCGAGCTCATTGTCGGCGACAGGATCAACCTCGACGAGGTCGACCCCGCCGAGCGGGAAACGCTGCAGAAGGTCCAGGAGATCCTGTACCAGACCGAGGATGGCTTCGAGGTGAGTGGGGGGTGCGGGGGGGGGGGGAGGGGGGGAGGGCGGGAGTGGGCTGGTGTGAGGCAAGGTCGTCGTCACACGAGATCGTCGTCAAACGAGATCGCCGACAACACTACGTGCACGCGGCCGCCTTCCTTGCCTTGCCGCGACACACACGCACAGCATTAACACCCCACCGCAGGTGCCCGAAGGCGAGGAGCTGCTCGAGGGCGACAGCCACCACCTTGACGACGAGGAGACGTTCTAGAGCGTAACATCGCTGCAGCCTGCCAGCTTGATGACATAATATCTGTTTAGCCGCCGTCTCGACGGTGGCATTGAGGCGCGGCGGTGTCCCCGCTGCGCCGGTACGAATGCATGAGTGAACGAGGGGGTGGGCGTATGGGGTGTGCGCCGGTGATCGGTGAGGGCATTCGGTGGTGTCTGAGCGGCACAGTCATCGCAAGGCCATGATGACTGTTGCTGCAGCCGCTGTTGGTTGTTGTCGCCGCCTCTATCGTGCTCTTGCACTTGCCCGAGAATTCCTCAGCGAACATGATAAGAGCCCAAGCACCACCGGCAAGTAATTGCCGGCGGCTGGTGCAGCGCAGCGCAGCGCCGGTGCTTGCTTGTATGCTTGTCGACTGGCTCACTTGCTCGTGGTGCGTGACAGGCAGGCGGGCAGGCCTCCGCCACGAGGGGTGGCGGCGTGCCAAGCCGGCTACACTGGAACAGTGGGCCTGGCGCCCCGCGCTCGCTACGGCTGGGCGTAAGCGAGGGAGGGTGGAGGAGGCCGTGTTGTGTTGTGTGTCGGAGAGGGTGTCCACGACGAGCACGGCACGAACGCACGCATGCATTCCCTGCGCAGGCCGAGCCGTGCTGCGGACTGCTAGCCGTTTGTCTGGCCCGACACCGAATCCAGCACGCCCGGTGCCGACCGACGATGCTATTTACAACCTTTGTGCAGCGAGGAATCGGCAACAAGCCGTCAGGCCGTCACGGGGACCGACAGACGCGGCGACGGCCGACCCGCGCGCGGGTGGGCGGTATAGTTTGGGCAGCTGGCAGGGTGCGACGACCGCTCGCTTCGGGGCCGGCGGTGCGGCGCAAAGGAGGCGTTTGTACCGCAGAGCTAGCTGGGCGTCATCAAACCTTGATGCATGAGTGACGCATTATGATTGATTGCATGGGCATGCTGTAGCAGCAGGCATGCCGTCACGCCCTGGTGCGTGCTGCCAGTCTATTTGCTCGGGCCGTAGCCGAGAGAGCGAGGTGGGTGGGTGTGATCACATGGGCCACAGGGACGGGGGGCGCAGGGACTGTACGAGTGGAGACGAGCGAGACTGGAGGGACGCTGCGGCGGTAGGGAGGAGCGAGGGACGGATGGCAGGGCATGCACACACTGGTATATGCAGACGCAGGCAGGCAGGCGGGCGGGCGGGCGGGCGGCAGAGAAAGAAACGAAGGGACGGCCCGCGCCGACCTACAAGGATGGACGACGACGACGACGACGGCGACGATGACGCTAGGCTGTAAACGGTGCTGCCTGCTAGCAGCCTGCCTGCCTGCCTGCTGCCACTGTGGCCGCTCCCCGTCCACCGTAGCGACACCACCCACCCACCCACCCACCCACCACCTTCTTCGGCCCTGCCTATCTCGCCCTCGCCCCGCCCCGCCCGCCCACCGCCCCCTTCACTTCTTTTCTCATTCGGCTCACCCATCCCACACATCCCGAAGCAAACATCATCCTCTCTTGCCTCTTGTCCCATCCAGTCGGCACACTCCACACGCAGCAGCACCACTCCCTCCCCATGCCGCTCCAGCCGGATGCAGCTGCAACCACGCAGCACCAGCCCGAGCCGTCGTCGTCGGCGGCGTCATCATCCACCGGCCCGCACTCGGCACTCGGCCCAAATCCGAGCTCGAGCGACAGGTATCCTCCCTCGCAGCACGGATCCTTCCCACCTGCTCCTGTTGCGGCTGCCTACGCCGAGTCGAGCCGCGCAGGCAACAACAACTCGCCGGGCGTGAAGCGGCCCCGCTCGCCCGCGTTCGAGCCAGAGGACATCAAGCCCGTCCTCTCGCGCCGCACCAGCGGCAACACGAACGGCACCAACACCCCGCACGCCAACGGCGGCGGCAGCAGCGCCGCGGGCACGCCAGCAGCAGGAGCAACACAACAAGGCCCCAAGCGCGCAGCGCAGGCATGCCTCCGCTGCAGGAAACAAAAGCTGCGCTGCCTCGGCGGGTGGCCGTGCAAGCGGTGCCTCAAGAGCAAGAACAAGTGCGACTTTGGCGGGCCCTCGGGTGCGCCGGGTGCCGGTGCTGCAGCGCGCGGGCCGGGCGGCACAGACTCGGCGCAGCGCATCGAGAACCTCGAGGCGAGCGTGGCCACGCTACTGGCCGGCATGAGCGGTGCCGCATCGGCCCCGTTCCCCTCCAGCGGTGGCGGGTTCCCAGAGCGCGGAATGGGCGGCGGCGGCTCGGAACGCGCGCCACCACCGCAGTGGAGCGGCGGGGGCTTTGATGGCCCGGCGCCGGCGCCGCGCTTCCCGCGCAACGAGGTGCCTTTGGCGTCGCCGACGGCGGCGTCAGGCCAGCATGTGCACTTTGGCAACTCGCCGTACGGCGGCGGGCTGCCGCCCAACACGAGCCCGGGCGCGTACGCGTCGAGCAACAGCGCGTTTGGCCCGAGCCCGACCGCCGGGCATGTCAAGAGCGACTCGGGCGACAGCAAGAAGAAGGACAGGAGGGGCCTGCCAAGACACGGGCCCAAGGGCGAGGACCGGCTCGCGGCCGTCGACGGCGGGTTTGAGGCGCCCTTCAAGCCGCTCGTGTACCAGCCCTCGGTGTGGGACAATCGCGAGGTCTCGCGCCGCCCGAGCCCGCACCCCAGCACCTCGGGTGTCAGCCGCGCCGGCAGCAGCGGCGACGAGCACGGCGGGCTGTACGACCTCCCGCCCACGTTGCGGCGTGGGCACGACGACCCGATCACCACGGATATCGTCGACGAGCGCATGGCAGAGCTACTGTTTACATTGTGAGTGGTGACGTGGTGACGCCTTGTCGGCAGTGGCAATTCCCCGCTGACCCCCAACAGCTTTGTCCAAAACTGCCACCCGTTCATGCCGATCATCGAGGTTGCCGACGCCGACGCGTTCCACATCATCCGGCACCAGTCGCCGACGCTGCTGTCGGCCATTCTTGCGATCGCCGCCAGGTTCTACGTCCGCTACGAGGAGCGCTTCCCGTCGCCCAACCTGCCGTCCATTGCGCCCGGCCTTCCCGCGCGCTTGGCGTCCCTCGCTCAGTGGCACCTCGCGCAGACCCTGCTCCGCAAGCAGCAGGCCTTGTTTGACGTGCAGGCAGTGCTGCTGCTCGCTGCGTGGGGCCTCGAGAGTGGCGGCCGCGGCCCCGACGCGTGGATTGTTACCGGCCACGCGTCGAGAATCGCCCGCAGACTCGGCATCAACCGCGAGCTCACCCAGGCCGCGGCGGCCGCGCGCGTTGCAAGACCCCATACGGCGGAGTGGAACGAGCTGAACGCGTACGCGCCCAAGTGGCGTTCGTGGCTCGGCTGGTTCACGTTTGACGGTTTCCTGTCACTTGGGTTCGGACGCCCACAGTCGACGCAGTTTGAGATTGTCGACGAGCAGGGCTTCCTCCAGCTGCGTCTCATGCAGCCTCCCCCGGTTCCCGGCACGCTGGCAGCGACGTCGCAGTACGGTGACGCGTACCTCTCGAGCCAAGTCGAGCTCACTCGTATCGGCCGCGACCTCATCAACTGGGGCGACTCGCTGCGCGAGCCTCGTGACGAACGCGAGGACGACCCGCGCGCGCGTGACTCGAATCTTAAGAGCATGCTGCGCGAGCTCAACGCCAGACTCGACGACTGGTGCAAGCGCTGGATCTGGTCGAGCTCGCACTACCTGCCATACCTTGGCCCCTCGGCGCGCATCTGCAGACTCCAGGCTGAACACATGCGTCTGTGTCTCAACTCGTTCGCGCTGAACGCAGCGCCGGAAGAGGATAAGCACGTGGCCGACTCGCTCTACCGCGGCCTCCAGGCGGCGATGAGCACGATCCAGACGCACCACGAGAGCTCGCAGACGGATCTGGCGCTGAGCTTTGCGACCGACTATCTGACGATCACGCTAGCGCAGGCGGCCGTCTTCCTCATCCGCATCGCAAAGGCCCCGTCGTCGGTGCAGAACGCAGCCAAGGTCGACCGGCCGGTCGTGACGCACTACCTCAAGATGAGTATCGACGTGCTCGAGGCGAGCGACCTGAGCGAGACGCGGCTGTCGACGTACCTCGCACGGACGGTGCGGGATATCTCACGCGCGGCCGCCATCCCGGGCATTGCGCCGCTCGACGGTGACGAGGCGGAGAGTGCGGTGGAGACGCGGCCGTCGAGCGCACAGGGCAACGTGCCGGCGCCGCAGGACGCGTCGAACGGCCTGGCGCGCGCCGGCGGTGTGCCACTGGCCGCTGCGGCCGGCGGCGTCATGCCGGCGTACGGGCTTGAGAACTATCTCATCGATTCGAACGTCGACCTCGGGTACCTGCTTGGCCTGCCTGGCGACCCGACGGGGATCATGGGCCCCGGGGGCATGATGCCAGCGTTTGGCAGCGAGTTTGGTAGCGCGTTCCCGCCTGGTGGTGTCGCGATGGGCATGTAGGGGCGGGCGGGGGCCGTAATGCATTAGGACCAACGGGGTTGAGACGTTTGTTGGGGGCAGCTGAGTTGTGGTGTGGGTGTGGGTGTGTGTGTACGTCGCGCCAGCCCCTTGCGTCAGTCGACGTGCCTGGTGTCAGAGTGGCATCGGCGAGCACGTTCAGTGTGGCGATCTCGGCCCGGCGCAGCTCCTCTTGTGTGTGGGGTGGTGCGTGTGGGCAAGCAAGCAGGCAAGCAGTTGTGAGCGGCTGCTGCTTCAAAGGGGCGATCGCCAGAGATCGGGCCGAGGCCCCGCGCCGTCGGCCCATCGCTGCGCGCGTCCTGCCTGGGCAGAGGACGGCGTCCTGCCTGGGCAGAGGACGGCGTCCTGCCCGTGCGTGCTCTAGCTGAGTGTGAGCGGATCTCCGGTGTTATCTCCGTGCACTGTGGTGTCGCCGCGCCGCCGTCGTCGTCGCAGGGGGATGGGGAGGGGAGGGGGAAGCACGGCACTCAGCCCAAGCCGAGCGGTCGGTCGGCGGGCACGGCGCCTGCGTGCCATTCGCCGACGCCGAGATCTGGCGCTAGCTACTCGGCGTGCCTCTCCGCCCGCGCTACTGGCGTCGGCGACGGCGGCGCGGTCGCCAACGTCGCTGCATGCACGCCGCATACGACCTCGCCGAGCCCCCGCCTCGGCTCGACCCCCCCCCCCCCCACCCCCAGATCTACCTGCCCGCACCTCGTATCGGTGCCCGCTGCGCAGTCGCCGCACATTATACTTTCGTCGTGTGTGGCTGCTGCGTCCATTCCTTTCCTTCAGGGCTGCGCGGGGCGATACACCGCCATGCTGCACCTAGCCGAGGACTGTACGCCACGGCCATAGAAAAGGCAGCATGCATCGCGCTCGCGCAGGTGCCCATAGTGCGTTGCGTCACCATGCGCGTTCTGCTGCTTCTGCTGCTGCTGTGGGCCGGCGTCGTGCGCGCCGGCTCCGCAGCACTCGACGACGACACGCGCTGGGCGCCCACGCCGATAGCGTACGCGCGCGCCGATGTGCCCGGGTACGCGGTCACCTCGCCGAGCAGCTGGCATCCAGGTGAGTGGGGTTGCTCGTCTCTCGCCCCGCTGACACCCCAGCCGCCCTCAAGGCAGAGTACTACGAGCACGAGTACGTCCTCTCCGGGCCGGTCATCCGCCATCTCGCCGGGCTCGACGTGCGCCTGCGCCTGCCGCCTGACGCGCCGGCGACCCTCGTCCTCCGCCTCAACCGCGAGGGCGAGGCCGAGCCCCGCGCGTTCGTGTACACGCACGCGGGGGAAGAGAGTGGGTCTTCTTGTTGTTGTTGTTGTTGCTGCCCCGCTCCGCCCGCTGACCCACGCCCCCAGCACCCACGTCCAACCCCAACGTCCAGCCGCTGGTAAAGAGCACTTGGCCCGGCGTCTACACCGTCACCCTGCAGCCGTTCAACCTCGGCAGCGCGTACTATCCCCCCGGGAAGGACTACTTTGTGACGCTGCACGCGGGGGGGTATCACGGGGAGGGTGAGTTGGCGCGGTGTCGGGGGTGCACGGCACACAAGCTGACAGACAATCCTCAGTGCTCGCGACGTCGGACCGCTTCGAGATACAGTACGACCCGGCGCTGTTCACGGGCTGGACGTACGCGCTCTTCGTCGCCGGCGTCGCGGCGGGCGTCGCGCTGCTCGTCTCGGTGCCGTGGCTGCACGCGCTGTCGGCTGTGCGGCGCGCGTTGCGCCATCTCGTGATGGCGGCCGCCGGGCGGCTCGCGGCGCCGGGGCGGCTGCTCGCGCGGTGGGTGGCCGCGCCGTTGTGCCTGCTCTCGTCGCGCACGCCGTCGCCCCGCCAGTGTCTCGCTCGTTTGCGGCGGCGCGAGAAGGCCGGGCCTGGGGAGCAGGCGTAGCGGCCCCGCCGAAGCACCACAAGCCCCAGCGCGGCGCTGGCCGAATGCATACCCCACTCCGCCCGGCAGGCGGCGCCAGCTACTCGAGAGATAGACCAACACGCAAGTAAGACGGCCGCATCAACCCCCACCCCATCCCCCCCTTGCGTAACCTGTTGTACACCAGTCCCATGTCATTGAACTGCATATCCCTTGTCTCCCCGCCTAGCTGTACCCGCCGGCCTTCTTCTCCGCCGACACGCCGGTGGCCGCAGCGACCTGCTTGGTCATGTCGGCGACGAGCGAGCCAATGTCGGTGCCGATCGACACGACCTCGAAGCCCTGCGCGAGGCGCGTGGCGGCCTGGTCGCCGTTGACACAGAAGATGGCAGCGGCCTTGCCGGCCGCCTTGGCAGCAGCAAGGATACGCGCGATGGCCGCCTGGTGCTCGTCGCCGCCAAAGGGCACGCCCATCGACTTGGACAGGTCGAACGGCCCGATGAGCAGCACGTCCAGCCCGTCGACCTTGGCGATCTCCTCCACGTTCTCGACGCCCTGGCGCGACTCGATCTGCACCATCACCACCAGCGAGTCGTCGGCCGCCGCGCCGTAGTCGGCCTCGGCGGCGTAGCCGAACGCATGGGGCGCGTAGATGGGGCCGAAGCCGCGGGTGCCGTTGGGAGGGTACTTGTTCCACGAGACGATCTTGCGGGCGTCGTCCTGCGTGGCGCGTCAGATCGCGGGCGGATGGGTGCGACGCGGTGGGTGTGGGCACTGCAAGGGCCTGGATGTACAGCCGACTCTGGCGTGCATGTCCAGCCGACGCAGGTGTGTATGCCCAGCCGACTCGAGGCGCGTCTACGCGCCCTTGCCAGTAACCGCCAGCCGCCAGCCTGTGTGTGCGGCCACTCCGTGTCGGCCTCGTCCGACACGTCGGAACACCCCCACCACCACGACGACTCACCGCAGTGTGACACATAGGCGTCATGACGCCGTGGGCGCCGGCGTCAAGCGCCCGCTTGACCATCCACTCCTCGGCGTTGGGCACGCGGATGATGGGCGAGACGCCGTTCGCCACGAGCGCGTTGCAGAGCTGCGGGGTGTGTCAGCGAGCGGAGCGGGCAAGCGGGGGTGTGCCGTGGCTTGGCGCACCGCACCGGGGCTCGCGGCAACACCGCCCACCCACCTCATAGTAGTCCGGGTCGGCGATCTGGCCGTGCTCGCCGTCGACGCAGGCCCAGTTGAAGCCCTTGATGCCCGAGACGGCGCGGACAACGTGCGGGCCCGGGAAACTGGGGATCGGGTCAGCGGCGCCGGGACAACACAACACACGTGAGCCAGAACCCGATGCCCTTCTCGCCGGCGGCGAGGGCGTTCTTGAGGTGCAGCTTGGACGCGAGGGCGGAGGCCATTGTGGTTTGTGGAGGATGTGGGGGAAGAGGAGGCAGTCGAGAAGGGGACATGCGCCTTATGGGGCCTCCGGGGCGATACTGGAATGCCGGAGTGCGTGATGCCGGGCCGCGGGCCAATGTCGGGCCGAGTGGACTACACCCAGCCAGTCGACCGCGCGTCTCCCCCGGTACGGCGGCACGCGCGCGCCCGCTTCGGCGGTGCTGCTGGCAGCTGGCAGCGCTGCGCGCGGCTCAGCGCGGCAATGCGCAAAGCGCGCAAAGAATGCCGGCGTGCATTGTATATCCAGTGCTTGCTTGCTCGGCGGGCGGCTTGTCTCCTCGCCCACTCTATCTCGGTCGAGGTCGCCGGCCTCGCAGCATGCTCCGTGTCTCTGACCTCCGTCGGGGCCATCACCATGCATGCTGGTCGGATTGTCGACCACCGCCTCATGCATGTCCGGCGCCCGTGGGCATAGCAGAGACAGCATGCACCAGCGAGCCACCCCCGTCTGGAATGGCACACAACCCCCATCACACCATCAGTGCGGGGCCCACATTTTTTTCCTAGCATGATGCACAAACGTCCACGGACCTCACCTCGACGCCTGACAAACCACCACAATGGCCCCCACCGCCGCGCCCTTCATCGAGTGGTTCACCCAGGCAGGCGGGTATCTCAGCCCGTCTGCCGAGCTGCGAGACGGTGCGTGTGCCGTGTTGCTGCTTGCTGACAGAAGCAGGTCCGCACGGGCTCGGGCTGTTCGCGACCGCGCCCATCGCGCCCGACGCGCGCCTCATCTCGACGCCGTTCGCGCTGGCCATCACGCCCGCACTGGCGGCCGCGGCGATTGAGCAGGCCACCGGCGTGCCGGCGACACGGCTTACCTGGCCCGAGGGCGAGCGTGCGGGAGAGAAGTGGAACGAGCGCATGCTCGCCGCCGCGTATGTCGGCCTGCACTGGGCCTGGGCGGACAAGGGCGGCGACGCGTGAGTGGAGCAGCAGAGAAGACAAGCTGACTCTGCTCAGACCCGCAGCACTCGCGCACTACCCGTATGTCCGCGCACTGCCGCCCGCGGAGGACCTCACCACCCCGCTGTATTTCTCTGCCGACGAGCGCGCGCTGCTGGCCGGCACCAACCTCGCTGGCGCGGTGGCGGACCGTGAGCGCGAGTGGGGCGCCGAGAGCGCCGCTGTCCGTGCTGTGCTCAAGGAGGATGGCTTGACTTGGTGCGTCGAACTTCTGACATAACGCTCACGCCGCAGGGAGCGATACCTCGCTGTCGCGACATACCTCTCGTCGCGCGCCTTCCCCAGCCACCTCCTCACCCTTCCCGATGGCCAGGCGCAGGAGCCATCCACCGACGCCGAGTCATACCCCGTTCTCCTGCCCGGCCTCGACCTCTTGAACCGTGAGTGTGTCGCTTGCCCCCCCGCTGACCCCAGACACCCGTGGCCAGCCCATCCTCTGGCTCTCGTCGCGCATCCCCGGCCCCTCCACCGACGCCAGCACCATCGAGGCCATCTCGTTCGTCGCGCCCGCAGCTATTGACACCGGCGCCGAGATCTTCAACAACTACGGCGCCAAGTCGAACGAGGCGCTGCTCCTCGGCTACGGCTTTGTGATCGACGCCAACCCGGACGACACGGTCGTTCTGCGTCTGGGCACTGGCTCTCTCCCCGCTGACGCGAAAGCACGGCTGGACGCCAAGGGCCTCGACGCCGGGGAGCGGTTCGCGGTCGGGCGGGACGGCGAGCTGCCAAAGCAGCTGCTCGAGGTCGTGCGCACCATGCTGGGCGACGACGAGCACGAGCACGAGCACAGCGACGACGAGGACGACGAGCACGCGTGCTACGAGGCCGAGGAGAAGTCGCTGAATCTCGAGCTTGACGTGCTCGGCATGCTGGGGCAGATGCTCGAGGACAAGCTGGCCAAGGTCAGGGCGGCGGGCGAGTCCGCCGCAGGCGACGCCAACGTCCGCCCAGAGGTCGCCCGCCTCGTCAGAGTGTACCGTGACGGTGAGTGTGAGTGTAGCATCGCCGCTGACGCCGCAGGCCAGGCGGAGATCCTCGGCGCGGCACTCGACAAGCTCGGCGAGCGTGTCGACCGCATCGAGGGCTTGATTGACGAGAGCCCGGGGTGCGGGTGCGGCTGCTAGGGGATAGGATGTGCGTCGCATGTGTCATAGAGTGGGTTAGGAGTGGGTTGTGGAGTATCTTCGGATAGCAGCTAGAATGGAGAGCCGTGTACACAGGCCGTACTGGCCGCGGGCAAGTGTGCCAAGCCGCCGGGACGACCCCGCATGCGCATGTGCATGTGCGCTGGGAGTTGAGTTGCACAAAGCGAGCCGCCGCGTCACGTCGGGCGCGTGTTCTAATCCGAATCCCGACCTCGAACGGCGACTTTAAAAGTCGCCCACGGTGTCGGGTGGGGCCGAAACGAGCCGACTGGCGTTGCTAAAACGCAGACGACGCCTGCCGCCGATCGGGCAGCGGTGTGCGGCTCGGAGCCGCAAGCAGAGCGAGCGGAGCGAGGAGAGCGGCAAGGCTAGGCCACGGGCTCCTCGGCTCCACCAGACTATGTTGGCTGCGTATGACAAGCCAGTGCCAAGGTGGGCCGTGTCGCTGCTCTCTCTTGCTTCGGGAGGGCCGAGCCGCCGGCCGGTCACCCTAGTTCCCTGGAATGAGGAATGTGGAGCGGGGTAGCGAGGAGGAGGGAGTTGGTGCGGCCACTCTTTTCTGCGACAGACATTGCCAGCAACAACGTCGCCAGCACATTGTTCGAGCTTCAACAGCACGTAGCAAGCAGCAATAGCAACAGCAGTATCAGCACGAGGTGCAAAGACCACACTCGCTCAACAGCACAACAAACAACCCACAGCTTAACCCCACCCACAATGCCCCGACACCTCCCAGGCGGCATCTACGTCCCCGTCGTGACCTTCTTCCAGGCGACGCGCGAGCAGGCCCTCGACGCCGACACGCACGCGCAGCACATCACGCGGCTTGCCGCCGCTGGCGTCGCAGGTATCGTGGTCATGGGGTCGACCGGTGAGGCAGTCACCCTGAGCCGCGAGGAGCGCATTGAAGTGAGTGGGCGTAGTGCGTTGCGCACGGACACGATCGGCAGGCGGAACGCGGAACGCGGCGCTCACACCCCCACTCAGCTCGTGCGCTCGACCAAGGCCGCGCTCGCGGCCGCCGGCTCGCCGGCCCTCGTGATCGCCGGCACGGTCGGCGCCCAGTCGACCGCGCAGGCAATCGCGTTCAGCAACGACGCCGCGGCCGCCGGCGCAGACTTCACGCTCACCCTCCCGCCGTCGTACTACCCCGGCGTGATGACCGACGACGCGCTCGCAGCGTACTATGACGAGGTGGCGAGCGGGACCGACATCCCGCTCATCATCTACTCGTACCCCGCCGTCTCGGGCGGCATCAACCTCGACTCGGACTTGATCGTGCGGCTGGCCAAGCACCCCAACATTGCGGGCATCAAGCACACCGACCACGACGTGGGCAAGATGGCGCGCGTTGCGGCGGCCACTGATGCTTGTGAGTGCGGCCGGGCTGGGCGTTGGAGAGGGGACAGGGCACATCACTCAGGCTGGCCCGCTCACACACCCCGCAGCCACCTTCACCGTGCTTGGCGGCGCGACAGACTACCTGCTCGGCACGCTGTCGTACGGCGGCCAGGGTGCGATCACGGGCCTCGCGAACATCGCGCCGCGCGCCTGCCTGCGCGCGTACGAGGCCCATAAGGCCGGCGACGCGGCCACGGCGCTGCAGTACGCGGCCGCCGTGTCGACGGCCGAGGGCGCGTTCGTCAAGGCGCAGCTCACGGGGCTCAAGTACGGCACCGTGTGGGCCGCGGGCTGGGACGACGCGAAGGCGCTTGGCCGCCGCCCGCTCCCCCCCTGCCCGGAGAACATGCGCGACTGGGTCCGCGCAAAGTGCGAGGGCGTGCTTGCGCTCGAGCGGGGGCTCGAGGCCGAGGGATGGGCTGGAGCTGCGGTCAGCGGCGCGAACGGCCACTAGGCGCGGTGCTGGGCGCGTGCTGGCCGGTGCTGGTCGCCGTCAAGTGGAAAGTCAGTAGATATGACATACATGATGATATGATGACACTGTGTCGTGGTGGCTGGGGCGTGGGTGCGGGGCACTTGGCAGGCGGAGGAAGGGTGTGTCCAGAGGCAGGATGTTTGTTGGTGATCAGTATCCTCCATGTGCCCGCCCGATCTAGGCCATGCTTCGCGTACACAGTACAGCTGTATCGCACCGGCGGCGACTGCACTCCGCCTTAAACACCGAGATCAAGACGCCAGCCGCCAGCCCCAGTGCCCCGGCCACCCGACCCCACGCCATGACCGGCGAGGTGCTCACCGATCTCCCATACAAACACCCCCGCCCCCCCGCAACATGATCATTGCATCAACATACTACACCCAGTTGATCACCTGCCACCTTTTACTGGTTCTCCATGTCAAGGACACAGCGGATGCAGTCGCCCGAGTGCATGTCGTCAAAGCCCTTGTTGATGTTGTCGAGCGTCTCGTGGTGAGTGACAAACTGGTCGACCCAGAGCTTGCCGTCGAGGTAGTCGCCAACGAGGCCGGGCAGCTCGGTGCGGCCCTTGACACCGCCGAAGGCTGAGCCCTTCCAGACACGGCCGGTGACGAGCTGGAATCTGCATTGTCAGCACGTGGCAGAGTCATCGTAGCTCACGGTCGGGTGGCAATTTCGGCGCCGGCAGGGGCAACACCAATAATGTTGCACACACCCCAGCCCTTGTGGCACGACTCGAGTGCCTGGCGCATGACCTGCACGTTGCCGGTGCAGTCGAACGTGAAGTCCAGGCCGCCGTCGGTCTTCTCGATCAGGTAGTCGACAACGCTCTGGCCCTCGGGGAGGTCGAGGGGGTTGATGAAGTCGGCTGTGGGTGTCAGTGGCGGCGTATCTAGCGGCACACATCTCACTCACTAGCACCAAACTTCTCAGCCCACTCCTTCTTCTTGGGGTTGGTGTCGATGGCGAAGATGCGAGTGGCCTCCTTGGCACGGGCACCCTGGATAACCGAAAGGCCGACACAGCCGATACCGAAGACGGCGACGTTCGACTTCTCAATGCCAGGCGTCTTGGTGGCAGCGCCGTAGCCGGTGGTGATACCGCAGCCAAGCAGACAAGCCTTCTCGAGCGACGCCTTGGGGTCGACAGCGACGACGGAGTACTTGGACACGACCGTGTACTGCGAGAAGGTCGAGGTGCCCATGAAGTGGTAGAGGGGCTTGCCCTTGCAGGTGAAGCGCGAGGTGCCGTCGGGCATGACGCCCTTGCCCTGGGTAGCACGGACTGGTGTGTCAGTTTGCGTCTCAGTAGGCTCGGCAACTGCGGAGCCAGCTCGTCCATGCCACCACTCACCGGCACCACACAGGTTGGTCTTGCCCGAAAGGCAGAACTTGCACTTCTTGCACTCGGCAGTGTAGAGGGGAACGACGTGGTCGCCGACCTTGACGTCGGTAACGCCAGCGCCGACCGACTCGACGATACCACCGCCCTCGTGGCCGAGGATGACGGGGAAGGCACCCTCGGGGTCCTTGCCCGAGAGGGTGTAGTCGTCACTGCAAAGTCAGTACTGTGTGTGCGTCCTTTTGCGCGCGGTGAGACATACGTGTGGCAGATACCAGAGCTGCGGAGGTTAGCATGAGTTTTGGGGACAGATATCTGCGCGACACGTACTAGAGGATCTTGATGCGGACCTCGCCCTCCTTGGGGGGCGCGACCTCGACAGTCTCAATAGACAGGGGCTTGCCTGGGCGCGTGTCAGTCGACGCGGCTGAAGATGCCAGCCAGCTGCCGGCGGCGGCCCCGCCCACACTCACCAGCCTCCCAAGCGACGGCAGCCTTGCAGGTGATGGTCTGAGGAAGAGTGTCAGTTTGTGCTGCGCGTGTCGTCGAACAGCGCGCAGTGTGCATGTGCCATGCAGCCATGTCGATGCCCGTCACCCCGACCCTGCTTACCTTTCCCTCAGTGGACATGATGAGCGTATGCAGACGACGCAAGTGTAGAATGCAAGAGAAGTGACGAGGCAGAGGTATGTGGGGCTGTTTAAGACGGAGGGGTTGCCAAGGGAGGAGGGGGCGAGGTGGCCGGTTGGCCGTTCGGCGTGCGGTGGAGATTACCCGTCGCAAGCCGTCGTCACTGGGAGCATCTGAAGCAGTTCGGTCCGCAGCACGCTGGCTGGGTCCGCCGCGCTCACGGCTTTTACCATCCGCCGCCGCCCCCGCTGCCGCGAAAAAGTAGCCTGCATCGGCCCTCCACTTGCCGACCTCCACCTCCACCCTCCATCTTCATCAGCACGACAATATCGCTTTGCTCATCGCCATATCGCAATCGAGTGGAGATAGATAAAGGCAGGGCGGGGGACGACTGTCCACGAGGCCCGTCGTTGAATCTTCCCTTCACGGCCTCCACCCTCATGCATATCCCACTGGCGTATGGGTCTCTGAGTTGCGAGCGGCGAGGAATCCGTCGTCCTCCCGGTTGCACCACCAAACAGCGTTCGGGTACATCTCCATTATGTAGCATCTCGAACGCGAACTGGCGCGAACCTCCACCGTCACACAATTTATTACACCCCCTCTATTAACCTTTTGTATGTGGAGACCCCAGGTTGATTAGCCCTGATGTGTGCGTGTCAAGGTGGGAATTAGGAAACAGGTTAAAGGGGTGCGGGCTAGTGGAATGCCCCTGGCGGGTCACTTTGTGGCCGCCGCTGCTGGCTGCGGGCAGCTTGCTCGCGCCTGAGGGCGGCACACCGATGCGCGCCGTGGCTTGTATCACACTGTGCCAACAAAGAGCACAGAGCTGTTATCCGTCGTGTCAGTCAACCTTTTGCTGCACTCGACTCCCCATTCTCCTTCTTTCTCCCCCTTCTGCATCTCTCACGACAACGCGCTATACACTACAGCCATACATGCTCTAACGAACCCCCCGCCCCCAAACACACCAAACATCATGTCCACAACATCATCAAGCCACCCACACTTCAACCGTCTCGCACTCGCAGCAGCCCTCCTCGGTGAGCACAACTTGCTTCCCTCGAGCACCGCAACCTCCAGCCAGAATCCCCTAACCATATCACACAGAGTACGACAATGACGAGGAAGACCCATATCGCGAGCATGTAGACCACAAGCGGTCGGCCATGTTTAGGCCATTCTACAAGCCCAAGCTCCCGCCCCTCCAGCACGAGCTTGACTCTGAACGTGACCAGCGCAGGCGCACCATCGTCCGACCATCACACGGTCGTCACCACAGCGGACCTAGCGGCAGCGGAGACTGGGACGGACGAGACCCCGAGGAGTATGTGCAGTTCCCGCAAGACGGCGACCTCGTCGACGTAGATCGCTACGGCTTCCCTGAACCCGCCCCAGCGGCCCGGTCCGCCCACTCGATGGATGTCGAGCGCGTCCAGGACAACGCAGCGCGCAAGATGCCGCACACTCGAACAGTGTCCTTCTCTGCGGTTCCAGATGCTACGCAACCCGGTGACCGCGCTCGTTCAGTCTCGATCCACCTCGAGCGCTTTGACAGCAGCGACGGCGAGACGATCGAGGGGCGCGTGTCCGCAGGCCGCGACGGTGCTTCTCCACATGGCCGCAGACCGAGTTCTATTGCGCAGCTGCAGCTCCAGGACGGAAAGGGCGATCCAGTAATGGTGCCCATGTCGGACACGGATGCCCGCCCCCGCTCGTCTCTCAGTGGTCACCGCATGTCCATGGTCCAGTCGCCATCTCGGGTGGACCCCGAAGCAGACGAGGAAGAAATCCTTCGGAACCCATTCGAGTTGCCCGCCCCTCCACCTGAACTTGGTTCCAGATTCGACCCTAAGACTCTTGAGACTCAGCGCAGGTCGATTGATCTCTCCCGTCTGTCACTTGACAGTGGTGTACGCCCATCAATGGATGATGTGAATGCCGCAGGCGACCGGGCCTCGATACGGCCCTCGCTGGAACGCCGCGCCTCTCTGGTCTACAGTGATGATGGCAATCTCACGAACCGGCAGTCGGTCCACGACGAACCCGACCGAGTTCGGTCACGAATCTTTGACGATATCCCATCGCCAGAGGAGTATGGCCGGCCGCTCCGCCCTCCGAAGTACCAGTCGCAGGCGCTTCTTCTTCGCCGACAGGAGCTTATGCGGCCCAAGACGCTCATTATGCCCAGTTTCTTGGAAGGTACCGAGCAGCAGAAGCACTCGGTTCACGTTCCCGAGGGCTTCACTCTTGGCGAGAAGCCTCTCCCTGCCGACGCACGAGCTTCCATCTTGAACATGGGCATGGGTGTACCCCTCAGTCTCAGCCAGAGGACCTTCCGTAGCAGTCTGATGGTCGGCGGGCAGCGCGAGGAAGCCGAATTCTTTGCTGGTCATGCCGCCGAGGAGGGTGAATACTACCGCAACCCGGCTCAGGACTACGAGGACGAGCAGGAGCTTCGCAAGCCTGGCAAGCTTTACGTGAGTGGCAAAGCTGCAGGGACGTGCTGACGTGCTCCCAGGGTACCAGTCTTATCGATCAGTTGGAGAACCGCAAGCAGCAGCTGCGAAGCAAGCAGCGTGTCTTCTATGGCGATGGCCGCCCATCTATGATGTCTCGCGCGGGCCCGGACGCTCGTGCCTCGACTCTTATCGATCCCGAGGCCTTTGCGGATCCGGCATTCCCCGACCAGAACGCCCCTGGCACTCCCCCGCGTCCGCACAGCTATGCACCTGGGTCTGTCCCGATGCTCAACGTTCCAGACGGGGACGGCGGGAGTCCGCAGGACCGACTTGCCAAGTCTCGTAGCGTTTTTGGCGTCGACACAGTCTGGGAACGTGAGATGGCCAAGCTCAAGACCATGCAGGAGGCCGAGCAGCGGGCCAAGGAAGAGCTCGAGGCGAGGGAGCGCGCGAAGAAGGAGAAGGCCGACAAGAGGAAGAGCCGCTGGGGCAAGACCAAGAGCACCATGGATCTTGACCAGGCGGCCAACGTCGATCAAGCGGCCAACGTCGAATCGGCGGATCTGGCGCCGCCAGGCAAACCTTTCATCGATTCGTACGACTCTCCCGCTAGCTCGCGACTCTCAATCGTCGAGTCTCAGAGCCGTCGATCACTAGCCGCGGATCCCATTGCCAACGCCCGAATGTCAATGGGTACCGACCCCCGCTTATCAACATACGACCCTCGTACCTCCACGTATGACCCGCGAATGTCATCTTACGACCCTCGCATGTCGATGGCCCCGCACGCGGAGGATATGGAGGAGGTCATGTCGGAGCAGGACTCCCAGGCCGACAACTCTCCAGGGGCCACTGACCGTCCACCCACATTGGTGTATACCCCAACCGAGGCCATCGACCTTGCGCCCGCCAATGATCAGAAGCCAGCTTCGCGGCGGCCTGGTAGCCGGCTCGGCGTCGGAGACTGGTTCCAAAGCAGCGACGAGGACTCGGGTGACGACGAGCCGCTTCGAGAAACAAAGCGCAAGTCGGCGGTGTCCGCCACCAAGGCGCCCGTGTTCCCGCCCCCGCCTCAGCTGCCCTCCTCATCGGCACTGCACGCTGCAGCTGCCCAAGCAAGCGATGGCGATTCGTCCGACGAGGACTTACCTCTCTCGCAACTGCGCTCCAAGGCCATCAATGACGACAGTTCAGACGAGGAAGTGCCTCTGTCCCAGCTCAAACACAAGGACGACGATGCTATTCAGATCACCACCAAGAAGTCACCTCCCAAGCAGTCGACAATCAGAGCTGTGAATGCCCCTCAAATCATGTTCTCTCCCACATCGCCAGGCAAGGCCGGCAACGAGGATGAGGAAGACGACGAGCCACTCCTTATCCGCCAGGCGCGCACCCGGTCGACGCTTATCCCACACGAAACCCCCGACCGCACGGGCTCGGCGGCGCCGTCGGCACAGACTGTTGAGGAGATTGAAGACGACCTTCCGCTTGCTTGGAAACACGCTGGTGCGGCGCAGAAGCAACACCAGGCCAAACAGGCTGCAGCGACTTCCTATGACCCGATGCGTGCCACAATGATGAGCGTGCCGCCCGTGCCTCCCAACTACCCCTACGGGGCGTCTCCTTATGGAGTTTCGCCATACGGTGTCCCACAGTCCATGTACGGCATGCCGTCGCCGTACGGCCACATGGGTATGCCAATGTCCCCGATGGGTATGCCCGGGTCGATGGGCATGCCGTCGCCGATGGGAATGCCGAGCCCGATGGGCATGATGCCGCCCGTTCCGCCAGGCATGCCGTTCCCTACGCTTGACGCGCCGGATCCGGGCCGAAACATTGATGACTGGCGTCGCCAAATCATTGTGCCAGTTGCGACTGGCTCTGGACAGACAGAGTCCAGTCGAGGATAGTGTTCGATGACGACCCCATTAGCATGATGGCCTGCACGGCCCATTCTGTAATTTAGATGTGCACAGTAGAGTAGTATGCTTATCATTGGACAATACATGTGGAGTGCAGCGTGCTACGAGGTGACTGTACAATGCCAGGGTTGACTTGTCGCGTTGCGCCGTGCACAGCGGCGGCATCCGAGCCAAGCCATTGTGAAACGCCTCCACTTTGCCACTTGTGCATTCCCTCTTTTGCTGCCACGCGCCTCGTCACGTCCCCGACTTGTTGCGCGACGCCGCCAGCCAGCAGCGCACACTCCACGCCTCCCGTTCACAAAAAGCAAAAGCGCACACGGCAACAAGGCCTCGACCACACTCTCTCGGACTCGCACTGACTATTCCAACACCGGCCACCGCGACACCGACGCGCGCACCCCTTCCTTCCCCCCCTCTTTACCCCCGGCGCTCCACCGCCATCGCACTCCAGGACAAAGGACGCGCTGTCCGTTCGTCTCAAGCCAGTAACCACCACGACGACCCCGGCCTGCACGACATGTCGAGCAAATACGACATCGAGGCAGGCACCCTCGCCAACGGGTCACGCTCGCTGCGGCGCCAGCTGGGCGGCCGGCGGGGGCGCCTCCTGCTCGGCGCGCTGCTCGTCGGCGGCTTTATCCTGTACCTCAATGGGTCGTTGAGCTCCTCCCCAACTCCGGCCGGCAGCTCTCACGTCCACACCTCGGGCTCTGGCGCAGGCAGCAAGCTGGGCAACGACGGGATCTGGGACGACGACGAGGACGCACCGCCGCCCGTGGCCCCCGGCAAGCCTAGCACTCGGCCGCTGGGCGAGCTCTACGTTGTCGACAAGCACGGCGACCACTACTTCCCGCACCACCGGCGCGAGATTGCGCCGATGCACCCGCGCAAGGCGGACCTCGTGGACCCGGCGACGCTGTTCCCCGAGGTGGACGACGGGTGGCTCAAGCCACCGGCGGGGGACAAGTTCCCCGACGAGCGGCTGCGCGAGATCGTGTCCAAGGAGCAGCCCGAGGACAATGTCGCGTCGCGCACGGGCGAGCTCCCGGCCGACTCGTTCGCAGCGAAGTGGGAGGGCCAGGAGGGGTGGAACGCCCCCCGCGGCCGGATACAGGAGATGCAGTCGCCTGTGTTTAAGAAGGAGCGCTCGGCCTGGGAGACAGACGCGCAGAAGAAGCTGCGCGAGGAGCGCCGCGACGCGGTCAAGCGCGGTTTTGTGTATGCGTGGCAGGCGTACAAGGACCATGCTTGGGGGCACGACGAAGTCAAGCCCTACTCCCAGAAGTACAAGGACCCCTTCCATGGGTGGGTTGCTGGGTGGCGAGCGGTGTGCTGACGGACAGTTGGGGCTCGTCAATCATCGACACGCTCGACACGATGCTTATCATGGGCTTGCAGGACGAGTACAACCTGTGCCGGCCGCACGTCAACCAGCTCAACTTTCACTGGGTTAACGGGCGCGACTGGAGCAGGGGATACGTTGCGCCCGAGTCCGAGGTGCCCCCGGACAGCAAGGACAAAAAGCCGTGGAGCATCCCGCGCGACCGGGCGACCAGCATGATGGTCTTCGAGACGGGTATCCGCTACCTCGGCGGCCTGCTGGGCGCGTACGATCTGACGGGCGACAAGCTCATGGTCGAGCGCGCCGAGGAGCTGGCAGGTATCCTGAGCAAGGCGTTCAACACGCGCTCCGGCCTGCCGCAGGGGAGCCGCTTCGACCCGGGCCAGGGCGGCGTGTACCTGCTCTACTCTGTCTCGCCTGCCGAGGTGGGCAGCATGTCGCTCGAGATGACCCGCCTCAGCCAGATCACGGGCAACCGCACCTACTACGACCTGGTGCAGCGCGTGACCGACTACCTCGACGAGCACGTCGCCCCGCGCTCAAAGTACCACCCGCTCATCCCCATGGGTTTTGTGCCCGACGCAAAGACGCCCCTGCAAGGCACATACTCTTTCGGCGCCATGACCGACTCGTACTTTGAGTACCTGATCAAGCAGTACAAGCTCATCGGTGGCGGCCGCCTGGGCCACCAGTACAAGCGCCTGTATCAGGATTCGATTGACGCTGCGCGTCGTCTCCTGTTCACGGACCTCGATATCCTCGACTCGCACGACCTGTTCACGATCGGCAAGTTCGAGGGCAACAGGCTCAAGCGGGAGACCGAGCATCTCACGTGTTTCGCCGGCGCCATGCTCGGCATGGGCGCAAAGCTGCTCGACCGCCCAATGGACATGGACTCGGCGCTGCGGTTCACCGGCACATGCTACTGGCTGTCTGCTGCCACCAAGACGGGTATCCAGCCCGAGCTGGTCCACTTCTACGACAAGGACGACGCGAAACTGTGGGTCAACAAGACACGCGACACGGAGCGCATCGTCCACGCGCCTGCCACGGTGCCCGAGGACGGCGCAAACGACTTCGACTACAAGGTCATGTTCCGCGACTACAAGGGCGTGTGGAAGTTTGCCGACGACCAGACACCCGTGTCTGAAAACTCCGGCCGCATCGGCAACCAGGCCCTCGAGTACTACCGCTATCTGAACGGCGAGGTGCCCGGTGCGCAGCGCGTCACGCCGTACTACATCAACCGACCCGAGACGATCGAGTCGGTGTTCTACATGTTCCGCCTGACAGGCGACCGCAAGTGGCAGGACAAGGGATGGCACATGTTCCAGTCGTGGATGAAGGCGTCCAAGGTGCCGGGTGGCATCTCGTCGGTGCAGGACGTCAACGCCGACAAGATCATCTACGGCGACAACATGGAGAGCTTCATCTTCGCCGAGACGTTCAAGTACCACTACCTGCTGCAGAGCGAGCCCGACTTTATGAGCCTCGACGACTACGTGCTCAACACGGAGGCGCACCCGCTCATCGCGACAGACGACATCACGCCCGGCTCGCAGGGCTTCTGGACCCCGCCCGCGAGCGAGCCCGACCTCGGCGTGCGCGGCGCCGGGACCGACGCACAGAAGTGGCTCCGCCTCGAAGTGCTCGACCGCCACCGCAACATCTACAAGAACGCAGGCAACTACGTCCCACCCGCGCCCATGCGCCCCCCGCGCCCCCAGGGCGGACGCGTCGCCGGCATGGGCATGGGCGGCGGAGGCGGCGACCCCAACAACCGCCCACTGCCGCCTGCCGACTTCAAGCCCAAACAGTTCTAACGCACTCCCATACACATCTACAGCTGTATTCCTAGAGACAATGCATCTTTACGACGACGCGTCGCACACGAACGTGGCTGCAATTCAATACATTTTCAAACTCTACAACGATCCTCTGATCATCACAACGACTCGAGCAAACTTAGAGCTTCGACTTGAGCGAAGCGCCGGGGGCAAGAGTGACGGCGGCGTTGGAGATGGCAACGGCGTTGCGCTCCTTGACCTTGACGTTGAAGATGACCTTGTCGCCCTCCTTCCACATCTCGGTGACGAGCGTCTCGCCGGGGATAACAACACCAGCAAAGCGGACCTTGATGTCCTCGTAAGGGCCGAACGTCTGGAGGACGTGCTTGCCGGCAATGCCGAACGAGCAGAGGCCGTGAAGAATGGGCTTGGGGAAGCCACCAATCTTGGAGAACGAGGGGTCGATGTGCAGGGGGTTGTAGTCACCCGACAGGCGGTAGAGCGCGGCCTGGTCCTCCGAAGTCTTCTCCTCGACAACGGCGTCGGGGGCACGCTTGGGGGGAACGTTGGCAGCGGTCGACGCGCCACGGTCCGAGCCAGTCTTCTTGCCGCCAAAGCCACCCGAGCCGCGGAGGAACACGGTGCCCTCGTTGACAAAGATCAGGTCGCCAGTGGCCTTGTCGCGGGTCTCGACAACCGAAGTGACGGCAGCGGCCTTGCCCTTGTCCAGGACCTCGCGGAGACGGACAGTGCTGACAAGGGTGCCCTCGGTGGGGATGGGAGCCTTGATGGCGAGGTACTGCTCGCCGTGAAGCAGAGTAGCGGGGTTGAAGTTGGGGACAAAGTCAAAGCTGAGACCAGCCTGGGCCTCGAACTGGGGAATGACACCAAAGGTGGGGAGGGCACCAAAGTTGTCGGCGTTCTCGTAGGTCCAGTTGAGCTCCTTGGCCTTGGCGCCGATTCCGAGGTTGTAGAGGATGACGTCGCGGTTGGTGTAGGTGAACTCGGATTCGGTCTTGGAGTTGCGCTTGGCCTCCTTGACGACCTCGGGGTCCTCGGGGTCGACGTAGTCCTGGTCACCGCCGGCAGAGTCCTCCTCAACGTTGTCGAAGTTGGCCATGAGCTGCTGGAACGACTCGGCGGGCGACGTGGGGTGGGTCGACCTGTCGTCGAACTTGGTGATCTCGGGCCAGCGAGCCAGAACCTGCTCAGGAGTGGCAATGTGGTTGTTGGGGAAGGTGGTGCCGTAGCTGCGCTCCCAGCGAACCTGGGCAACGTAGCCGCCGAACACCTCGTAGAGGCCGGCGGTCTGGTTGTACTTGTCCGAGGACAGGTAAGCCACGACGGGAGCGACAAAGTCGGGCTTGAAGATGGCAACCATCTCCTTGGTCCAGACAGTCTCGGTCATGGCGGTACCGGCACGAGGGGCAATCGAGTTGACAAAGATGTTCGACTTCTTGCCCTCAACGGCGAGAGCCTTGGTGAAGCCGATGAGAGCGGCCTTGGCAGTGCCGTAGTTGACCTGGCCGTGAGCACCGTAGATACCGTTGGGCGAGGCAGTGACAATGATGCGGCCGTACTTCTGGTCGTGGAAGTAGGGCCAGACGGCCTTGGCGCACTTGTAGGTGCCGCGGAGGTGGACGGCGAGGACCTGGTCCCACTGCTGCTGGGTCATGTTGACAAAGGCCTTGTCGCGGAGGATACCGGCGTTGGCAACAAGGACGTGGACCTTGCCGAAGGCGTCAATGGCGGTCTTGACAATACCCTCGCCGTCCTCAGCGGACGAGACGGCGGCGACGGCCTTGGCACCGAGGGCCTTGACCTCCTCGACAACCTTGTTGGCGTTCTCCGCGCTGACATCGTTGATGACAACGTTGGCACCGAGCTTGCCGTAGAGCAGGGCGTAGGCACGGCCGAGACCGGCACCGGCACCAGTGATGATGACAGTCTGGTCCTTGAACGAGATGGGGGCACCCTGGGGGTTCTTGGGGAGCTTGGGCTGGGCCTCAATGACGGCAAGCATGTCCTGGGGAAGAGCGTCGGTGGGGTGCTCGGCGTTGGTGAAGTCCTGGACCTCCTTCCAGCGGGCCTCGACGGCCTCGACAGTGAACGAGTCGTCGGTCTTGTAAATGACACCCTTGGTGCGCTCCCAGCGGACCTCGGAGAAGAAGCCGGCGCCAACCTCGAAGATACGACCAGTGACGTCGGGGCCGTTCTTAGAAGTGAGGATACCGACAAGAGGGGCGATCCACTCGGGCTGGAGAGCCTTGAGGAAGTCGGGGGGCATGACAGTCTCGGTCATGGGCGAGGCAGCAAGGGGAACGATGGTGTTCGACTTGATGTTGTACTTGACGCCCTCCTTGGCGAGGGTGCGCGAGAAGGCAACGAGACCCACTGCGAAGAGTCAGATCGTAGATCAAGTCATCCGCAGCTCTGTACTCACTCTTCGCGGCCGAGTAGTTCACCTGGCCACCATTGCCGTAGAGACCGGCAGGCGAGGCAGTGTTGATAACACGGCCAAACTTCTGGGCACGGAAGAGGGGCCAGACAGCCTTGGTGATCGAGAAGGCACCAGTAAGGTGGACAGCGACGATGATGTCAAACTCGGCGTCGGTCATCTTGCGGAACGACTTGTCGCGGAGGATACCAGCGTTGTTGATGACGACGTGAACGGTGCCGAAGGCCTTGACGGCCTGGTCGACGACGAGCTGACCCTCGGTGACGGATCCGACGGCGGGGACGGCCTGACCACCGGCTAGGACGGGTTAGCTATGCACGTGTCGGCGTGTCGCGACGCGCCGGCTGGGTGGGAACCGGGCGGGCTCGAACTCACCCTTGACGATCTCGTCAACGACCTTCTGGGCAGGTGCAAGAGCGACATCGTTGACGACAACCTTGGCGCCGCGCGAGCCGAAGAAGAGGGAGTAGCTGTTGTTCGCCGCGGGAGGGTGTGAAAGAGGCGTTGAATAGAGGTTGCCCGGGGTAAGGAAGAGACGCTCGTCAGCTCCATCGCATTTTGCCACAGCATGGGAGGTCCCAAAAGTAAAGTACTCACGCCCTGCCGATACCGCCACCAGCGCCGGTGATGAGGACGACGAGGTCCTTGAAGTCGAGGGGAGCAGCAGCCATGGTGTGGACTAAACTATTTGTGTGCAAGGGAGGAAAATACGGGTATGGATACAGGTGCTGACGACGTGGAGTGCGAGTGCGACGCGTCAAGGGGGGAACAGCCAGATGGAGAAGTCTCTGGTGGATCTGGACCAGATAGAGTGGGGCTGGCTGAGAGCGAGATGGAGATAGAGAGAGAGAGAGAGAGATGAGAAGAAAAGGTTGGGATGGCGACGAGGTGGTGTGGTTTAGTTCTTTTGCCGGGAAATGCGGCCAGCACGAAGACCGGTTACGGTTGCAGGCATGGATGGCTGTACGCCATTGCACCACCACCTACGGTGACTACAGCGGCGCGGCGACGCGGCGACGAGCCACCAAACTCGCCCTTAGCCGGCCATCATGGTAGCCGGGCTTGCACCCTCCCCGCCCAGCAGCAGCGCCAATGACGTGGCTGCTGCCACCCAGGGACACCACGCACAATCCATGGTTAATGGCCGCCCACGCCTAATAGCACTCCGCCCAATAGTATCATATCAATGCAAATGATGATTTGTCTCGGCGCCCGCGCCAACCGGCCGCCAGTGACAGCCAGCCAGCCAGCCATGTTTACAAGTCAAAGTCGGAATCGTCGTCGCTGTCCTGTCCGCGCTTGGCGGCACGGCCACCTCCACTCGCCGTGCCCAAGCCTCCACCCGACCTGATCCCTCCACTGCGTGCGTTGACAGTGCCCACATCGCCGCCGTCAGAGTCGAGGTCCGAGTCCGAGTCGTTGCCGCGCGCAGCGGACCGCAGCGCGGCCGATGGCTGCGCGATGGCAGAGTACCTGATGAGGAGTGCCTCGAGCTCTGGTGGGTCAGCAACCCCCGATCACAAATAACCCACCCCGCGCGGTCGTCTTCAGCCCGTTCATTCCAGCGCCGGCAATGAGGTTGCCAACCATGTCGCCGTTACGGTAAATGAGGAGGGTGGGGACGTTCTTGTCGGGGTAGTTGGGGATGCACATGGTCGCGGGGATGGAGAGGAACTTTGTCTCGGGGTGCGCGGCGGCCAGCTGGGCGAGCAGCGGGCGGAGGTGCTGGGACAGGGGTATTCTGCTATCAGCGCTGCCCAAGCCGACCACTCACGAGTCCTTGAACAGGAAGACGACGACACCAGTGCCCTTGAGCTTTCGGGCGCGCAGGAGCGCAGGCTTGTTGTCTTCCTCGTCGTCGCTGCCCGGCGCCTCCTCGGGCTCGACCTTGCCGTCGGCGTTGAGCTTGGAGCCCTCGGTAACCTCGCGCACAAAGTCCTCGCGCGCCAGCGGCTCGAGGCTGCCGAAGCGCCCGCGCTTCTCCTCGGCCCGCATCTCGGCGATCCGTCTCCGGCGGTAGTCCTCGAACATGCGCTCGTCGTCCGAGTCGATGTTGTCGCCTTCCAGGAGGTTGCCCAGCTGGTCGGCGTCGGCAGTGGACGCGATCGCGCGGACAGCATCCGCGTGCGTGATGTGCGGGATGTCGGGGGAAGGCGGGCGCGAGGGCGGCTTGGGCGGCAGGATGCCGTGCGCGCGGAGCGCGTCGTTGCTGTACGTCAGCTGGGGGGGGACTACGAAGGAGCAGCTCACAACTCGGTATCCTCGTTTGGGTTAACCATGGTGTGTATGGGCAGATGTCAAGATTGTTTGCAATGCTTGTCGCGTTGTCGCTGCCGTCGTCGTCGCCGCGGTTCTCACCGTCGCACCGCCGTGTCGCTGCTGCTGCAGGCTGCCAGAGTGCCGACAACATTACCACACACCTCCACGTCCGTACCGACTATTTGCTCCCGTGTGCGGGGACCCCGCGTCGCATTGAGTCAAGATCGCGTGCGATGGTAGATTCTAGGTTGTGGGCAATGTGTGCAGTGCTCGTGCTGCATGCCCATGACACCAGCCGCAGTCACAACAACAGCAGCAGCAGCAGCGGGTATAAGGGCGGAAGCTATGGACCATAGCAGCTCCACGTCCACACCCACCATGGTAGACACGACAGGAGACAAGGCCCTCGCAGCACTGCTCGACTGGCTTAACACCTTTCCAGGCTTCCACAACAAGGGTGTGCTCAAGTTTGCCAACCGTTAGTCGTGATCGCGGCGGGGAGCGTGGAGCATGAGTGCGGCGGGGCGAGCCGGGACACGACACAGCTGACCACCGTTGCAGATGGTGGCCGTGGATTGTTCGTCGACCAAGCTGTCCAAGTGAGATTAGACGGCGTTCGACGGCACTGACCCGCAGCCGAGCGAGAACCTCCTCGTGATCCCCGCCGCATCCCTCCTCAACCCATTGACGTTGCAAAAGTCGGCGCTCAACACGATCCCAGCCGAGCTCTTCCCCGTGCCGGCGTCCACGTCGTCCCCGCCCCGCCGCTCGTCGCACGGCACGCCGCGGCTCACGACGACACAGCTGCTGACGCTGCACAACGCGCTCACGCGCGACCCAAAGCAGCGGCACAAGTCCGAGTGGCAGGTGTTCATGGACTCGCTGCCCGGCTTCCGGCCGTGGCACCCGCTCACGTGGGTCATCCCGAGCAGCGACGACGACGAGCAGGACGAATGGTGGATCCGGCTGTACGAGTGTCTGAGCGAGAGCGTCAAGATCAAGATTGCAGAGGTCAAGAAGCGGTACGAGGAGGATAGGGAGGTCGTGCGCAACGTGCTGGTGGGTGCAGTGCAGGGTGGAGACAAGGGGGCGTGCTGACGTCGATCAGGCAAACGAGGAGCCGTTCAGGTCACAGGGGATCGACAAGGAGTTGTCCGACGAGGTTATCCTATGGGCGTGGCTAAACGGTGAGTCGGTGGCGGTGTGGAACCGTGATACTTTCGCCTACTCACACTACAGTCAACACGCGTACCGTGTCCATGCCGTTAGGCCTCGCCGAGCCGATTGACGCCAAGTGGCCGGTCAACAACCACTCGTTCATCCCCCTGCTGGATATGATCAACCACTCTTCGCTCAACAGCGTCGTATGTCCCAAGCCCGAGTCCCTGCCCTCGTCTTCGGTGTCCAAACGCGTGGTCAAGACTGCTCGCGGCCCGGGAAGACAGCTCAACGCGCACCTCATTCCTGGCAAGATTGACCAGGCAGTCTTTGCCCCGCTCCGCGGCTTGGAAGCAGGCGAAGAAGTAATGTTCATGTACGGCCCGCATTCCAACGCGCTCCTGTTCGCCGAGTACGGCTTCACAGAAGTTGACGACACGAGCGACCCGCTGCAGTGGCCCAACGGCGACATTGACGTCTCGCCGTGGGTGTACAAGATGTGGGAGGACGGGGGCGGCACCGACGCCAAGCGCGACGTGCTCGACGAGGCCGGGCTGTGGGGCCACAACAAGCTGCTGTCCAACTCTGGCGAGCCGGCGCCGAGCATCGGGCTCATGTCCACGCTGTGCGTGCTGCACTCGTCGCTCGAGAGCAACATTACGGCCGACACGCTGCGCACGCGCAACTTTACGCGGACGACCAAGATGGCCGCACGGCGCGCCCTCGCGCGCATCTGCCAGGCCGTGCTCTCCGACGCGGGCGACGCGCGCGAAGACCTCGACGAGATCGCCCCGCTCGCCGGTGACGACGACGGCAAGCGTCAGGCGGTGCGAACCTCGCGCGCGCTGCTTCGCGAGGAGGAGCACATTGCCAAGGGCGTGCTGGAGCTCGTCGAGACTGGCGGGTCGATCCCAAGCTTTTAGCCGGGGCCGTGTATCGGAGCTCGTCGGCGGGTCGCACCACGAGTGCATGAGCAGTGGGTTGCCGCTGCAGGCGAAGCCCTTGCCTTGCCACCAAGCGTCGAGTAGACAGACCCTCGATAGGGTGACCCATGATCCATGGAGGGAGACTCGTGATCGGGTCATGTCATCACGAGCTCACTCTTACGACGTCACGGCGTGCCGCCCCCTCCCCTCACTTCACCCCCCAGACCCATGTATCGGCCGTAAGCCTGTAGAATCAGTGTAGTCGTACGTATCGTAGCCATAACCCCCAAAACACCCAACCACATGTCACGCATGCAGCATTCGCCGTCTCGTCTTCGGCATCCACGGGATGTGGTGCGGCGCGCAGGCTGCACGCGTCGCTGGCGCGCTGGTGATGAAGTAACCGTCGTGACAAACGGACGCGTGGAACAGATCGGTTTAGCCTGGCGCGCGGCCAGCCGGCCGGACAAGCCCGGCAATCGGCTCAGGCCCGGCGCACCGACCCAGGGTGCCTCCGCCACAGCCGCCACAGCCGGCAACTCTAGTCCCGCCCAGCACCAACATCTCCACCTTGTCACTGCTCTCACACTCTCAACATCTACAACACCATGTCCCTCTCTGACTCGGCCATCCATGCTGTCGCCGGCGCCGTCGGCGGCAGCGTCGCCATGACCCTGACGTACCCGCTCGTCAACCTTTCCACCCGCGCGGCCGTCACCACCAAGAAGGAGGACCTCTCCCTCCACCAGGCCCTCGTCAAGACGGTCAAGGAGCAAGGCCTCTCGGGCCTCTACAGCGGTCTTGGGAGCTCAATTTTCGGCATTGCTGTCACTAACGGCGTGTACTACGTTCGTGGATCCCCAGAAAAACTGCGTCGAAGCGCGTTCTGACGATCTCAGGCCGCGTACGAGGAGACGCGCGCGTGGCTCATCAAGCGCCGCAAGACCCCGTCGGCCAACAGCGCCCTTTCGACGGGCGAGGGCATTGTGGCTGGCCTCATTGCAGGTATGTAAGGCGTCTGGGGCTGCTGTGCGCCCGTCATGGGGCTGCAGCGAGCGTTTATGGTCGTAGACGGCGCTGTGGAGTGCCGTGTGTGGCACACTCGGCCGCGCCACATTCGCCCTCCGTATACTCTTGCTCACACTCCCCAGGCTCTATCTGCACGATCCTCACCAACCCCATTTGGACTGTCCAGGCCTACCAGTCTACGCGTGCTGTGGCCTCCGCTGATGGCGAGAAGAAGTCCGGTCCCTCGGCCATCGAGTCGTTCAAGGCCATCATCAAGGCCGATGGTGTCAAGGGCCTGTGGCGCGGCATTGGCCCTGCCCTCATCCTTGTCATCAACCCCGTGATCCAGGTGAGCAGCAAGAAGTGCAGGGACGTCGCTGACATGCCAGTACACGGTGTTTGAGCGCATGGTTTCCGCGCTCCTCAACTGGCGCGCGAAGCGCGCCCCGGCCTCCGCCAAGGCGGGCCCCACCGGCCGCTCGGCGCTTACCGACTGGGACCTCTTCGTCCTCGGTGCGCTTTCGAAGCTCATCGCCACGGGTAGCTCGTACCCCATCGTGAGTGGTCAGCGCGTAGCTATGCGTGCGCCGCAACTGACCGCCTCAGCTCGTGGTCAAGTCGCGCCTCCAGGCCGCGACCCACAAGTACAAGTCGTCCCTCACGGCGATCGTCCAGATCCTCAAGACCGAGGGCATCTCTGGTGAGCAGCGCCGAGCCGCGCACGACAGAGCCCCCAGCAACTCACACCGCAGGCCTCTACGCTGGTCTCGGCCCCAAGCTCCTCCAGTCGGCGCTTACCGCCGCGTTCCTGTTCGTCGCCCAGCGCCGCATCTACGAGGCCGTCAAGGGCCTCGTCACCGCCGCGGCGACCAAGCGCGCGGCCGTCCGCGCGTAATCTGACGGCGGCGTAGTTGTAGCAGGCCTTGCAGGCTGGAGAAAACGCAGTAGCACGGCACGACGCGGAATCATGACAAGTACGGCGGCGCTCGGGCACTGGGCACTGGATCACGGACCGGGACGCTGGCAGGGGATCGAGGCTGAGGCAGGCGGGCGGACGTGGCGTGAGGCGAAACGCGTGTCAACATCCCCGCCAGTGCCCGCTTCTCGCGTTCGCGTTCGTGTTGTGCGAGGCAGGCAATACGGACCTGCTGACCTCATTAAAGGCAGGAAACACCCGCCAGCTGACCTCTCGGGAATGCCGAGCGTGCCGTGGTCACAGACGAGCGTCACGCCGCCACTCGGCGCCTCTTTCGCCAACTGACACTGACGAGCGAACGCGGGCCAGCCTGGCCACTGCGCCACTCACTGACACACGGAGGAGACTACATGCACACCGAGGCTCCCACTTGCACACCGCACACCGAGACCACGACTGACGCTCCACGGTGCCTTGCCGCGCTGCGGCGTGACCTCATCCCTGTTGACGCAACACGCAACACCATCCCCGCCACCCACCCCAACCTTATGCCTATCCATGCATGTGGTGTGGTGTAGCCATGCCTAATGCGTACAACCTGGTATACAAGTACAAAATCTCCTGCAGATGCTCTCCTATGCTCAGAACTCGAACGGCGCCTGCTCGTCTCCCATCACGGGGCTGGTGTGGATCTTGATCGCGTCCTCAACGAGACGCCAGAAGCCGTCGCGCGAGTCGTCGACGGCCGTGAACACCTCCTTGGCGGCCTCAACGCGGGCCGTGACGACGGCGGTGCGCGCGTCCAGCAGGTATCCGTCGCCCTGGGCGCCGCCCCAGCTCGGGCGCTCGTTGACCTCGCGGCAGATGCGCAGCCAGTCGAAACCGGCCGCCTCGGCGTCCGTGTCGGCTGAGAACGACGTCCAGGCACGCATGAGGATGTTGCGCACCTTGGCGCGGATCTTCTGCTCGAGCACGCCGGGCGCGGGCGCGGGAGCCGAGTGCTCCTCTGGGGCCGGAGCCGCGGCCTCGGTCTCGGCCTCGGCCTTCTCGGCGTCCTCGTTCTTGGTCACGAGACCTTGGAGAAGCAGACTCAATGTCGCAGCGGTTTCTGGGCCAGCGACGGCAATGTTGGACTTGGCTGGGGTCTGTACCTCGCGCTCGGGCTCAGCGGCGCCGGCGCCATACTGCGCCCAGTAGTCGTCCTCGTCGTTGTCGCCGGGGAGCTCGGCGCGGTGGGTCGGTGGCGTAAAGCCCGCCCAGTAGTCCTCGGGCGCGTCGTCGCTGTAGCTCACGTTCTCGACGTGGCTGACCCAGCCGTTGTCGCTCTCATCGTCGTCGCCGAGCGAGAAGCGCGGCTTGGACCCGCGGTATGTCCAGCCGCGCTTGGCGTCGTGCTCAAACTGCGTCTCGACTGCGCCGCCGTACCCATGCTCCGGGGCGATGACAGTTCGTGCAAGCAGCATCTCGCCGTCGTAGGTGTACTCTGTGGGGAGGAGGGTAAAGCCGCCGGACAAGGCGTCGAGGGCAGTCGCGAGTGGGTTGGGGTCAAGCGGGGTGCCGCCGGTGGGGAAGGGGGACAGCTGCGCGTCGAGGTCGTCTTCGGCAGGCGGGAGGAATGTCAGGCGCTCGATGAAAGCGCGCGAGAGGAGTTCAACAGGCAGGGGAGGTGCAGGCGGGAGCAGGCGTGAGAGGATGGCGTCGCGGACGTCAAGTGGGAGCGGTGGTGCTTGTGTTGGTGCTGCGCTCGCAGTGGCGGCGATATCGTCTGTGCCGTCCATGGCTGGCGCTGCTGTTGATATATGCAGAGAGCGAGTTTGGTTGACCCGAGAGGGAGGTGGATCATGTCCATGTGCCAAGGGCCGAGGCGAAACTTGGCTCCGACCCCACCAGGTCGGCAGGCCATAGCCGGCGGGATCGCATACACCAGACGGCGAAATGGCCGCGACAATTGACCCGCGTGCACCTAAATTTCCGAGCCTGCGCTCCGACACACTGCATGATAATGCGGGGCGCGACGGCGCTCCTCGGGGCTGATGAGTGTGTGCCTGCGTGAGCGGCCGCGTGCGTGCGCTGCGCTCCAATCACGCGGGTGGTGAAGCTCATGCATCAGACTACGGCGCTACGGCAACTCGCGGCCGTGAGGAATGTGGGGGACGCGGATGTCGAGGGGCTGAGGCAGCTGCTGCAGGCATGTGAACGCCACTAGGCTGGCGTCGGCAGGCTCGGCGCCTTGGCCTAGGAAGTAGAGCAGTCGATATCGGTAGACAGGGCGACCACGACTGAGCCCAGCCTCTACAACACAGGCCAGCTTTACGCTTTACGCTCAACTCTGGCCTGGCCCTTGGCTGCAAGCACGGCCGGCGACTGGTGGGCAGCACCACTGGTGCTATGGGGGCAACAGAGGCCTGGATGGCGCTGAAGGCGAGGCGTGGTACGGTCGGGCCAAGCAGGTACCGCCACGAACACGCCGACGTTGCTGGGAGGCCGTACCTCACACGTTACGGGCGACGACGTGCGCGTTGGTGCTACCAATCCGCCTTGCGGTTTGCCTTCTTGCTCTTCATCTTCTCCTTGGCCATCCTCCGGCGGCGCTGGTCGACCTCGACGAGCTCCTTCACGCGCTCCTTCTGCCCCTCGCTCGTCTCACCGACAATCATGCCGCGTGTCGTCTCGACAATGGACGCGTGCAGGATCTCGAGCGCCTTGGCGAGGTTGTCCGGGGCCTTTCGCGAGTTCTGCGACGAGATGAGCAGGCTCGGGGCGCGGTAGTGCGGCTGGGAGGAGGCGTGAGCCACGGCCTCGCGGCAACCTGCCAACTCACAGTCTTGCGGAGCGCGGCCGCGACAAACGGCGGGAGCCAGACGCCGCTCGCGGCGTTGACGTCGCACCGCACCACGGCCTTGGAGTTGGTCTTGTTGACGTGCTGGCCGCCGGGACCGCTCGATCGCGCGTATGTCACGGCATAGCCGTCCTTTGGGAGGTCCTGCAGCGTGAAGCTATCGATCCAGTCGCGCGTGAGGTTGTGGTCGGACTGCTGGGCGAGCTGGGACAGGGCGAGGAGACGCGCGGGAGCGGGGCCGTGGGTCACGGTCGAGGCTGAAAAGAGGCGTGCACCGCAGGCAAGGCGCAGGCGCAGCAGGCGCTGCAGTGCTGGACGCTTCATCTGGGCGCTGCCGTCTCGAGGAAGAGAGCTTTTGGCTTAGAGGTTGCCGCAGACCGGAGCAGAAGACGACGACAACAATGTTCCTGCTGCGGGGACCCCGGATTGACAGTGCCACATCATGCGAATTAGGCGTTATTTTTCATAATGCCGATTTGAAATACCGGGTGCTCATTTTTTTCACCCGCAGTTGTTTTTTTCTTTGGCGCCAGGCTGTCAGTCCCCACGAGTCACTACGTCAGCGAGGGAGGTTTTGGCCGCCCAAGTACGGGCAGCACGACGTCACTGCTTGGTTCAGTTCTGTTCCTCACAAAGCGTCATCACCATCATCACCACCACCCTTCACGCCGCTGCCCATCATCATCGTCACCGCAAGCCAACGGCCATCAGCGATCCACAGCGTCAGAGCCACAAAACACAATCTCATCTCCCTCCCCTTGTCTAATCTCCTCTGCCGTAGAGCATACCGCTACACAGCGGACGCTTTCTACTTCGCATCTCGCCCCTTTCCGAGCTCGTACGAGGAAAGGCGTGAGAGTTAGAGACCGAATCATTCCTCCCAGGTTTGAATCAGGTGAGTCGAAAATTCCCCCCCCCCTCCGACAAGGATAGCTCGGACGTCATCGACCACACATGTCAACAGTGACCACCATCACTCATGGCTGCCGCCGAGCATGTCCGAGATCTACCATCTCCATCTTCATCGACGATGCCATCCGTTTTGATGATCACTTGCGCTGACAGCTCCTCCTCGCCGCATTCGTTCCATCCAAATGGACCCGCCCTGCTGAATCATCCACTATAACGCGATCTCTGCACCTGCTCGGCGTACTACGATGCCGCCTTCCCTCACAACCACTGCTGCACCTTGCCTTGCATGCTCTCTCTAGCAGCCTCCTCACCTTTCTTCTACTTCACTAGACTCGTGGCCAGTGCCTGTGCATATACCGTACATCGATAGAACTCGCCGCCGGCTCCGTTCGTCTGTTCCACTCCACCCCACCCTCGTTTCTTCTACACCACAGCGACCGTTCAGCAACCACCTACCTCGTCTCCGTTCGGATTACCCTTGATCAATGACAGCGGTAGCACCTCCTCCATCCGTACTACCTTCTACGGGGCCCACATCTACTGGTAAGTTTTTTCAGCTTGGTCTCTCGCCGTGCCACCAGCTAACGTGCCACAGTAGCCCCCTCTTCAACCGTCAAGGCTGAGAAGACTGAGGAAACGTCTAAACCGTCCGTTACTGTCAAGGAGCCCAAGGAAGAGCACGAGGGCCGCAAAGACGAGGCTGAAGGTGAGTTGAAGCGGTTCGCAGAGCTTCGGCCTCGAAGGTGGCGGTTTGCACGGAGGACTTCGTCATTCCTTGTCGTACACATGCCCGCAGGGGCAATCGGGACACATCCTGTCCCTAGTGCCCCCCCCCCCCCCCCAAATATGTGCAGGGCCCATCACTTCTGTGTAGTACACCGTGTGGCCCAGACCTCGGAACGATGTCCGAATCGTGCATGAGTGCACCCGGCAGCCTTCGTTGTAAGACCCGCCACCTCGGCGGCTCCACTAGTCGATTAGCTTGGCAACTGCGTCATTCCCCAGTCTTCAGTACTAACAGTCACCAGCCAAGTCTCCAACCGGCGCCAACGACTCGGGCAACCGGTCCATGTTTGAACTCGAGCCAAACCCGTTTGAACAATCTTTCTCCCGTGGTTCTGCTTCCACCGAACGTACTACTCCTCCCCGTGGTGGCGACGCCACTAGCGTAAAGCACAACGCTCTTCCTCCTCTCTCATCTTTAACGAGTCCTGCTGCCGCCGACCCCAGCCAGTTCCCTTGGCTTGCCGGTCACTCTCTCCGTGCAGGGCCCCTGAGTCCTGCTATGCTGGCTGGCCCCGCTCAAGGAAGCCAAGCAGCTGCCGCAGCTGGCGAGAACAACACTGCCAACAACAGCAATACTTTTGAGTCTGGTACTTTCCGCACCGGCTTCACCCCCGGCACTGGATCTGGCTTCACCCCAGGTTACAACGCCCTTCTCAACTCGAACTTTGGCGCCCTGCCCATGCCCAGCCCCAACACTGCGGCTTTCTTAAACAGCATCACAAACGTCAACGAAACCGCTGAAGGAGCTGCCGCCGCAAGCAACGGAGCCCAAGTCGGACAGTTCAACGAACGTCAGCCACCGTCCGCCATCCCCCCTCACCTGCAGAGCCAGCAAGGCGGTCCCCACGGTCTTTCTCATCTGAACCCTGCTCACGGCGGCCAGGAGACTATTCCACCCAACGCCCTCAACGCCTTGACCACGGCGGCCACTGAACTCAACCGCCCGGCAGGTGGCATTGCTCCCCCGTTCTACCAACCCGTCCACCCCGGCGCCGTTGCCCCAGGCATGTCCCATCCAGACTTTGCTCAGCAGAACGCCAATGCGGCCAGCCAGGCCGCTAACGGCTTGTTCCTGCTCTCCCAGGCTCACCAAGAGTTGTCAAAGCGGGAAGAGGAGGCCAAGTCTGGTAGCACCCCCAAGCGCACCGCCGAGCCGAAAGCTGCTGGCCAGAAGCGCAAGGAATCTGGTACAGGCAAGGCAGGTGCGGCCAAGAAGGGCAAAAAGGCCAAGGACGAGGCCAGCGAGTCGTCTGATGCCGAGGGCGCCGACGACAAGAAGGGTAACCGCAATGAGACCGAGGAGGACAAGCGTCGCAACTTCCTCGAGCGTAACCGCCAGGCCGCACTCAAGTGTCGCCAGCGAAAGAAGGCCTGGCTGGGCGAGCTCCAAAACAAGGTCGAGACATTGTCAATGGAGAACGAGCGTCTCCAGCAGACTGTGCACACTCTCGATGAGGAGATTGCACGACTGTCGTCAATCCTCATGCAGCACCGCGACTGTGGCCTCGGCATCCCCATGCAGCAGCCTGCGTACGGCCGTCCTCTCCGTTAGACAATCACCACGACTACTACCACACTACACCACTACTCTCCTCTTACTCTCCTCCCACTCGACAAAGCCTACACCAGTTGTCATCTACCCAGCATATTTCGCTGCGTCCTGCAGCCCCGACATCCTCACATGCTGGCCTCTTTTTTTGCACGGACAAGCCTGGCTGGCTTCATGGCCTGCTTTGCCCCCTCCAAAAGACGCACCCTTCGCATTGTGAAGAACCATCCCTTTTCGCTTTCGATCCTTCCTTACCAACTGCCCTCCACCGTGTTGAGACCGATTATAGCGCTATCCTTGTATCCTCCAGCTCCGATGCAGCCTATCGTCCCTTATATGAGTACATGTGTGAATGTGTGGTGGGTGGGTGTGTATGTGTGTGTACAGGAGTATGAGTGTTGTTTGTGCAAATGGTAGTAGGAGTGGTGGTGGTGGTTGCCGCGCGTTGGACGCCAATCGCGTTGTGCCTTAGACGCGAATCGCGTAGGCAATGATGACGACCATGAGGGTGTCCTTGATGTCAGAGATGTGCTTGCGGGGCCAGCCCTCACGTTGGAGTACATTTCCTGAATGGCAGAGTCTGCGTCTTCCCAATGGCACGACAGGTCTGCGCGGCCGGCCTGTCCGAGGTTTTCAGAGAAGGTGGACGTGACCTGTGCGTGTGAGGAGGGGCGAGGGGGTCGACGACAACGCGACTAGACAGACGCACTCGCGCGTCTCGCCGGGCGCTACTCACGATGAACTTGTACCCCTTTGGCTCGATCTCGAGCATGCGCTGCTTGATGCGCTGGGTCGGTCAGCGTTGCAGCGGCGCTGAGGTGGGCGCACCTCGCACAGCTCCTTGGAGTAGAAGGCCATTCGTGGCCGGTCGGCGCTATCCCACGCCACCTTGACGAGCGTCTTGGACATGAGCTGGGGCGGGCGTGAGCTGCGGCGCGGCGGCGACGGGACAGGACAGGACAGGACGCACGGTGCGGATGAAGGGCCGCAGCTGGTCCGCGGGGAATCTGCGCGTTGCGTGAGCTACTGCCTGCGCCGACGCCGACGCGCCTTACTTTGGCCGCGGGGACGCGGTGGCTGACCGCAGCGGCGGCGACAGCGCGGCGGTGGTGCTGCGCGCAGAGGACATGGGCGACGGCGGGGACGTGAAGCTCTCGACGTTGGAGCGCAGCGTCTTGGCGTAGTACTCGCCGTGGTGGTGTGCGGTGGTGGTGGTGGTGTCAGGTGGCGGCGCGGGCGCGGGCTTGCTCTTCAGGCTGCTGAAGAGGGACATGACGTGGGTGTGGGTGGGTGTGGGTGTGGGTGTGGGTGTGTGGTGATGGGGGTCGGTTCGGGTCAGGGCGTGCCGAGGGGCGGCAGGCGGAGCAAGCTGGAGCTGGAGCTTAATCGCAACAAGGAAAGCCCAAAGTCGCCCCCCACGCCCGCCACATACCCTATCTCCGCACCGCCGAAATACGCCTAATGGCAAGATTAAAACCATTCCAATACCCCCGTAGTTATCCTTCTGCTAGGGTTAGAAGCTTTGACAGTGAGGAGCCTATCCGAGTCGAGCTATTTGCTAGTTGAAAAAAAGCAATCCTACCGTCTTACTGGTTGTAATCAGCTTAGTAAGCAATTTCTGGACAAACACTCATTAGAGAGATTCTAAGAGTAACCTACGATTATTGTTTTGTTTTGGCTCCTCGGGCATCCTGTGATGACTGTCGCTGATGACGTTCGCGCGGACGCCGAGTGATTGCCGGCAGCCAGATTCAATGCGCCAGGTGCTTGCCGCCGCCAGACGAGCCGCTCGCTCACACGCACAACACTGCACGCACAGCACACGGCTGCTCGCACGCTGGCTGCCGCATGCACTCGCGCACCACCACCGCCCACCGTGTGCAGCTAAGCTCACCGCCACGCCCGTCACATCTCCGCTCGCTCACTTGCTCGCAAGCCTCGCCTCGCCTCGCCTCGCCTCGTCGCAGCCACGCCCGCCAAGTAGTGTACGACGGCACGGGAATCCCTGACCTTGGAGTGCACCACCGGCACACGAGACCTTCCCTGACGCGCGTCAACTGGCCTCGCTAGCCACCACCATCTCAGTCTTGCCCAGTCCTCATCGACGGCCTCGACAAGCACGCAAGCACGCATGTCCGACGCGTGGACGACGACGACGACGCAGCGATACCCCCACCACGCATACTGGCAGCAGCATCAGCAGCCCCAGTACCAGTACCCGCAACTGCCGCAGCAGCAGCAGCAGCAGCAGCAAAACCTAGTCCACCCGTCGCCTGTGCGCGCGCACAGCTACCCCTTCTCCGCGCCGCCGCTGTACGGCGGCGGAGGCTCCAGTTCGCATTTCGCGACCCTGTCCCAGCTCCAGGCGCTTCAGCACGGCTGGTCTGGCTCGTCGCCGTCTGTCGCCTCGTCGTCCTCCCACACCGGCTCGACATCACAACACACATTTTACAGCCAGCAGCATCACCACCACCACCACAACCACCCTCACCACCTTCCTTCACCCCCGCTGTCGACGACCACCATGCCCGACCCCTGGGGCGCAGACCGCGCCGAAAAGCAGCAGCCGCTGCCCATCGAGGACGACGACGACCATCCTCGGCCATGGGCCAACGGCAACGGCAATGGCAACGGCACCGCCAACGGACACGCCGCCGCCGACGACGACCCAAGCCACGGCCTCCACCACCACACTCTTTCATACGCCTCATCACAGCCGAATGGCACAGCCGTCACCAAGCCCCGCGGGCAGTCGCCAAAACGCCTGCCCGGCCCACATACCATCGAGGTGCTGGCTGGCCTCATGGACCAGAGTAAGGGCCGAGACAAGATTCTGGTGCGCGCTATCCTGCCATCCTGCCTGCATGCCCGAGTAAGCGCTAACCGCCGCGGCAGAAGATCGTCCAGTACTCGATGCGCTCGTATCTCTACGTGCTGGGCCTCATCGCCGCCGTCCGCCCGCTCACAAAGTGGTTCGCGGCCAACAAGAAGCGCACGCAGATTGCAGTCTCGGGCCTAAGCTTGACGCGTAAATGTCTGCTGCTGCTCAACCCCCTGCGCCCGGCCGCCGCCCTGCTCAGCCCCGAGCCGACGAGCGCGCGCGAGTTCTTGAACCATCTGATCGACCTCGCCGGCGCCCTCGCAGACGACGTCTTCTGTCTCTCCAAACTGGGCATCATGTCCCGCAAGAAGGGCGTCATCGCCGACCGTTGGGCAAAGTGAGTAACACGGTGATTCCGCGGCGCCCGGCCCCGGCTGACGCCCCGACCAGCCGGATATGGCTCTACAGCACGCTCAGCGGCCTGTGGAACCTGCACATCAAGGCGCGCACAAAGAACCGCTCCCAGTCGGAGAGGACGCAAGACGAGTGGGCGCGCACAAAGTACATGTGCGACCTTGTCTTTGTTTGTGAGTGGCAAGCCGCGCCGCCCCGCCCGGCCCCGCCCCGCAGCGCCCACGCGTGCGTTCACAGCTAACACACCCAGCGTACGACGTCTTCCACCTGACATGGCTCAAGGAGCCAGTGCAGTGTGCAGCGGGTCTGACGGCAGCGTTTATCAGGTGGGTACAGCGTAAAATTGTCCACACCCGCCGCCCCCGGCAATCGGTTATCCGGCGGTGCGAGACCCTCTGCTGACGTCCACAGCGCCGGGCAGTTGTACAACAAGCAGCATGCCCTGCTCAGCAAGAGGTGATGCAGGCGCAGCGCAACAGCGGCAGAATTGGGAGCGTCGGCGCCGTCGTTTGGGTCCTGCGTGTTTGGGTATCTGTCTGTGTATTGGGACCGACGAATGTTACGAGTCTTAGAGTTTACCGTCATGTTATATCATTCGCTTTGTCATCGGCATGTGCAGCGGGGAGCGGGGTCAAGCACGCCCGAAGAAGCTTGCACTCTCCACTTGACCGACGCCGACTGCGTACCGGTCACGGGGCAACCACGAGCTTGGCCTGGCTGCTTGCGCGTCACGTAGCATAACATAGCCTAACACACGGTGCTCGCGTCACATACCTTGACACACCACCAGCACCGACCTCACTTGACTACATGCCATATTACGTCGCTACCATCGTCTCATAGTCCATACTGATATCTTCCTCTCACTGGGATGCCGGGTGACAGTCTCAAACTTAAGCAATGACAACAGCAGCGCCAGCAAAGAGGCCGACGGTGCCGAGGATCAGGGTAACCACCGACGAGGTGGGGAGAAGGGCACCGACACGGCCGGCGCTGGGCTTCGACGATGACGACGACGCGGCGGGGCTGCTGGGCGACGAGGATCCCGTGGCGGGGGCCTCGGAAGCCGTAGGGGTGAAGGTGTTGGGCTTGCCAGCAAGACAGGCCTCGGCGGCGCTCTGGGCAGCGGCCGCGCTGAGAGCTGGGAAGGGTTAGCGTCTACCCGCCCGCGTAACCGCCCGCGTAGCCTAGCCACACTCACGCGAAGTCGACAGTGTCGCGTTACCGCCAAAGTCGCACGACGTAGCAACCGGGTTGGCGTCATAGTAGGCCGACATGACATAGTTCAGCTTGATGTTGGGAGAGCACATGGCAAGAGGGCCGTAGGTGCCGGTCTGACCGTCACCGGCGATGGCGTTGCACGAGATTGTCGAGTTGGTCTGCGCGAGCAGACCGCATGCCTGGTTGATCAGAGCGCCAACCTTGATAGGGTTGTTGGCCGTGGCGGGAATGGCAGTGCAGGAAAGGGCGTCCTTGTTGATGCAGTTGCAGACTTCTTCGTTGGGTGTGGGAGGGAGCTGAGTGCTTGCGGCAAGGATGGGGCTGACAGGGGGGCACTCAAGGGCCGTGTTGCTCTGTGAGCTCTGAGCTGGGCTGTTGGGGCCCGTGGCATTCGAGTATGCGCGACCAAGAGCGGTGAAGTCGCTGCTCACAGAGACACTGCCAATGGTCAGTGGACGTTGCGTCGTCTTACTCACGTTGTGCCGTCCGATCCGAACGTCACCATTCCATAGTTGTCGCTGGTAGGGAAGTAGCTGAAAGCAATACCGCCAGAGAAGACGTCCGAGACGGGCTGCGAGAGCATGGCAGAGACCTCGGTCCATTGACGGGGACCGGCAGTGATGCAACCAAACTCGGACATGAATGCAGCGACGGTGAGGTTGGAGAAGCCCTGGGTAATGACGTTCCATCCGGAGTTGCTGTAGGTCGCTTGACCACACCACTCGTAGTTGTTCAGGCCTGGCGTCAGCAGTGCAGATGGTGCGTCACTCACCATAGAGGTCAACCGTGACGCTGTCGTTGCCACAGGTCAGGTAGTCGGCTAGGGCATTGCGGAACTCGAGGTCAGTGTCGACGGCAGCGTAGCTGACAAGCGCCTTGGAGTTAATGGAGGCGAGGTAGGCCTTGGTGTCACGAGCGGCGGCCTTGACGAAGGCTACACGGGTTAGCTGACATATGCCCCACCGTCACTCACGAGCAGCGTTGCTGTTGTTGACAGTGTTGATGACTTCGTTACCAATGTTGTAAGCAAGGACGTTGGGGTACTTGTTGAAGGCGTTGATGGTTCTCGTGTACTCGTTCAGAAGGCTGGTCGTCCACGAGGGCGAAGCACGGTCGATACTGCCGTTGAGGGGGAGCGAAACGTCAAGGAGGACATAGATGCCGGCCTCGTCCAGCGCGCTCATGCACGAGTCATGGTTGAGCGAGGCGTTGACACTGTACACGCGGATGGTGTTGACGCCGAGATCCTTGAGGTGGGGAATGTCACGGGTGCAGTTGGCAGCCGACGACAGGGGGTCGACAAAGTCAGATCTGAACAGGTCAGCGATCTGTGCTGCGCGCGATCATGCTAGCCATGCCAGCAAAACAACTGCGTGTTGCCGCCAACGACAGCATAGACGTACGGTTCGGGGAATCCGCCACTGCAGACTGTTAGCACTCGGGCTTGCCCGACGGAGGCCACTCCTGCTCACTTGGCTTCGTTGGCCGTGGTGGACACGGCGAGGTTGCCTTGAGGCTGGTATGCAACACCCTGTGTTGTTTGTCAGTCACTGTCCGACGGCCCAAGCGCAACTGCACTCTTCCTCTTACCTTGATGTAGAAACGGGTGCCGCTCGGATCGTAGAGGTACTTGCCAGTGCGGGTAATCTGAGGGAGGGCGGCTGCCAACGGGAGGGCTGCTGCGAGAGCACCGAGCGAGAAGCGCATGTTGTTGACCTGGTCGATGGATGAAGAGATGCAAGAATGAGAGTTGAGTATGAAGGGGGGTTGGGAGTGGGAGTGGGAGTGGGTAGCGGGGCTGAGCGGGCAGGCGGGCGGTGTATGGAGAGCGATGCCGCAGTTGCTGTACTGTCAGGGTTGTTGGCTTGGGGATCCAGAGTGGGGTCAGAGGTGTTTGTCGGGTGTTGTCGAGCGGGCAGTGTACGGGGGTTTAGGGCCGGCAGTCAGCAAGCGCTGTGGGGACGGTGGGGACGTTAAAGTCAAGAGTCTATCTGGGTATGCTGCTGCTGGGGGCTGGCGGAGTATGTCGATGAAGCCAAGTGAGCCAAGAAAGGAGGCCGTGTTGCATGTGTATCAACCGAGAGAAGGCGAGAAGGCGGACACTGGCGGACGAGGCGGAACTGGATGCTGGGCAGGGCAGACAGGGAAGCCGTGGCCATCGGTGCCGCGTGATGCGGGGTGAGTGGGGTCAAAACACCGCCTGCGTCACCCAAATCGGTTATTAGGGGTCAACTGGCCGTACATATGTATTAGCCGGCATTAGCCTGTTATTCCTATTTACATGGCCTCATGACAGAGAAGCTCATTTCCAGGCACGCAAGTCGTCAACAAGGGTCAAGCCACGCACGGCAACGACGGCGACACCTCAGCGCTGGCTGGCGCTGACTGACACAACCGGCGGCGGGAGAGCATCATTTCTAGGCGGCGAATACCTTCCTCGTCATTTACATTCATCCTCTACAATGTCAAGCTTGAGCATTCATCGCGCAGCACAGGAAGGTACATACGGCCCAACATCCCCGCCCACGCTCACACCACAGGCCAGCCAGGCCTCATCCGCTCCCTCCTCTCCGAGACCCCCGCGGCCATCAACTCTAAAGACGACGTGAGCACAGCCCCGCACGCGGCATGACGCAAGGATGTTTCTGACGCGACGGTCTTTCGGCCTTGCCTCGCCGCCTTTTGCATCGCATCGCACTGTACTTTGTTCGCCTCGCCCGCCCCCGCTTCAAAACCGCTGCATTGTCTCCCCCGCTGCTCTGGCTGCACCTTGCCCATACAGGACGGCCGCACACCCCTCCACTGGGCCGCGTCGGCCAACAACCTCGGCGTGACGCAGCTGCTTCTCTCGCACTCGCCCGATCTCGAGGCCCGCGACGCGCTCGGTTGGACCCCGCTCACCGTCGCCGCCGCGTCCGGCCAGCTCGAGAACGCCACGGCGCTACTCGACGCCGGCGCAAAGGTCGACGCGGCAAATGACAAGGGCCAGACGGCGCTGCACTACGCTGCGTCCAAGGGCAATGTGTCGGTGGGTGTTGATAACGCCAGCGGTGTTCACCCACATTCGCTGACATTGCAGCTTGGTCGTTTGCTTGTTCAACGCGGCGCAGACGTAAGCGCTGGGCTGCTTACCCACTGTGCTGTTGGCTGACACGACCAGATCAATGCGCGCGACCGCGCAAACCAGCACCCACTGCACCGCGCTGCGACGACAGGGAACGCTGGCTTCCTGGGTCTTCTCCTCAACCCGCCGCCAGGCAGAGCAAAGACACGTCTCAACACGCAGGACCGGGCGGGCAACACGCCTCTCCACCTCGCATTTGAGAGTGGCCATGGCGACGCCGCGGTGACGCTTATCGAGGCCGGTGCGGACCGTGAAAGGGTGGGTTTGCGAGCCTCCGGCCTGCACTGACCTACCAGACCAACGTCGACGGCGAGGTGCCCGAGGAGATTGATGGCGTCGGCGGACAGGAGCAAAAGAATGTCCGTGCGTACGTGGTTTCCAAGGTCGGCATCCGCGACTCGTTGGACTAGATTTGATAGAGCACCGTGGCATGTATTTGTGACAACGGATGGGGGAGTGAGCGCGTCCAGCGGTAAGACCAAGCCAAGGCGGCGCCGACCGGGATTAGCTAGGCGCGGCGACACCTTCTTGTCTCTCGGCGTCTCCGAGCTCCAAAGCTTCTTGTCTACTTTGGGGGACGGACCTTCCCCGCTCTCCCACCTCCAACATCCCCCTACGATGGTGTGATGCTCGGTCAGCTTAGCGAGGAGCTCGACCTCGGTGAGGCCTTGGGCATCTCCGTCCACCCCTAGCCCAAGCAAACATCCATAAACCTCCATAACCCTCTACTGAACCTTGATGGTCTCATCGACGGGCGCGCCAATAATCTCGTTCACGCGGATCTTCTCCTTGTCCCAGACACCGCCGGTCCAGTACTGGTCAGCCTTGATGCGCTCCCAGCACGCCTCGAGCGTTGGGAACCGCAGAATCATGACCGAGCCAGCCATGCCGGGGATCTGGCTGGCGGCGGGCTTGCCGGCCTCGTGGGTCGCGACGTCGTCGCTGAGGAAAGCACGACCGAAGACTGGCGGGGGGTTAGCGTTGGCTATAACGAGCGGAGGATGGCTATAACGGGTGCCAGGATGTGGGCAGACGATAGACGTCTGATAAGACTGAGGCGGGGGTAGGCCGACTATCACACCGGAATAGGCGGCAGCGGAGGTATGCCGACGATCGCGCCGAGATCACGGACTAGCCTGTCGGCATGCGCACTCCCCATCGCACCTCGCAGACAGACCCGCCCACACCCCCTCACAGCTACTCACCAGACGCGCCGGACTCGTTGTCCTTCTTCGCGTCGGCGAGGTGCGCCTCGCGGACCTTGAGGCGGGTCTCGAGGTTGTCGGGGTAGTCGGGGCAGTAGCACACGTAGAGGGGCATGGCGGCGGGGCGCGAGGTGGAGAGGGTGCGGGCGAGGACGGGGCGGGTGATGGCGGCCTTGCGGAGGGTCGAGAGCGATGAGAGCATTGCAAAGTGTGTTTCTTTTATCTGCTAGTGCTTTAAGGAGCGATGGACGGAACGCTCGAGGGCGGACCCGGTTCAAGTGCATGCGGGCCGCGAGATGCCGGCTGTGTGCGACGGGCCGGCCGGACGGACGGGAATCACTTTTGCGGATGGGAATCACGTGAATGACCCGGCCGGTCACTGACTCCTGTAGCCGTGTCGCAGCCGCGTTGCTGCCGCCTCGACGACACCGCATACCGCGTCCCACACATGCAGCCCGTCACCATGCATCTGCAGATCGGGCGGACATCGCCATGGCGATGTAAAGATGGATCTCGCGGCGAGCCAAGCCTATGATCGCTGTGCGCGGTGGCGGGCGCGCCATGCATTGCTCCGTCCACCGCAGCGGCCAAGACCACACCGCTCGCCGCGCCGCAGAGATCCATCGCGCGTCGTCTCGGCCCCGGCCGGCAGCGAGCAGGCGGTGAAGGCAAGGCCAGGCCGAGATGGCCGGAGGCCACCGGCGTGCATGGTGGGCGGGCGGCTCGACTTGCTCAGCCGCGAGCCGGTGCCGGTAGCCGCGGCGATTGATGTGAGAACGCCAAATGGGCTCGGACGGGTGTTGCTCTTGCTGCATTCGGCCGCCAGGGCGGTTTCATGCTTATCTGCAAGAGTTGAATGCTGCTGCAGGGAGCTGCTGCTGCATTGTCGTCGCCTCGGACTCGCTTTGCGCTGTCCGTGCCGCGGCGTCCCGTGCGGCATGTGACAGCATCATTGGGAGGCATGGCGAGATCGATCCATGCTGGCAGGCTGTGCTGCTGCTGCTGCTTCTGCTTCTGGTGCGTGCAGCCGAGCAAGAGGAGATGGATGCAATGTGACAGTGTCGGGAGAGTACGTCATTGGGCGTAATGAACCTGCGACAGTGCACGTCCAGACCGACCTCCGCCATTTCTTAAGGGTGATTGATTGCCCAACCCCCAAGCCCAGTTCACACCGCCGCCGCCATCTCGACCACCGCAAGCACCACGGCCAGCACGTACATATAGATCGCCCCAGGCGTCGCCGTCGTCGTCGTCACATCCCCCTCGCTCACACACCATGCGCACACACGTTGTACTCATCGCTGCGCTGCTCGCCCTCGCTGCCGGCGACACGGGCAGCAGCACGGCCAGCGCCCGCTACGTGCCCGCCCACGCCCTGCCCGCCTGGCCCAAGCGCCAGGAAGGTGAGTCGACCAGACCATTCGGCGTCCTTGTCCTGCCGCGTCGGTGCACAAGGCGCCTGCAGCCCCATCCCCGTCGAGCCCAGCTGACACACCGCAGGAAGCAGGTACGTTCTTGGGCCTCGCGCCAAAGTTCACGGGCACCCAGTCTGATCATTCCTCCCTCCCCCGCTGCGTCTGACCCACCGCCTTCCCCCACTACTGCCATCGTGCAACCGTCCGACACCGCTCCGACCCCGTCTGCATCTGCTCCGCCCCCGTCACAAACATCGGACGCCGCACCATCGCCACCGCCGTCTTCGCCGTCACAACCCGAGTAAGTGGGCAGGCAACATGTGACTCCGCTCAGGCCTGATCAAACCCTAACTAACGACTCCTTAGTTTGCCATCTAGTCCACCCGCAGTGAGTGCCTGATTCCGCCAAGCCAACAGGCAGGCTACATCCAACCTGCCAGCAAAAGCTCAAGCTTGTGCAGACTGGCGAACCCGGCACGCCGGTGCCAGCATCGTCGAGCGAGACGGGTGGCATCGTCCCCTCGTCGTCCCCGCCAACACCGTCGTCGGCAGTTAACCCTCCACAGAGCAACCCGCCAGAAGGGTCCACCCCGCTGCCGTCGTGGCCCTCACGCTCAATCCCGCCGATCACCCTCCCGTCCGTTTCTATTCCCCAATCAGAGGCGCCTCCGTCGCAGTCATCAGCGGCCGAGCCCTCAGTGATTCCGTCAACGCCCCCAGCTTCGCAGCCGTCCCAGCCGCCGGCTTCAGCATCGCAACCGCCCCCATCGCAGGCACCGCCGTCGCAGTCCCCTCCCTCTCAGGCCCCTCCGTCCCAGGCGCCGCCGTCCCAAGCCCCGCCATCCCAGGCGCCGCCATCGCAGGCCCCGCCGTCCGCAGCACCCCCATCAGCCGCGCCGCCGTCTGCAGCACCGCCGTCGGTTGCCCCGCCTGCCCCGTCCGTGCCAACTCCGAACCCGCCAGGGAACTCTCCACCTGCAACAGCCGGTCCGGCGCCAGCCAACACGGCCAACCCACCGCCGCCGAACCCCAACCCTCAGCCAGGCAACACTCAAAACACGGCGCCAGCGCCAAACCCAGGCCCGGCCCAGCAGCCTGCCCCCCAAGCGACTAACGCACCTGCCGGCGGTAACAACCCCCCACCGGCAGCAAGCCCAACGGCGCCGGCCCCTCCGCCCGTTCTCACATTCACGAACGTGCTCACCGATGTCGCGACGACGACTGGTGCAAACGGTGTCGTTGCCACTACGAGTTCTCTCCGAACGGTAGTGGTGACACTCACGGCTGGATCTCAGCAGTCCACATCACAGAATGGCGGACTGGGTACGTCTGTCGCTGGTGATGCAATACTGAGACTACAGTGGTTGTCACTCTCACGGCCACGAACCCGACTGCGACTGCCGGGAGCGATCTTGGCCTCGCGATCGTGACACTGACAAGACCAACAACAAACGCCCAAGGTTCAGTCGTGGACCAGGTTGGTATCATGGGGGGTGTCGCGATGCTGAAACCTCAGACCTACACGACTGCCGTCCACCTCACCCAGGCTCCGGGTGCGACGGCCTACCATACGGACCACAACGGCTCGCTCCAGTCGAGTGGTCGCGCCAGCCATGGTGCGGGCTACGCATGGGCCGTGAGCCTTGCGTGCTGTGTCGCCGTGGCGTTTGGCGTTCCATTGTTTACAAGCGTTTAAAGGACGGCAAGGAAGAGACGTGGTGCGCGCGGCACGGAAGGACATTGCCCGTGGTATGAAACTCGCCAGAAGTATGCGGGCAGAGGAGAATCGATGATGACTCTAGGCGTCGATACACGCGTTGTATAGATGCACACTGTGCAAACAGCAGGCGCGGCGCACATACCTGGGGAAAGGCGGGGCCGTCTTGGGCGGGCCGAGGACAGGTCTAAAGCATACGACATGCGGCGCGTTTGCACGCCCCTCTGCACACACCCGTCGCCGCCGCGACCCTTTGCTCACCCCACGCCATCGCCCCCGTCGCCCGGCGTGCGACCGCGCGACCATGGGCCGTCTGCGCGCCGTCTTCGCGCCATCGCCCGGCGCCGTGGCGAGGGCCGGCCCGAGCGTCATCAAGCCAGCAGGCCAGGTCAGGTGGCCACGCGCGAGCTGTCCGTGCGCGTGTGCTGCTCGCTCTCTGTCCCCACTGTGCGGCGCTGGCGCACAATCACCTGCTACGCCGCCGCCAGGCAAAATCTTACGCCTCTCGACGTGATAAATACCGGCCAACGGTGGGCAGCTGGACGCGACGACCACCACAACACCCACCGGGCGCCTAGCACCGGCCAGTCTTTGCACTCTCTCGACCCAGCCAGCCCAACCCGAGCCTACACCCGCGCCATGGTCTGCGACGACGGCATCCCGTTCGACAGCGACGGCCAGCCCTGCGGCGGCAACAGCGCCGGCGAGAACGCGGGCGGTGAGTGGCCTGTCTGTCTGTTGGCGTCGCGTCCGTCGCTAGGTAGGAGCTCACGCACGCACCACAGGCGACTGCTCGCCCCGCCGCAGCCGCGACGGCTCGGTCCACTGCGCCGTGTGCGGCCGTACGCTGGCATAGTCGCCGCCCGCCCCGCCGCACGCTCAAAAGGCCGCCGCGCGGCAGCCACCTGTAGCACCAGCCAGCCAGCCATGACGCCACCGACGAGGACGACGGCAGGGCCGGCACACCCCACGCCCACTGTACTCTAGTTCTCCGCACCACTCTCATCATTCTGGGCCGTATGGCACGGGCAGCATATGTACCGTTACTGTCATTGCGTTGGCGGCGTGCTGCGTGCGTGTCGGTGTAGTTGCCGCCGGGGTGGGCAGCCTTCCACGGCCGCCAGGCCCCCAACGGCGCCGCATCTCTGGGGTTGGGGCGTGGCTTCGGTTCGCGCCCGCCGAAGCGCGTCCAAGTCCCAGCTTACGACCGCTCACAAGGCGTGCGCCTCACGCCGCGTGCTGACGTCGACGCGCCGCGCGATGTGCCCGCCCCCCGCCAACCTCCACCCCGCGGTGGCCCCCGGTTGTGCCGGCGCACACCGCACGGTCCACACGGCCCTCGGAGACCTGATAAATCGTCAGCGCGTGCACCAAGGCCGCGGGTCGCGCGGCACATATTGTCCGTCGCGGTGTGTGCGCTGTGTCGTCCAAGCGGCGACAGTGGACACGGCCGCGACGGGCGTCACGCCGCCCCCCAACGCCGCCAGGACAACGCCAGCTGCTGCGTGCACCGACGCGCACTCACTCCCTTGCCCAGCTATGCTAATCACGCACGGGCGCAAGCGCAGGGCCCGCAGCGTAGCGTGTCGTGTCCTTCTCAGCGCCGAGTGGCCGTCGTGAGGCGGTGGTCGTTGGCAGGTCGGAGTTGAAGCGGGTGCTCTTCCGCCGGATGGCAACAGCGGTTCGGGCGTGTGTGCGGCGACGTTGCGGTGACCTTGATTCCACGTCGTTTGGCTGGTAAGTAACCGTATCCAACTCGTCGACTTGACGTGTCCGCCCGCCTTCAAGTCAATGTGCTGCTACCCCTGCTCCGATGCTTACAGGCCACGAAGCGACGCCCCTCGCCAGCTCCCCTCTGCCTGCAGACGGCAGAGCGCCGAGCGCTGCCAGTCGCCATGGCGCCCGCCATCGGGCCTGCCTTTGTCTGTGAGCCTGCGCACTGCATCCAGCTGTCTCGCTGTCGGTGAAAATGTCGCCCGCCGCGCCAGTTGTGGCGCCTGCTGAATGTCGTCGTCGGCAGGTCGGGAGATGCTGCTGGTCGAATCGACACTCTGACTAGAGTCTGACTTGAGTAACTACCGCTCAGGACCTGCCGCCCAGGGCTGCCCTTCAACGAGGACCGTGTCCAAACACGTCAACAGGCTCATGAAAGGGTAGGTCTCTCCGTGGGCTTGTCTGTGGGCCGGTCCGTGAGGCTGCCGAAGTCTGTCTGTGCGACTGTCTATGGGTCATTCACTGTTGGGTCATTCACTGATCCGGCTCGGATTGTCTGAGGACGTCTGAAAATCCCCTCAACAGCCTCTCCTTCTAGCGTAAGGCGTGGGCCGCGGCCTGTGCGCGCCGTTTAGACCGATGGCGGCTTTGGCCCATGCTTGAGGTCGACCCTGCTGACGTTGTGCGCTTCTCAAGCGCGCTCACTTGCTCTGCTCTGTCGGACCGCGCTGCCTCAACCTGTTGCACTAGGCTCCTAGACCGAAGTAGAAGACGGGGCCGCAAACGAATGGCATAGCAGGCGCTCCAGACTCGCGTTGTCGGCTGGTGGGAACAGCGGGCTTGCCCTAAAAGATCCACAACTGTGCCATTGGCGACCGACGCCAACTACTGGCCGCAAGGTCTCGTTTGCCACGGTGGGGTTCTGCCTTGGATGACGAAGACGCCGGCACTGCTGTGGTCACCGCAGGGGGACTACTCCGTCCTGACCGGCGCCCTGGGCAAGTGAGTTTGAGTTTAGTGGTACCGACTCACGAGGATACGCTCGAGGCAGACTCGTGGGCCTGGCCTGCCTTTGGCAGCGGCTGCAAGCTCTCTCCAGGGCGTGGGAATCATGCGTGGTGGCTTGCTGAATGTCCCTCGGCAGCTGACAGTGCGTCGAGAATGCTGATGGAAGTCCGCATCAGCGCTATGTTCGAATCAGCGCCATGGCGACTCTGCCGCATTCCCCGTCGCCGCTTCACCAGCGGAGCGTAATCGGCCATCACAAGTCAAGTCGTCTTGCGTCTGTGACACGGTGGCGCCGCAGCCAAACAACCCTGACTGCCTGCCTCACAGCCGGATATCCTGCCAAACGCCTCGATGATCGTCGCAGGTTGACTGAGCGGTGGCGACCTGTCCAGGTCCAATTCAGTGCCTGTAGCGCCGAGATCCGCAGCACTCAGTCTTGACAGGCCCGCCGCCACCAGCGCTTCGGATCCGTCGTGTGGTGGTGTTCCAAGGGTGGGGCTGGTTCGCCGACGCGCAGTTGCGAGCTTCCCTTTCTTGCACGTGCACGAGTAGACGGAGAGCAGTGCTGGGGAAGCCGGGCAAGCTGGGCGAGCTTGGGAGCCAAGTTTTGGAACCAGACGGTGGATTGCGGCGTGCGAGGCCGGTATCAGCCGCCGCCTGCTCACTTCAACGAGACAGTCCTTGGGATTCCGTTCGCCCCTTCCACTCGGAGCATCCCACAGCTGCAGCACTCGACATGCTCAGGAATGCTCTGTACGTCCCGGGGCTTTGAACGGCTTCATGTGCGACGGAGAGTCTGAGGCGCCATCTGTTTTGACAACGGTGACTTCCAACGAGAGTCAGCATCGTCGTCATCGACACATCAGCAAGCACCGACCAACCTTGACAAAAATGACCATTCGCACCAGACTCTCCCCATCTCACCAACACCCAAGACTGCCAGCAACTGAAGGGTTAGAATCTCGAGTGTCGCTCCCCTACGGCTGGGCAGCACAGATTCTCGCCATGGCGGAACCTGGTGCGGCTCCGGTCACTCGGCTCGGTGAATCCAATCGCGCCCACCTGCTCCGCCCAGCGCCGTCGCGAGACATTCAGTCGGAGCTCTTCCAAAAAATAAATGGTGAGTCAGTCTGATAGTGCCTTTTGCATGGGATCTGAGACATTGCAGCAGGACACCCTTGGCTCAACTCGGTCAGTCCGGAAACCTCGGACAGCCGAGACACCGCGGCTGCCCTCAGCTGGTCAGTCACCCAAGCCAGGCTCGCCAGTACTACCGCCGCCGCCCCGTGTGGGCTAGGCTTACACTGCGTGTGGGCTAGACTTGCGCTGCAAACCGAGTTGCCAGGCTCCAGAACGGTGGCTTGGGCCGAAGGATGTCGGCGTAACCACAATCCGCATACCACCGTCGCCTGCTAGTGTTGACGACACCGCTGGCGCCGACCAAAGACACAAACAGTGCTCGCGCCGCCTGGGTACCCTTTGGTTAGCAATGGGTCGCGCCTCGTATTTTTCACATACCTCCATATGCCCTGTAGGAAGAAGACAGGAAGATATGTTAGCAGGGGCTGGTCAGGTTGGGGTGGTGTGGGAATGATCGATGAGAGCCCACCGGCCAAACCCTCAAACACCTCTCCACTATGGTGCGTTTCGGCAGAGTCATAGGTCGTCCAGCCTGCTCGCTAGACAACGTCCTTTGCTTGTGCTTGCGAGCATCGGTCCTGACGGAGCGTGTCATCGATAGGTCTTCAACGGTAGCCTGTACGGGATGAGCTGTCAAGAGGGCAACAGTATGGCCCGCTGCCGTCAGAGGGAACGAGACCGACTCAATGTGCATGACAATGTGAATGACACTGTTTCCCTGCCTTGTCGTCATCAGCGTCACGCTCTTGGTCGGCCTTAGAGAGACGGAGAAGGCAGGCGCCGGCGACGCCGATAGAACTAGAGGCCGACGGTAAGAGTGAACGGCCGCTCAACACAGTTGCGTACGACATGGTGCAGTCTCAAGTTATGGGGCACGGTCTTCGGAGACCGAGTGGCCGTGATTCCGGGGCGTGCATGAGGGAAGGGCGACGAACCAAACACGAGTGGAGTCTTGTTCCGAGCGAAAGCGAGAATGGAGCACGACATGCCGCTAAGCGATGTCCTTGACAGACACATGCTCCTGCGTGCCAGTGCTTGCTTGCTCGCATTGCACCTGAGAGTACATACACATCGTGGTCGTCGTCCACATTCGTCAATTTTTCTGACTTATTATTCTACAACGAGTAGCTGGCAACAGATTAGGGAGGCAGTTAAAGAACATGACGGCATGACGAAAGTGGGCGCCCGGGGGTGGTATCCCGTGGACGAAGCACTGTCTATCAGGTATGTAAGTAGGGGCCAGGGTAGCCCGTCACCTCGCAGCGGCCAGCTGTGCATCATTTTGATTTTTCCTGCTCCTGAGAGAGAGAGAGAGAAAAGCACACACGGAGAGAGAGAAAAGCACACACGGTGAGTGCCGTACAACGATTGGGTATATTGGTCGCTGAAAGGGTCGCCGAGCAGGGACGAGGTGGAATGAGGAAGGTCGTCGGGCTCAATGGGCGGCGGCGAGTGCGTGCTCCTTGTAGAACGAAGTCTTCCTGAAAGCGGTTCCAGTGCTGTGGATGGCCCGTCAATTGCACGCTCCTGAGGGAGAGCATACGTACTCATTCTTTTGCCTGCATGCCAGAGCTGGGGGCTTCTGCTTGCCGCTGACCTCGAGGGTCGGAGCTTGACCAGGACATTGGCGTGGAAACGGATCCCTGGCTGCACCCTTCTTTGGGGCTTGGAAGAGGAACATGATCCAAGGGAGGTATGACCCTTTTCCCCTACTGTTTTACAGTGTGCTCTCCCGTTTAGGGTCCACGCCACACTACACTCTAAAGTTGCCCATTATTGCCCTCAATCTGTCTCAACTCGTGTCTCGGGATGAAACCAGCAGGTGAGCAGAAGCTCAGGGTCCTTTCGGTGCCACCCTGCGCCAGTGCCGTAAACAACGTCAGGCGGGCCAAAGAGGACCGAACCTTGAGCGGGTCGCCAGTCGGCCAGTCGGCCACGCCGCGCGCACCACACTGCTGGTCCAGGCCATGCGGCGCACCAGATCCCTCCTACGACGGCACATGCGCATCATCACCCGCCAGCCCACCGACCATTAAATGGAAGACGCCCGAAACCTTAAACTTCTCTCACTGCAAAATCGTAGTACAGACTTGGCTGTCAAGAAGGTGATGCATCGAGTGAGTAACCCGCTTTCCAAGCTGCACGTTGCTCTTTGCAATACATCAAGCACGCCGACGAGACAAGACTGTCGCCGGTAGGCGTGGAGGCTGCCTGTGACTCTTCTAGGTTTTGGCCTACTACCCCCGCGTTCCCAGCCAGCGGAACGTGACGTGGACACACGACGGCCACATCGCCGCCCTCTTCGCCACATTGTCCGACACAGGCAGACGTTCGTCTCGAGCCTCACCACACTCACCAAAATCGCTCTTGGAAGCTCGGGGCTCTGCTCATGGTCTGGCTTGTGCCCTCACGACGTGGCAGAGCGGCTACCGCCGCAATGGCGGTGACTTCCAGCGGAGTGGGCAGCGTCAGCGGTGACAGAATCTGACAGGACACCGCAACATGACAACGAGGCTGCTCGCTCATCTTTAACACACACCGATCAACAAGGATAGTGTCGTTGGCAGACGAAGATGGTTCAGCGACGCGCCAGGCGCCCGAGCGTCAGTGCCACCCCCGCCCACTCGCCTCTCAATCAATCCTGTCACCTCCTTCCCCTGCATTTCCTCTGTAAGGCCTACTTCGCTCGCACTTGAGACTGACCACTGCAGGCTCAACGACACAAAAAATGTAACCCCAAGTGACCAAAGACACAGTTATCGCTGCATAAGAATCTAGACCGTATCCGCCCCGGGGTTGTTGACGTGACCCGCCTATCCAGCACACTCTTCTGCTCGTTGGCGACCGCCGAGAGCTTTCGCCACATCTCCACTCGCCCACACCCTCGTGAGCTGTGCTAATAAAATACACATCTTGTTCTGATTGCCGAGAACTGGGTTGGCTACTTGATGGCCCCGACGCAGGGCGTCGGCTGAGTTACCTGCCGCCAGGTGTTTCCACGGCCTGCACCTCGTGTTGACTGTCGTCGCGTCGCCACCAGGAATCTTCTCCAACTCGGACAGAACACAAAACAGTACGCATCATCAACTTGCCTGCAGGATAGTTCGCAGCAAGGACGACATGCCCACCCACATGATAAGCAGTCCGACACTCTGACCTGAGCTACATTTGAACGGGAGGCCCAAGTGTGGTGGGCAGTGGCGCCACCGACCACAAGCCACCGTTAAATGATCGGCCTACCGCTGTATCATGTCCTACGCAGCAGCGATCGCCATCATGATGAACATTTCAAACAGCTCCCATACGACAGGGGATGGTGCATTGATAACGATGGGACGTCGGGACGGTTTCATCGTGGTCAATTTGCGTGGCGCCTTTCTGACGCCGACGTCGCCGACAAACCTCAGCTCACCAAGTTTGACCTGATACCTACCATCAGCAAACCTCCCCCATGCAAACTGATTTCGGACCGAGTGTTCGGTGAAATGCTGGTGTTTCTCGGTGAGTCAAACGCGGTCTTGTCCGAGCTGATGATTTACATTAGGCCATTCGCACTGCACCCTCCCACGCACACAAGACTGCACACCAGTGCCCCCTCTGCGCCGCCCCCACACAGCCAGGGGGAATTGATGATCCACTCGGATCTCACACCCCCGGTCATACGGATTCTGTCGCTGTCGGTCCGCCAGAAGAACCACCAGGAGCTCTTTCACGTCCGCCGGCCGCTCTGACGCTCCACGGCGAGCTCGAGCGTTTACATGAGCATGCCCATGGTTCCATAGTGGTGCATATGTGCTTTAACTCACAGACCAGCTCCGTCAAATTCAGGGGGTCGGACGATTATCGAAATGGGCTCAGATAGCCAGTGCTGATCGTGCCGGCCGCCAGCAACTAGCTCTCCTTCACAGACCTCGGTGCTCGATGCCCAGGTCGCTGATGCGCACCCTATTGCTAGGACCATAAGGCCAGGCCAAGGCGGCACACACCACCCAAGGTAGACACAGCAAGATAAACAATTGTGGAGAGCGGCGAACCAACCATCGACTGGCAAGATGGGACGATTCACCCCTTCGACTCAACCAGCAAATATCCGTGGACTTCTCATCACCACACTGATCAACCAGACTGACAAAATATACTACTGATGAGGAGGAAGAGGCACACCTCAGGGATGCTTGGCAAGCCGGGCACTCGACGGATGAACACAGGTGGCACCATTCGGTAAACCATACACAGGTAGGTGCATTTGACATGTCTATTCCGCCAACACACCGCAGGGAAACTCAAGGATCATGAGACGAGGGCAGGAAATCTCAGGAACAGGCCCACACCTCCGTTCAGCGGATAAGAGCACTACAGGTCGCTTCGACCTCGGATAACAGGACCGCCTCTCTCGTCGACAAAGCCTCAACTTCCAACCACCCAAAGTACTTCACAAATCCCACAAGCATGACAAGTGAGGAGCATTTTGTGTGTTTCATACTGCTCCCAACTTACGTTTCACCGCTAACGACCGACAGCCTACTTTTGCTTTAGGATAAGTGGAGCAGAGGCCGCCCCCGGGTGCACCGGTTCTGTTCACCCCCATCACCTGCACTGTGCACCGCCCGCTCAACATTGGCCGGACGGCAAACGAAACCAGCGTTCGTGAACGAGAGGGCATTGAACCTGACGTGTACATCATGACCATGATGGTTTTGACATCACCAGCACCAACATCCAGTCCTCGATAAGTCACCGCCACGCACCTGGTTCTCGACTTTCGTTCTTTTGGCGCCGAATCCACCACCTCCTCTCCTGAAAGTCTGCAAGCTCAGAAGATGGATCGTATCGATTCATTTCCGTTGCATTGGTAATTTTGTCGCGATCACAAAAAGCGCCCGGTCCTGGGCCAACCGGCTCCCATCGCTCGTCATAGGGCACCAGTCCCCGCCCTTTCACCTTACGTCCTCCACAGCGCTGGTCCTTTCAGCCGTCTTCATGCGCTGTCACACTTCAGCGAAACAGTGGAGCTAGACGCAATCAGAGTGTCACCAACGCGACTACATACACTTGGGCCAGCCTTCAGCCGTCCGGCGCCCCTCGACTACCTCAATCGAACGCCCCGTTCAATTCAATGCCAGCGCCGTCTCGACCGCCGCTCTTCGCAAAGCACACAAGATCTTCCCCCACACTGTTACATGGTGCGGAGATCGGCAGCAGAATTAATCGGGGCGCCAGCCATCACCTCAGGCCAGGCAAGCTATTGCGCACCACCGCTGGCTCAGTGTGCCTCCTCCGCCTTCGCTTCGTCACTTCACATTGTGAAATTCGCCCCGTCCACCGATACATCCGTGTAGCATGCTCCATTCTCTAGTCAAGTACTGGAGCTCGGCGGCTCGGAATGCCACATCATAGGGCGCCGACTAGGTGTCGTAGCGCTCTCCTCGGTCGTATCGACACGACTCCTCGATGAATGCCAGTCCTTTTCCGGCTGCCTGCTGGCTCTTCTAGCTGCTTGCTGTCAGCGTTAAAGCATACCCAGTTACACATCAACTGTTCCAGTGGAGGGATTAGCTTTAAGTGACTGTTGGGGCCGGCGTGCTGATGATGGAGGGCGTAGCCATTTAAATCGCCAGAACCACTACTCTCCCGTCTCCTGAGAGAGAGAGAGAGAGGCGGATAATATCTACTCATTCTGCAGTGTGGTGTCGACATGGGGCACATATAGGGCGTGGCATAGATCCGTGGGGAGAAAGGTCCTGCGATAAGTGATCAGTACTCTGGAGAGTAGTAGAGCCGGGGGTGCCATGTAGACGGTCCACGTCACATACCTTTTCCTCTGCTTTTATGGTCGATATTTTCACCACTGTCGCCTGCCGTATCGCTGTAACACTCTCTGAGCGGCTGCAGTAAGAATTCTAGGGCTACAGAACTCTTCTCTCCACTCACCAAGAGTCTGCTAGTTTACAGGACAGATCTGGCTGGGGGCGAAGCCTTGGGGCGCCTTGGATGCAACGCCCCCTGTAGTGAAGATGTCAAAATGGAATCCCTGCGCGGCGAACCCCTTGCCAGTCATCAACACTTGTCGTCGGTCTCCCATATCGTTGCATCACAATTCCACCGGCCTGACAATAGCTGCACAAATCAGCCTTGCCCTTGGCCATGTTTATATGTTTATGGAGAGGTTTACATGTTGGTAGACATCTTTTGGCCTGCTGGACGAAGATGGATTGGGATCCAGATGGGTGAATATTCCATTTTTTACCGAATCAAATATCACCGAAATGGCCCCTCCCGAGCCTGTGCTGTTTAGACCCCTTTCACGTTCCACCGCTGCACCCCCAAATGATCACAGCAATCATACTATATTGGTCTGCGTAACTAACCCCGAGGCGTGTGCTTGCTGCTCCACTTGACGGGTGTTTCCTATGTCTGGGTACAGCGCGGCCATTCGAGCGAGAGAGAGTGGAACTATATACAGTCTAATGTAGGCGGAGATGAAACATACACCTTGCTTGCGTGCGGCTCGTCAGTCTAGATTGGCGCCAATCCTTCGCTCTCAGGCCTTCCTTCTCTTCACTTCGCGCATGCAAATGCTGGGCATCCAGAGCTACTCTGGTTGAGCAGTCTCCTCATTATCAGAGTCACCCTCCTCGTTGCGTGGACGACGCTGGCCATCGGTTAGCATGCGAATTCTCGCCAGTGCGATCCAACCAATCCAAACACGTACACCTAGATGTCGCTCTCCTTGCCTCAGAAACTCTGCAGACAACGATGTGATTGGCACAGGACCCGGATACTCTTGAGGGACACTGCAAAGGGTCGTCGTTAGCTCTGGCTCACACGGTATCCTCGCTGGTCAAGTGCCACTACGTGGCAAGTGGTACGCACATCACGTCAAATGGGCGGGTCCGGCACCGTGTCAACGGATGCGTGATGCCAATCGAGGTACCGATGTGTGGTGGTCTGTGGTGGGACAAGTCAGCGGGCCATCCAAGGGAGTAAACAAGCTTTGAAAGGCTCGGCGGCCAGGAACCGAAAAGGGGTAGGTGGTTACAGCACGCGGACGCTTACCCGGCAAGATCGAGGACTTTGCCCTCTAGTGCGTATCTGCCCTCTGGTCGGACAATCTGCGCATGGTCAGCGACCACAAACCGTTCGCAGGGGAGTCAACCCCAGCTAAACCTCGACGACGGCCCGCGGGTGCGCGGTTCCTCGTCCTGCGGTACACACCATATCCTGGAAGATGAAGTAAAGGCCCTTCTGTCCGTCACGAGTGAGAATCTGTGCTGTGCGGACCGATGATCCCAAGAGAGTGCGCTGCACCGAGTACGGGGGTGGTGCCGATGCTGGGTAGTAAGGTTGAACATTGCCGCGAGCTACAGTCATGGTCAGCACCGAGCTTGCACTGAGGCAAGGGCGTGGCGTACGGCTTGGTGGGCGAACACGGATTAAGGAACGTGACTCGTTGCCCTCTGGCGAGACGAGCTCCACGCTCATGGTCAAGTGGACAAGGCGTCTCGCAAGGGTGGCATTGCTGCGGGGGGCGTTAGCGTGTCGGGTCCTGGCAATGAGCCAATAAACACTCACTCGGTTGCAACGACCGCGCCATCCTTGTCTTTAACCACGAGTTGGACGATCAGTGGGGGCGTCAAGGGGGGCCAACCCTGTGAAGTGTTAGCGGGGCACTCGTAACCTTTCACGGTAGCTCACCCTTCTCAGAGGCTCCACGCCGAGGGCCTTGCCTCTCTCTGGGTGCTGGAGGACATTGAGTTCAAACGTCCTGGATGGGTTAGCATAGGTTCCCGACAGTTAAACAGTGAAAAATAAACGACTCACCATCCTGCTGAATCCGACTCTGGAGTTGACTCTTGAGCAGTCTCCCATCCTCCACGGGGCACGCGATGGGGGCGAATTATCAAGTACGCCTCGGCGGGGGGTGAGCGGCCGTCACCTGAATACGACGCCTCGGCGGTGCCACTCGGGTCTGAAGTCGGTGTAGGGCGTCGAGAGGTTCGTGGCCGGTCGTAATCAGGTTGAAAGCCCGAACGGTATCGGCTAGGTGGCGTTCCGGATTCTGAGCGGGATGGGGAAGGCGCGGATGCCGGGGGTGGCGGAGCGGGTCGGGTGAGCTGAGACGGCGAGGCAGGTGGGGGAGGAGTCGGGGGACGGCGCTCAGCAGGCGGTGGTGCACTGTGGATGTGTCGTCCTCCTACTGCTACCTGTGAGGACGTCGAATTGTAGTACGGATGTGAAACGCCGTAGTGACCAGAGGACCACTGACCCCAAGTGGTCGAGGATGGTGGCTGAGGTGGGCCCTGATCGGGAGGGTAGTGGTACGAGTATGGGTATGGATGGGAAGAATAGGAAGCCGGATGTCTACTGGGATGATGCGAACTACTCGAAGCCCAAGAGGAAGGTGCAAGACCGTCGGTGGGAGAGGTCGTGTGGTGGGTTGGCGGTGGTTGACTGTATTGGCGCTCATATTCATATCTTGTCGAGGCGCCTCCGCCGCTGGGGCCATATGAATGGGAACGCGACTGCAAATATGCGCGCTCGTCTTCGTCGCTCATACGCGGGTCATGCCGCGGGTCTCGGTCCATAGTGTGCTCGACGAGCGGACCGATGCTCGTTTCGCGGCGAGCTTGGAAATGCCGGTGTCCGCGAGAAGGGGTTGTGTCTCGGCTGTCACGGGGAAGGTGGTAAGGGTGGGAACGCTCTCGTTCACTTCGCACTGGCACTGCACGGGGAATGGGAGGCTCTGAAGAGCGTGCAGTGTAGCGGCGGTATTGCTTGCCAGTGCCGTTGTGGGGTGTGAATACAGATGGTGGCTGCGCCCCTGGTTGATGGTGGTGATGATCACTTTGACCGTGGCCGGCGGTTGTAGTTTGGCCTTGGGCGTCAAAATGGTCGGCAGATTGAAACTGGTCCTGGGCAGCCGTCATATCATGACGCTGGCGATGCCGCGGCTGCCGTGGTCTGATACGAGAGAAGCAATGTCAGAAAGCGTGTGCATTTGGAAACGACGACGACGTTGGCAAGGTGGGCCAGGACTCACCATGCAGGGTTAAGGTTGTGTTGGTGATGCTACTGCGTGCCGTGTTGGTTGTTTGGCACAGACAGACTGAGGTGTGGGTTGGTCAACCGAGGGCAGGCAACACAAGTCCCGCCCGTCCTAATCTATTAGGCGCCGTGGTTTACAACCTGATTAGGGTTTGCCAAGTAGGATGGCGAGCCTCCAGCAAGCTCAGTGTGGTGCACGCAGTCGCTTGCAATGCACGGCGAGTGGGTGGAGTGATACGGTCGTCCGTGCCGGCTGCTGCGAATGCAATGGGAGATGTCGCTTGTGGGTACAATGCGAGTTGGAGGATGGGTTGTGAGGAGAGTGAAGAAGTGTAATCAACAAGGCGTAATAACGCAGTCGCAGGTGCCGATGACGCCGGTGGTGGGAGCGAGTGCGGCTTGCTTGCTTGCCCGAGTGACCACTGCTGTGTCGTCCTCTGCCAGAGTGCAAAGTGCAGTCAGTCCAGTCTGTGCGTGCCGTTGCCGAGGGTCGGTTTGTGCGTCGTTGGCCGTTGGGTGCTGCTGCTGGTGGGATGGGATGGATGGATGGGATGCGTCTTGTGTCGGAACCGACTCTAAGTGAACCATCAGTCCCTGGCCTGTACGTCAGGGCCTCTCGTGATTTGCGCCCGTCAGCCGCGCCCTAATCCCCCTCCCACTCCCTTCTCTGCTCGTCCTCCTTCGTCTTGCTCCTTGCCTCCTTTGCTCGCCCTCGCCCTTGCCGTCCGTCTTGCTCAACCCCCACCCGGCATCTTGCCTCACCATCATACCCCACCAGACTGGACATAACACGAGTGTCGACCCCAAAGTACCTCGCGACCGTTGCTTGCCTCATACGCCGTAACCCTGTCCGCCCCTTCTTCTCGCATGTCCACCCACAAACCCACATTACAGAAGGAAGGCCAGCCAACTCTCCACCACTGCGCCACCACCGCCCATGAGTCTGGCCACGCTCTTTCCACACAAACAGGGCGTTAGTCTGCAAGTCAGATCTGGACGCCTTCCCGAGCGAGGACACGACCACACTTGTCGTCCAATACGTTCGATCAATCTTACCCGTCGCTGCTTCGATTCCCTCATTACAACTAGAGAGACAAGACACTGACACCTGGGTACATGTGGCATCGAGAGAGAGCAGCAGCTTTGTCCTCCACACTCAAAGTGGCTCCCCTGGCGGCGCAAGTCCCAATGCATGTGGACGGGGCGTCGTGTTCTGTTACCACGCCAACATGTTGCCACACTACACGGTCTGTGTGCCAATGGAACACAGCGCTACAGTGCAGTGACTCATATCAGTGTAACCCCGCTCGCGGAGCGCTTGCTCATGGGAGGGAAGACGACACTGACTCCAGATGGCGAGACGATGTCTTGTGTTCCCGTGCAACAGGGGCTGGGAACGCAACGATCGCCGAGTGCCGTGTTGCTGTGCCCGCATCCGCGTGTGCGCCTGACAGTTGGGAGTTGCAGGCTATTGAGCTGGCGTCGCGTCGTTCTCTGGCTGGCGTTGGGTTGCGTTGGTGCTGCTGCTGCAGACTAGACCGGCAGGCTGGAGTCGGGTCGTTTGTGGGTGTGGAGATGCTCAGGGTCGGCGACAGACTGGCGTCAAGCGCAATCGTGTGACCCTGCATGTCCCTGAATTCCCCTGAGAGGATCGTTGTTTTGAAAGTATGTGGTCCCTGAGACCGCACCTTGGCGGTCCCTGGCAGGCTGCGAGTAATCGGTGCGTGGGCTCCCATGCACCCCACCCAAGCCACTAAAACCGAGGGGGAGGAAGCGCCGTGGGTCGCATGTCTTTTGGTCTCGGCCACACCCCCTGGCGGATTTTGGGTAGAGCACCCTGAGACACCGACGGATGCCGAAGCACAGGATCTGCCTGCCTGGTCGACTTGTGCCTGCAGCAGCAGCATCTGCTGCTGCTGCTGCACAAGGTGTGGTGCACCTCGTCAGTCCGCCTGTCAGTCGGTCGGTCGGGCGGTCGGTCGGGCGGTCGGTCGGGAACGCCCGCCGATGGATCGTCGTACGCCCCCCGCCCGGCTCACCCTTGCCCCCTTATGTCGGCTTCTGCTGCGTGACGACAACCGCACCGACGACGACAGCTACGACGACGACGGCAACGACGACAACGGGCGGCCGGCAACAGACCGGCGAACAGGTTGACGAAGAGGCTGACGCACTGGCTGACGCACAGGCTGACGCACGTCATGGACCATGCACTGTCTCACCGGACATATTTGCCCCGCACTGAAACACGCGCGTAATTGGAACAGCCGTAATCGCCTGCCCGTGGCAAACATCTTTCCCGCGCGTTCGCTTTACCCGGTTGTCTTGCCGGGATCAGGCGTTGTAGAAAGCACGACAGAAGAAAAGATCAGCCCTCTAAGTGTCTTCCAATTCCTAGTGTGGCCCAGTAAAATATCATGCAGAACACAGTTTGACGCCACAGAGAGCTACTTTTGTGTGTAGCGCCCAACCCAGGATCTTCAAGTTCCGAACACATCATCTATGGCCCTGGCCTGGGTCTTCATTATGCTGCTCATCAACGGGCCGTAGCAGAAGCTACATTTTTAACGCCACTGCTTCCAATGGTAGGTACGATGGCAGCACGGGGGCAAGAGGATCGCACAGTCGGAACAGGTCAGAGTATTTCTTCGGGACGGCATCGACCAGTAGTGCAACATTGGGACAGACCCAAGTGGCAGGCGTGCAGCATGTGCGGCCCTATGCGGTGCAATGCGCAGTCAGTTTAGCGACCCAGGCATATGAGATGCTCCTTGGTGTCGTCACATCCATCGGTTGTAATGCTCTCGATCGCTTGTACGACAAGACGCTTGTTGTTTGCTGCTTGCTGCTGCTGCTGCTGCTGCCACCAGTCTGCACTTGCCGTTTCAGGCGTTTTGAATGAAATCCATGGGTTGTACGACCCTTGCATTATGATAAATCCGTGGTCCCGTCTGCAGTCTCCAAACATTGGGCCACTGATGGAGACCGAGAAGCATACGCCACGGCACATTGTCTCCTAGGGGTCTCGTAAGGAATTTTCCTTAAGGGTAAGCCGGGTCGGTTCAGGACGGCCCGAAGGTGACAGTCTCAGGTGGGGGTCAAGGACCCGAACCTACGACTCTCGATCTCCGCTCACAAGTACCATCCCATCGCCCTCGCCGGGCAGGCTGCCTCGGACAAGGATTGGTAGGGGTCATGCCGTAACGGCTCACGACCCAACCTTGAACCTTGGTTACCCCCCCCCACGCCTCTACCATGTGAGAAGCATGCCTTTGCGAGCTGGCTGGCCTGGCACTAGATGTCCTCTCTATTAGCACTAGTGCATACAGCGTGACAGCGACTTCATAAACACTTAACTGACCTTGACCTCACCCCGTGCCACTTTATCTATCAAGCCGATGTTCCGGTCGGTCGCAGACAAGCCCTACCCCAGTGACATCAAATTCAACGTCAGATGTTACCGCACGGTCTACTCAAGGCCGTCACTTACCGCAATTGGTTCCAACGGCAGCTGCTGCAGCCCTCTCCGAACGCCGGCCTTCCACAACCGCCCGCTCAACAGCTCGGGCGCTAATTAATCGTTTTCCATCCGCCTCCCTCTTGAATCGACATCGCTGGCTATCTGGTCTGTCAACAACCCAAAGGATGGATGCCGAGAGTCAGCGGGTACCTTGGCCTGTCTCCGCAGCGTTGCGATGCGCTTGTTTTGCGCGCCACAGCGACGGTGACACGGTTCTCTGCCTCTAACGCCAGTGACAACGCCACAGGCTGCTGCTGACGTATTGGCGTCGTTTGGGCCCGATCCTGTAATTCGCAGAAGGCTCCAGGAATGCTGGTACAGGACGACACACTGGAATGCGTCACGCTTCATCTAGACCGCCTAACAGCGGCAATTAGATTCGACAGAGTGCTCCAACAGTCTAGTGTGTAGCGATAAGCGATGCGAAGGGATATCGCTAGCGTCATACGTATGTTTCCTTGGGGAGGTGGGAATCATTGGAGGCGAAAGCAGGGTCGAATGACACACACACGCACCGCACAAGCAGGCCGTTGGGGTGGGTGTGGAATGATGGAGTTGAGCGCCTCCAGTGCTTGTGCCCAAGGTTCTCCAGCCTCATACCAGCGCCTGCGAGCGGGTACCCCCAAACGCCGGCGCGGCAAGCCTGGGACGTGCGTGCCAGCCACCGGACGAGACCCCGGTTTCAGCCCGTGTGTTAAGCACCTGCATTGAAACCCGGCTTGCGAGTGGTGGAGCCGGCCGGATATGGGCGGAGATCCTGGATGGTTCCACCGATATGCTTGATCACGCCTCGGTGTGCAAAGGGTGGGCGCGTGGGCAGGTAAGTGGTCACTTCAAGCATGTCGAGCCATTGCGGACGCGAGCATAAACTCAGCCGTCTATCGACAGCGCCAGGTGCCGATTCCCGACATGGTCCTGTGCGACAGGCGATGTATGTTCCTGTCCCATCCGTCTTGGGAGCCGTACGAGCCTGGTCTACTGCTTGCACTGTCTGCCTGTCGCCTGCGTGCACTGCTGTCAAGGAAGATGGCTGCGCAGGCTTGAGTGCCCGGCCAATGACGTCGGGGAGCCGGAAATCTCGAGATCGTGCACCACTACGGCAACGTTAGAGGCGGCGGGTCACGTACATGTTAGTAGTTGCGTAAGCTGGCCCCAAACGTTTGTAGCGCCGTCACTTTGTCGGCTTGAAGCGATACTGAAGGAAGCGCTGACTGCATGCAAGCATGTGGTATGTACTGTCAGGCGGTCAGATGCCAAAGCACATGGGGTGAGGGACTCCGCCGCGGGCGGCAGTGTTAGGGCCGATGACCGCAAGTAGGCTGAAGGCAGGCAGGCTTAATGGCCATGCCGACATTGGGCATGCTGGGTCACAGTTGGCTGAACGGTATGTCAACGCAGGCCATTTTGCATAGAAATGGGTCCTGAGAGAGACAGACAATGCATGAAGCCGCGGAAGGTATGACGGATTACTAAAATGCTTAATGGCCGTCGATGCATGCTTGGCTTGGGCTAGTATCCAAGCAGCTCCAGCTGGACCCATAAAGAACGGCACTTGTAGACAGAGATCTGGCGCTTACCGCGACCCTGGGCCTAAGCACCGCACCCATACTCGCACAACTTGACAACTGCGTCTCAAGACACCACGTCCACCACCAAACCGTCCTGTCTTCTTTTCTTGCAGCTTACAGCTCTGATGCATGCTCGCATGGCCCATCCACCTTGCGCCACAGCACAGACGCCTGCAGCAGTCAGGTGCTCCCCAGATTAGGTTTATGTTTTGTGGCGGGCGACCACACCGATTCCGTTACCATTACGAGAGTGACAACCTTGAATCTTGCACTGGCGGGAGACGAGTTCACACCTCTACCAGAACACGGATACGGTCCCCTCGTGGCGTCGCCTTGCGTTCGGTTGGATCTGTACTCGTTGGGAAAGCTTGCGCGTCGGTTGGTGGGTGTCTACAACTCCGGTTTTAGTGCCAGCAAGCGGGGCGGCGCGGTGATACTACCTGGTCAACCTATGTGTCACACTGTTTCTGCGCAGCATGCTAGTCCCCGACCCGCAGTTCCTCCGTCCTCGAGCCCCTCCGCCGCACCTACGTACAGCTTGCTAGATGCGCGTATGTAGCGCGCTCCGGGCGGTGACCCCGCACAGGTGACAACCCGGATTGTCGTTGGTGGATGCTCGGCACGCGCCGAGCATCCGCGCCGCCCGCGGACCTGGCCTGGTCGCTATGCAAATCCAGGAACTGCCTCATACTATTGAGGCACAGCCTGGATGCTAAAGGTTGATGGTGCCACGGGCAGTTCCTGGCCGTGCCCCACGGTGCCACCGCGTGTGTTGCGTTGCGTCCGTCCGTGGTGAGTGCGTGTCCACAGTCGCGAGGCGCGGGTGTAGACACGTCGCACCACGGAACACTTGCCACTAGTCGTTCCGTGGCACATGGGACGCGCACCTTGCTGCTCGACAGGAACCACACCCACGGACACACGGCGCACTCTCGGGGCGTACACTGGCGACCTGGCCTCGGAGCAGAGCCGCAAACCCCGCCGCTTTGTGGCCCCTTTGGATGCCCAAGAACCTCATACCGCAGGGGAAGCGTCGACGACAGTGGCCAGGTGACAGGGCAGCAAATCACAGGCCGCGGTGCCGTTGACCGCCAACATCTCGTTCGTTACACGTTGCACGCCGCTGCCGCACTCCCGACTGCATCTGCCACTCGCCTTCATCCTCGTGCATTGACTTCACGGTACCTCGACAACTGGACCCCATCCCGTCGGTCAACAGATGTGGCAGCGGCGTGCTGGCTGCACCAAGGTCAGCTGCCGGCTCGCGCGAACAACCGAGGCTTCCGATCGTCCCACCCCATCCGTCCGCGCGCGTGTCAGACGTCCGTTAGCACAAATCCTGGCGAAGAACGAGGCAAGTAGGCAAAATGAGGACCTGAATGGGGTCCTTAACATCATGGCGAGGAGATGAGACGACACCAGCACCTCTCCTCGGCGGGTGATCGCACCTGGAGTGTCTCTGCCTTCGTGTCTCTATCTTCGCAGCCGCTTCCGGCGTTGGCGTCCAATCGAACCAGCTTATCGTTGTGGTCGGCGACCGGAGAGTGGCGATGACACCTCGTCGGCAGCGATACCGATGGCGGCAGGGAAATGAAGGCGATCTGTGGCGCGGGCAAGTAAGCAAGGGCACCAAGGGGGGTGGTGGGACACCAACCTTCCCCCGCACCGCGGATCGCCGCCAATCATCAAGGGCAATGTGGCGCAGTTCGACGCCATCAGCCGAGGGCAGGGAGCCACACCCTGGCATAGCGGAAGACTTGTCGGTCTCCCACCCTTGTGGCGTGCACGAATTTTTCGAAGCATTCAAGAGCTTGTGGGCGCGGCGAAAGGAGCCTCAGGTGAAGGAGGCGGTCCCAAGACCTCTGACCTGGTGTCTCCGAGCGCCATCGCCTTGCAGCACACCGTAAAGGAAATAAGCAAGGCGAACATGTGCTGGTCGGCAGCTGCAGCAGCAGCATAGCTAGTGTACGACCAAGCGATGCTGAAGTCTGCCGAGGAGATATGGTTCAACATACATCAACCCCACCTCCGAGTGCCCGTCTCTCGCCCTTGGCCGACATGTCGTCTTCCCGAAAAGAAGCCGCCGAGATTATTCGAAGGCTCAAGATGATGGCGCCATCCAAGCACCGTGGTAAAGAGAGAGGCGTTGCGCCATCCCAGATCTTACTGGGTTCTCCCTGGTGTCCTCTGGGATCTGGCAGGAGCTCGCACGGCGGAGCAAGGACACCGAGTGCGTGTCGCTCGCATTGTTTCCACACGAAGCTAGGCAACTGACAGTCCACAGCCCAAGCCGTGTCCCCGACTGCCCCGAGCGGCGCCATCAAAATCAAAGCCAAGACACCCTCGACATCGGAGCTGACGATAGCGCGAGCCCAACCAGTTCACCGAAGCCAGCCCCGCCACCCTCGAAGCTCAATACGAACCCATTGACGCAGAGAACATCATCTTCGCTAGTATATCGGTTAGTATAACCGCCTCTCATCGAGAGATCATTCGCGGTAGAGCAGGGTTCGACTCCCTGGCGGAGAAGAGACAGAGCAGCACTCGTGTTTTTGCGTGCGGGGCAAGAGGGTCGAGCTCGAGGACCGGGTGACGGCGGACTGGGCGGAGATGCGGCTGGGTGACGGCGGCGTTGGCCCCACACGAAGCCACGCCACATTCGATAGCTCCTTGGATTCGAGCGCCCTCCAGCCGGAATCAAGCCCTGGAGGCGGGCGCTTTCGAGAAGCTGTCAAGCCCACAGAAAGCCTAGGCGGACAAGGGAGGAGTGGCGGTGGCGCTCTTCCACCGCCACCGCCACCGCCACGCCACCTCGATCGATCGATACTCAGCCACGATCACCGGGGCGTAAACTTGAAGATACACGCCGGCGCCGACGACGAGCGGGATGGATGTAGAGCGAGGACAGCACAATAAAAGCGCCCGGCCGAGCTTCAGGCGGGGCTGGGCCAAGACATGATGAGCCGCGCCATGGGTACACTTTGGCCTGAGCCAATCGGAACACTCATCCTGCGAGCGACCGTGCTTGTTCGAGGCGACAGATGGGAACAGAAAGCTTGAGCGCCGGCCGACCAAGGCCGAGAACCGCACTCTGCATTACAATGTCCCACTCGGTGGCCTTGTCAAGTCTCGATCCGCGCATGCCTCGTCTGGCACGTCTCTCAGTGCATCGCGTACGCCGTTACCAGATGCACCTCTGGTGCAGCCTCCCAACCTCCGCGAGGTCAAGCTAAACGCGATCCTCCCACACGGCACCGTCTGGCGCTGTACTACGGTTGCCGACGGAGTTTGGCCAGGAAGGCTCCTTCTCAACAGGCAGCAGGCGGCCATCGCCGAGTCTGGCCTTGCCCACCTCACGGCGGCGAATTACAGTGTGAACCCCGCCCGCCGACCGCCCGCCCACCGGCCTACGCACGAGCTTTGCTGGAACCAATAGCGGACACTGGAATACCGGTACTAGACGCCAAATGTGTACCACTCGGCGCCAAATACTACGCAGATCCGTTGTCGACTGCCACTCGCCGCAACATCGCCGCAAGTACCCGCACAATCGCACAGGGCCGAGGCTACACGCCAGAACGCCAACCTACCCCAGCCTGGGACCTGCAAGTCACCCAAGGACGATCTGGCGTGGGAGCTGTATTCAACACGTCGCACTCCTTGACCTGGGAGCTGCAATTGAGACACGCCGCTCGTCACCAGAGTCCGCCCCACTCATGTTGCAAGACGCCGCTTTCCACCGCTTTCACCGTTAGGCTACACGCGGCACTTCCTCGGGCATGCAGCGGCATCCAAGCCTGCGGCCATTGCTGGGTGGCTACTAGTCGTGTGCATTGACATGGCTGCGCTGACGGCGTGGCTCAACCATTGGGCTGACGGCGTGGCTGGGCGATGTGGCGAACTCTCATCCGAGCTTCTGACCTGTCAACTAACCTCCGACGTCGACGTGGGCAGCACTTACACAGCCTTGTTCCAATGGTACGCATCTCAAACCTTACTCTCGAGGCGGGGCAATGTTTGCCTGATCTTAAGAGGGCTCAGTACTCTGGACACTGGTTCCTGATGCACAGTGGTGGTGACAGACGTGTCTGCGGTGATGAAAGTAAATCCGTGGAACTTATGAATTGTGCGGCTTCTTACTGTCATTTCTCCGGCCTCGACAGCATGCCTCCTCTGAACACGCCGCATTGCACTCGACCTGCGCTTCTGTCGAGTATTAACATCAACAGCTTCGAAGTCGATCCGTTCCGAAGCATAAGCTTTCAACAGGAGAGTTCTCCCACGACAGCAAGAACGCCTTGGCCACGTCGGGGTGGTCGAGCTGATGATGACTGGACTCGTGCCTCCCCTCGCTGTGCCACACACTTCTGCAAGTTCACCTCAATCAAACTGTGGCGACGATCGCCTTGGACAAACTTAAGAGCGACGTGTGAGCTCGGCAGTAGCTGTATCTCAGTTTGCACGCTCTTTAGGACAATCCTGACTCGCTCATCGACCCTCTCGGCGACATTCGAGAACGCTTAGAGGCGGACAGGACGATGCCGCTCTTTGCAAATGGGATTTATGGGGGCAACCGACCTCAAACGGATATTCACTCACTGACAACGGGTCGAAGAGAGGAGAGCATCGGCTGCCCATCGGGTCACTCTGCCCTCGGTGGCGTACAAATTCTCCCGGGCTGCCACGAAGCCGGTATAAAACCTGTATGTGTGATCAGTCCAGGTGAAGAAGTAATTGTTTGAGAAATCGATGATAACCGTCTTTGACTTCTATGACACTGAACGAAGATGAGCAGGGGTCGCAGGGTCAAGTCCTCTGCGCAATGTCAGAGGAGGAGGAAGAGGCGATGTGCGACGACAGTGAAAGCAGCGAAGACGCTAGACGAAGAGTGTCGCGGCGCCAGGACCGAAGCAACTGACACCCGAACACATTTTCCAAGAGTTCTCTGCAGCTCACAGCACCGTCAATTGGTATCACTCTTTTGGCAACGCAGTGAAGTCGCAAGGGCCCCAGTTCATCACGCTGCTCGAGGGAATACCGAAGGAGCCGCAGGGTGACACCGGGCGACACTAGCGACATTTCGCCTTCGATCCAGGTCACTCCATGCAGCCATACCGATGCTTTCTGTTATTGCACCGTGTGTCCTACTCCGTCATGGATTGAGCACTCTGGCGGTCAGAAGCTAGGCCTCCCGACAGGACTACGCTGACGACCTGGTTCCTCGTCGTGCTCCCCCACCCCAACCCCCTAGGCAACTTCCCAGAGGGCAATGACATCTCTTACGCCTTGTGACCGACCCAGATCAATTGGTGACCCGGTTACGCACCATGTGGAGATTCTGCCATGCTATGGAGCCAAGAAGACGGTGGCAAGCATGCGTGGCCCGTCACCGGCCCGCCACTGACTGTCGCGGGGGGGGGGGGGGGGGGGGGGGGGGGGGGGGGGGGGGGGGGGGGGGGGGGGGGGGGGGGGGGGGGGGGGGGGGG